>NC_069435.1:12645295-12717795 GCF_026875155.1 Cherax quadricarinatus | reverse complement strand
TGACAAAGTCCTCACATCAACTAACTTCTTGACCACCTGGCAATCAAAACAGCTTGCTTGAACAATAAAGCGATTGCTAAGCCCAATAGCTATATAACAAGCGACTACGACACAATCAGGAACAAGGAGGTAATATAACGACAGCTAGTAGGGACCATCTGCAGATCCTCCACAAAAGTCACAAAACTCCCATACTACTGAATCTAAGTTCAGCATAAGAAAATCCCCGACTGTGACAGTACACAGATACCAGTACAAGTTAGGTCAGAAGCTACAGCTCAGGACCTGAGTTGCTCAGAGTGTCTATGAGACACACAACCTCAGTACAACGTCGAAAATCACTAAGTCTAGACAATGTTCTGTGAACAGTTCTACAGAACCAACAAGAAAGCTACAGAGACGATCTTCCAACAAGGGCCAATAAGGAAGAGTTAGGCACATCTTGTCAGGAATACGTCCAACCACCAAGAGAGTCTAGCCCAGACTGACTACTCCAGGTGAGGTGTGAACACCCCCATCCCCATCGATCACGTGATTGCTCCGTGGACAGTTGCTGCCCAGCAACACCGAGAAGCCGGCAGAGTAACGAGCCAAGAGCAATAATTACAGTAGTTAGACAATCAAGACGAACTATGAGCACTGAATAATATATGAATGTTACATCCTACCTAACAATAGAACTAAGTCAAATAATAATATAAAGCAATATATTTACAATTTAGCTATTATCGCAAATATAAGCAATATAAAATTATATAAAAAGGTAATATACATTATATACCCATTCAGGGGTTGCAACAACAACAACAACCACAACACCACCACCACCTCCTCCTCCTCCTCCTCCTCCTGCTACCACAAGTACTGCTACTACTGCTCTGTTCCTATATACACCTCTCTTGTGTCCTTGTATTGTTTGTAGCGGCTTAACAAAGCTCCTGCTGAGCGAAACTTTGCCACAGTAAAATGTCGCATTAGTTGCACTTGTCATTTTACCTAATATATTGTCGGTAATTCTACCAACATTATTACAATGTTTCCCTTGTTTTGAAAATTCTCATTATCCACCCCAATATTTTCCTGGCTGTCGAGACATTTGTCTTATGTTCATTGGATGAGAGGTTAACTGACATTATTACACCCAGATCTTTCACATGTTACTAACCTTCTATTGATCTTCTGCATTTTGTATACCGTCTCTCTCTCTCTCTTGAGTTCTTCATTCTTTCCATGTCTAAGTCGGAACTTGGCCCACTGGAAGACTGTTTATATGTTCTTCAGTTTTTTCTTCGTCTTCTACGTAGATAATTTTTGTGCTTATTTCGGTATCATCTGAAGATGATGATACGAAACTGTGGTGAATGTTTTAACTTTTTATGTATGCCCACTATGTGTATAAACAACAATAAAGGCGCCAGGACAATGCCTTACGGTACTGGAAGTTTTACTTTGCTAATGCTGGATTTTGCTCTGTTTACTTCTAGTCTTGTTCTGGTTGCCAGAAAAGTGAAAATCCATTTATTTACCCCCGTTATTCCCATCACCCTCAGTTTATGTGCAATCACTCTATGATCACATTTGTAACACGCTCTTGCGACATCCGTGTAGACCACATCTGTGTTTTGGTTTTCTTCCATTCCTCTGTAAATCTTCCATAGTAGTTTAGAAGTTTTGAAATAGCATGATCTTCCTGTTCTAAATCCAAGTTGAGGATGTGTAAGTTATGCTGTTCCATAAAGACTTTTATGATACGCCACATCAGAGTTTCTCTTACTATATTATAATTTCAATAGTTTCGCGCAACAAAAAGTGGCTTTCACATATAGGCCTACTAGCACCTCCCTGAAGAACGAGACACTTGTTCAACATCTGGGAATCTTTATTGAGGAAACGTTTCGCCATTCAGTAGCTTCTTCAGTCCAGTACAGAGAAGAATGGTGGAATCTGAGGAGAATGGGGTAATCAGTCCCTCAGCCTGGTGTCGATGTGTTCAGTCCATCAATCATGAAAAAAATAGATCAGATGCGAGGAGAAATGCCTTATATACTGCACACAGGTGAGTTGAAGCAGTAGGAGGTGGAGTTCCCAGTTGAAAAATCCATTAGTATAAGTAGGTCACGCCTATAGGGTAGGCAGCTGTTATCATGTCTGACATTTACAATATAGTTTCTCCCTGTGACCTGTTCACTCTGTCACATCTGTAAACATTGTAATTTTTCATCCATAAATCCCATTCCATAACACTCCTTCTATGTGTTTCTTGAAATGCTCGAAACTATTGCATTTGCTTATGTGAGGAGCACATTTATGCACAGTTAATTTTATTACTTAATTCGTTTTAATCTTTGAAAGTTAGAAAAAATAGGAGGAAGGTTTACCATTTGAGATGTTTTGATTTAGTTTAGGAATGTTAATACCTGTGTAGTTGTGCCACCTTGTACTAGGTTCCTCGAGGTATGTACATATTCCCGGTCTCTCCAGTACCAGTAATGCTGGTTGATGTATGGTTGGCCGTGGTGTGTGGCCTTGCCACCTCTCTATCTATCCCCTGTTGTCTCTTCTTGTCCTTCTTTGTTTCTCTGGTATATATCATCCCCTAACAAAATATTTTCGACTAAAATTCTTTGTCTTGGTGTGTATTTCTAAACCGCCGTGTCCAGTTCACACTGAACTTGGAGCCCGTAATATCAATATCATAATATTTACCTGTCGATAAGGATGGCGATTTAGATTAGACTTTGCCTCTGAAGTGGCTGGTTCATTGTGCACCCCATATCCTCCTCTGGGGCGGAACAAAGTACTGCCTAAACTTATGCGGTGTCTTGGTTCTTATAGAAGGCCGATAAGATGAGGCATTCTTTAGGCACTAATGAAACTGGCAAATTGGGACTGATGCCACCCAGTGAAAAACGCGACCCTTGGCTTCAGGAAAACGCAGAAGTTCAAAGCCGCTCTATAGAGGCATTCTCTAGTTATTGCACGTGTTCCAACTTCAAATTTTATAAGCTAATTTAGCACATAGATCAATTTTTCCACACATAAAGTAACCTTAATGGGCGCCATTCAGATTCAGGAGGGATATAGGAAAGTACTGGTTTGGTAATAGAGTTGTGGATGAGTGGAACAAACTCCCAAGTACCGTTATAGAGGCAGACGTTGTGTAGCTTATAAAATAGGTTGGAAAATAATGAGTAGATGGGCTTGTGGGTGTGAGTTGGACATGATAGCTTGTGCTAACAGGTCGGTGACGATGTCCTCCCTTAAGTCAATGTGACGCTGACCTTGGTTGGGTGCATTGGTTCAAGCCGGTAGGGACTTGTACCTTGCCTCGCTGGTCCAATTCAGGTCTTATAAGCTATTTACACTTGATCATTTTTCTATGTACTTATGTCATCCAGACCGTAAGATGCATCAGCCATTAAATACTGAAGACATTCAGAAGAGACAGACATAAATATATTTCACAAGATTAACTAATGGCAAAACTTTCGCAATATTTTACACATTAAATTGGCAGATGTGCAGCTGCGCACTTAAATTTCCCTCTCGACTCTCGTCGAATTATGTGGCGCTTTTTTTTCTGAAGGAAACCAAGCAGCAGCTGGTTCTGGAAGTTATTTGAGCTATTCCAGGATTCTGGTAGCGGGCTCAACAACTTTAATCATAGAGCATCTACACATAGTAATTATTCCAAGAATTTTGGCCTAGTTACCTTACAGTACACCAGTGCTGGAAATTTTTAAGCTGACTGGAGGAGGCCTTCTTGTGTTACGAGAGAAATAAAATAAGAAATTTGGAAGGAAAAAAAAGGAAAAAGTGAAAAAAAACTTAAAAGCTCCCCTTCGTGGATACCTTCATAAACAAGAGTAATAACAATAACACAAACATCGACACCAACAACAGCCTCATGGAATCCTTTCCAGTGAAACCCTGTATACTACCTCCAACACCACCTCTAACAACAAAACAACAGCAACAACAGCCTCAGAGAATCATCTCCAGTGATATAAATATATATGGCTGCACCAGCAGCACCAGGTGCGTCCGCCCTCGCCTCCAGTTTTTCTAGTGATCAAGGGAGCCTCCAGAATTTTAAATGAAGGTAGGGAGGAATAGATAATGGGTGCTTTAGGGGTGGGCAGATAGAGTGTGAGCAGAAGAAAGTGGGTCTGCCAATTTTGTAAACTGGGTTTTTGTGAAAAGCGGCAAGCTTGGATTTTTTTCAATTATTCCGACGTTAGATTATGGATAGTATACATTATAAATAAAGTTTAGCTAAAATTTTGTACTGAGTTTATCCCCAGCTTGGCTAGATAATTAAAAATTAGCTGTGACAACTCAGTTGAGTGATCTAAACCAAATTTGCTGTGTACATACTTGGGTATCTTCGTGCTGAAAATGGTGCCCGCCTCAGCTGCAGGTGTTCTTCACTCGTAATAAGAGTGGATTTATTGCGGAGACAATGAATAGATGGCGTTCTGAGGTGTTCAATCAGCCTTGGTAGACAGAGTTCAGTGTATCAACTTTGATAGATGCTCAGTCCTTCAGCTTAGATAGACGGTGGTCAGTTCGTCGGCCTAGAGAGATGGTGCTCAGTCCCTCAGCCTTGGTACACGGTGCTCAGTCCCTCAGCCTTCATAGAGGTGCTCAGTCCCTCAGCCTTGATAGATGGTGTGGAGACCCTTAACTTTAAGCAGAGGCATCGAGGAAAGGATTCATATACCGGAGGTGAGGTGAGATACATCACTCAGAGAGGGAGTCGCAGGAGGCGGAGCCTACCAGACGAAGCAGATGAAGCAAATAGACTGTAGAAGATTGGAGATGTAGAGAGGCTTCTCCTTTACAGTTGGGAAAACTTAAAAAACGTAACTTTAATGTGGGTTCTGAGGTCATTTTTGTGTGTTTGAGAGAGAGAGAGAGAGAGAGAGAGGAGAGAGAGAGAGAGAGAGAGAGGTGGTGCCAGCGTCGACATGTGGTGCAGCTGGTTTCAATAAATCACCTCTGCCATAGCCCCTTGCACCACCTGGCCAACACGTGCTCAACAAATACACACTTTTTTACCCCTTGCCTAATTGTCCGACGGTGTTTTTGTAATCGCTGCCCTTCGCGATTAACCCAGGATTTAACCCGCTAATCCGTCAACACAAATCACTCCCAGGAAAGGAAATTTCCATCTGTAAACACAACTGAAGATGGCAAGCGCAGATGAGTGAGTGTGTGTGTGTGTGAGTGTGTGTGTGTGTGTGTGTGTGTGTGTGTGTGTGTGTGTGTGTGTGTGTGTGTGTGCGCGCACGTGTTTATTTCAACATTATTAATATGCATGCATTTGGATTTGTTGTCCAGATGTAACTCACAACACCCAGCAACCTTCTTGCTGCTAGGTGAACAAGGCAACAGGTGAAAGCTGACTTGCTCATACATCTCGCCTTCCTGGGAACGATCACGGAATTTCTCGGTTGCATTCTAAACGCAGAACTGAACTACGAGTGTACTGATTAGCTAGATGTGTCCACCTTCACTAACAACGACGATCTGATGCGTAATATAACCGTATCACAACATAATAGAGATACAGAAATGTATGCGCAGGGCTCTGACCAGCAAAATATGATCATTTATGATGGTGCCTTCACAAAATTCAACTTCAATAACAGAAACTTACACTGGGAACAAGTTAACCATGTCCTAAATGAAACAAGCTGGAAAGATATCCTAAAAAAACACGGATCCGAAACTTTGCCTAGAAAAAATGAACTCTGTGGCACTTGAGGTCTGCTCAAGGCACATTCCATTAAGAAAAAGAAGATGTAAACTAGTACGAGAGAGATACTCCCTATACAGGCGAAGGTGAAGAATCACAGAGCTGCTGAGAGGGGCTAGTATATCTGAAATACGAAGAGAGGCACTGGTCAGAGAAATAGTAAATATCGAACTTAAGCTTAATATTATTAAGGAATCTTACAGGAGACAAGAATCTCAGGAAGAACTTAAAGCCATAAAGGAAACTGAAAGAAACCCAAAATACTTCTTCTCTTATGCCAAATCTAAGGTGAAAACAGCATCCAGTACTGGACCCATGCTGAGACGAGATGGAACCAACGCAGATGACTAAGAAATGAGTGAGAAATTAAAGTCCCAATACAACTCAGTGTTCAGCAAGCCGTTAACCAAACTAAAGCCGACAATCTAAATTAATTTTTTATGACCGAGACTCAAAATTTGGTCATTTCAAAAATCTCTGATATTATCCTGACACCACAAGACTTCGAAAAGGCAATTAATGACATGCCCGGACTCGTGGAACTCCGTGTTCATCAAGAAATGCAAGCCCCTGTCACGTGCCTTCAGCATTCTATGGAAGGTGCATGGACACAGGGGTAATTCCACACTCACTAAAAACAAGAGACAGAGACCCACTCTGCAAAGGTGGCAGTAAAGCAATTGAGAAGAACTACATACTAACATCTCATATCATAAAAATTTTTGAAAGAGTTCTAAAAAACAAGATCGCCAACCACCTAGATACCCATCAGTTACACAACCCAAGGCAACACGGGTTTAGAGCAGGTCGTTCCTGCCTGCCCCAGCTACTGGACCACTATGACAAGGTCCTTTAGTGCATAAACAAAATGCAGATGTAGTATACATAGACTTCGCGAAAGCGTTCGACAAGTGCGACATTGGTGTATTAGAGCACAAAATGAGTGATAAAGGAATAGCAGGAAAACTTGGTAGATGGATCTATAACTTCCTAACAAAAAGTAAAGTCTGAGGCGGCTATAGTGAAAAGTTCTGTTCCACAAGGCATGGTACTCACTACCATCCTATTCCTCATCCTCATATCTGACATAGACAGAGATGTAAGCCATAGCTCCGTGTCTTCCTTAGTGAATGACATCTGAATTTCCATGACAGTGACCTCCATCTTCTAAGTAGGATACACCAGTGTTGGAAGTTTGAAACCGATCTGAAGATACTTTCTTTAGTTATGGAATGGAAACCCTAATGGAAATAGTCTACATAAAAATTCCTAGAGAGTCTCAATACATGCCAATAGTTGCATTCACTTTTTCCTAATGATAGTATACTAGGGTTGAAAATTTGAAGGCGATCGGTTAACGCATTCTCAAGTAATAAACGAAAACCATGGAAAAAAAATCAGACAACCATTTAAAGGTAGACAACCATTTAAAGGTGGACAGCCATTTAAAGGTAGACAACTATTTAAAGGTAGACAACTATTTAAAGGCAGACAACTATTTAAAGGTAGACAGTCATTTAAAGGTAGACAACAATTTAAAAGCAGACAACTATTTAAAGGCAGACAACTATTTAAAGGTAGACAACTATTTAAAGGTAGACAGCCATTTAAAGGTAGACAACTATTTAAAGGTAGACAACTATTTAAAGGTAGACAACAATTTAAAGGCAGACAACCATTTAAGGGTAGACAATTTAAAAGTAGACAACGATTTAAAGGTAGACAACGATTTAAAGGTAGACAAGCATTTGAAGGTAGACAACCATTTAAAGGTAGACAACCATTTAAAGGTAGCTTGTTGAGTATACATAATTTGAACGTTCTAATGGGATACAATGAATAAACAAACCAGGGAAGGGATGAGGATTGAACTCATAGCGAGTGAGTTATAAAACTCCAGGCCAGTGCGTAAACCACTGGGCCAGTTTTACGACTCACTCGCCATGGGTTCTAACTCCACCCGTTCCCTGGTTTTCAGTCGTGGTATTACGATTTCGTGAGTCAAGATACACTGTGTCTGGAAACTTAAAACCACACAGAAAGGGCATTTTCTAGATATCTCATAAAGAAAAATATATCACAGAAATACTCACAAGTTACATTTTCAAGTAACTTGCGTTAAAAAGTTTAATTCGATCGGATGAGGCATTCAAAAATTATGGCATGAAAAGTACAATTATATACATTTGTAAATTCTTTTAATAAAATTGGCAGCTACATCGCCCAAAACCAATTCCAGCTTTTATCAGGGTAAGCGACCCACACCGGCGTTTGAAGTTTGAAACCGATCAGAAATATTCCCCATGTATTAGCATGTGAAGGGTAAGACTTTCAACTCAACTTGTAGGGGAAACCGTATAGTTCGAGGGTTAAATGCATCATAGGTCAGTACTCAGCCATCAGTCTGTGATGATAAAGAGAAACCAGATAGCCGGACTTGAGTCCTGGAAGTGAGATATACAATGCCTGCACTCTAAAGGAAGCGTTTGGGATATTTGCTGTAAATTTACTGTGACATCTAAAACATCGTACCTGCGCGCCTCTGGCAAGACAGTGATAGGGTGAAGTGCTTCTTTTTCTTATGAATATACATATACATACACACATACATACAAAGGTGTGTATGCATGCACGCGTACACACCTTGAACCGTCATCATTGTACGTGCAGTCTGCGTGGTCTTAGAGATTACTTCTGGCGACGGGTATACGAGTCAGACAGCAGAGTCCATCATGCACGATCAAGGCTGCATTCTGCCTGTATACTGATATTCAGGATTCCTAAAACAGGATTATAATAAACTGAAGGTATATATACATTGGGAGGTGCACATCTCTGGTTTATAATCCCATACACACATACATGCCTGGGCATATATATACACTGAAATACACACAGCTCTCGATGTAAATACACTGGCAAATAAGGGGAGCTTTTCCCCCACAAAAAATCTTGGAAAATCAGCCTGTGCCTTATATACTCAAGGTCAGGGTCAAAGGTACCTCACAAGAGACTCTTAAGAAAAGTGGCATCTCATGGTATAGGAGGTAAAGTTCTAGCATGGATTGAGGCATGGCTAACCAATAGAAAGCAGAGAGTTACAATTAATGGAATGAAATCTGAATGGGGATTAGTCACTAGTGGCGTTCCACAAGGATCAGTTTTAGGCCCTCTCCTGTTCATAATTTACATTAATGACCTTGATGAAGGAATTACTAGTGACATGAGTAAGTTTGCTGATGATACAAAGATAGGCCGTATAATTCACTCTGAGGAGGATATCAATGAACTCCAGGACGATTTGAACAAATTAATGTCTTGGTCTGAAAAATGGCAGATGAAGTTTAATGTGGATAAGTGTAAGGTACTTGCCCTTGGTAATGAAAATAACCCTCGAAGCTATAATCTAGGTGAAGTAGAGCTTGGTCATACAGAATTTGAAAAAGACTTGGGAGTCATGGTAAGCAGAAATCTGTGATGAATGGTTTGAAAAACCGACAAGTTGAAGATTGAGACACTTATGCAGCATATGGGAATCTTTATTCAGGAAACGTTTCGCCACACAGTGGCTTCATCAGTCCAAAACAAAGAGGAAGGCGTAAGGAGAGGAGGAGAATGAGGTAATCAGTCCCTCAACCTGGAGTCGATGTGTTCAGTTCCATCAATCTTGTAGAATGTACAGCATAGGGCCGTAGACGTGGCATATATACTGTAGTGAGGTGACGTGAAGCAGATGGAGGCGGGGTCATAGTGGTACCATCCACTAGTCGAAGTAGGTCTTCGTCCAAAGGTTGAACAAGTGTTACAAAGAATTCTTCAACACTTGTTCAACCTTTGGACGAAGACCTACTTCGACTAGTGGATGGTACCACTATGACCCCGCCTCCATCTGCTTCACGTCACCTCACTACAGTATATAAGCCACGTCTACGGCCCTATGCTGTACATTCTACAAGATTGATGGACTGAACACATCGACTCCAGGTTGAGGGACTGATTACCTCATTCTCCTCCTCTCCTTACGCCTTCCTCTTTGTATTGGACTGATGAAGCCACTGTGTGGCGAAACGTTTCCTGAATAAAGATTCCCATATGCTGCATAAGTGTCTCAATCTTCAAGCAGAAATCTAAAGCCAAGACAGCAGTGCCTTAGTGTGCGCAACAAGGCCAACAGATTACTTGGATTTATCTCAAGAAGTATAAGTAACAGAAGTCCAAAAGTTATTTTACAGCTCTATACATCACTAGTGAGGCCTCATTTAGATTATGCTGCTCAGTTTTGGTCCCCTTACTACAGGATGGACATAGACTCATTAGAGAACATTCAGAGAAGAATGACTAAAATGATTTACTGTGTAAGGAACCTCCCGTATGAAGATAGACTCAAAGCCTTAAATCTCCACTCTCTGGAGAGGCGTAGAATGAGGGGAGATATCATTGAAGTGTATAAGTGGATGACGGGCATGAACAAGGGAGACATTAATAAAGTACTGAGGGTGTCGAACCAGGTAAGAACCAGGAATAATGGATTTAAGTTGGATAAATTTAGATTTAGAAAGGACATAGGTAAGTACTGGTTTTCTAACAGAGTTGTAGATGCGTGGAACAGTCTTCCCAGTGGGGTGATAGAGGCTAGGACCTTGGGTAGCTTTAAGAAGAGACTGGACAAATATATGAGTGGGAGGGGCTGGGTTTGATTGGTGTTGGGGGGGCGGGAGTTGTTTCTTGAGTAGCTTTAGGTAGATGTCGTTTTGATAAGGACCTGCCTCGTATGGGCCAGTAGGCCTTCTGCAGTGTTCCTACATTCTTATGTTCTTATGTAAGCTCTGGCTTACGCTTCAGCGTAAACTAAGAGGGTAATTAGCCCTTGAATACAACTACTGATTTACTGTTATGACGCTTCTGTCGTGCGCCTTATATGCCCGTAAATACGGTATGCATTGAGATATACACTTCTGTCAAGTAGTATACAGAGAGACATGCATCTCTCTGTGTAAATACAACGAGAGAGAACCACACCACTTAAAGTTTATTTACTAAAAAAAATACACATTTCTCAGGTAACAGAGAAGACAGAAACGAAACCAAAACAGTGAAACACAGGGAAACAATGACAAACAAACTGATGTTATTTCGTACACAAACGAACGGAGGAATTTTGAAAAGATTAGAACTAACGAACAATATAAACAGGAAGAAACTTGACAAAATGTGTTTAATTAAAGAAGCAGCGTTAACAAACGTAAGCCAAGACGAACCTGACACAGTGCGGCTGAAGGAGTAGCGTTAAGGAACGTAAGTCAGGAGAAACCTGACAAAGTAACTGAAGGAGCAGCGTTAAGGAACGTAAGCCAGGAGAAACTTTATACGGTACGTCTGAGTGAAGACGTAGAATTAGGAAACAACATAAGCAAGATGCCTGACACAGTGCGTCTAACTAAATCTTAACTGGTAAATTACAATTGAGATAACATTGAAAACAATTACTCAGAGTGAAGAAACGGTGTGAGAAAAGGCGGCGGCGGCGGTATGCATAAAAAAACTTCAAGTTACGTTGCTTATAACTCAAAAAATAAAAAAAATGTGAAAAATTTCAGAATTGTGAGTATACATAATCCACTGTGTAAACAAATGGGAGGGAGAGAGAGAGAGAGAGAGAGAGAGAGAGAGAGAGAGAGAGAGAGAGAGAGAGGAGAGAGAGAGAGAGAGAGAGAGAGAGAGAATGAATGAATTTGACATGACATATGTGGGACTGGTTTAGAAAGACACGTAAGCAAACACTATAACATATTTATTAGAAAACGTTTCGGTCCTGGGACCTTGATCAAGGTCCCAGGACCGAAACGTTTTCTAATAAATATGTTATAGTGTTTGCTTACGTGTCTTTCTAAACCAACTTGTCGGTATTTATTACCAAGGTTTATACCATATGTGGGACTACACACCATACTCAAGAAACTAAATATATTTCTCTGGCTGCGTGATCTGAGAAAGATATCCCCCCCCCCGGCTCCATAACCTCAACCCCCTGCACCTCAATATACGACGTGATTTGAATAGTGCAGAGTGCGGCACAAGTTGGTAATGCGTTAAAATCTGACGGAAATCATAAGGGAATTCACAAGTTATCACTTGGAAGCTAATATTTATATTTCTTCAGTAAAAAAGGTACGACACAAACCAGATCTTTTAAGGGGACCAAAGTGGCCAATATCCTAAAATACACAAGCACATTAAGCGCGAAGCAACTCAGATATTACGCTATCAAATAATTAGCATGAAAGGGATGAAGGTAATTAGATGCAACAGTCAGAAACTATCGCATGAAAAACAATATTTTTTTTCCAAAGAAAAGCACACTGGAAATTACACAGGCAAAAATCAGTCCAAACTTTCCTGTAAGACTGACCAGATGTTATTGCCACATAAAAGATCATTAGGTTGATTTAACAAAGGAGAGATAAAAAGTCAAACACTGACTTTTTTTTATTTTTGCTGACCAGAACAGACTTTCAACTTTTTTTACAGCAACCAGCTTGATTAATAAAATTGGTGCATAACTTTCACAACCAAATATCAAGAGATTATACAGCAATAACCCGCACACAAGAGACAGGAGCTTATGACGACGTTTCCGTCCGACTTGGACCATTTACAGTGTGACTTGTAAATGGTCCAAGTCAGACCGAAACGTCGTCATAAGTTTCTCCTGTATGCGGGTTTATGATGGTTTTGAAAACCGACAACTTGTCGGTTTTCAAAACCATTCATCACATCTGTCTGATACTGCAACATCTTGGTACAAAGTCTTCTTCAACACTTGTCCAACCTTTGGACGACGACCTACTTACACTAGTGGCAGGTCCCACTGTGATCCCGCCTCCTTCTGCTTCGACTCACCTGACTGCAGTATATAAGCCACCTCTCTGGCCCTATGCTGTACTTCCTGCAAGAGTGATGGACTGAACGTATCGATTCCAGGCTGAGGGACTGATTACCTCAAACTACTCCTCTCCTTACCCATTTCTACTCTGTATTGGACTGATGAAGCCACTGTGTGGCGAAACTTTTCTTCAACAATTATTATTATTATAATCAAGGGGGAAGCGCTAAACCCAGAGGATTATACAACAAAGATTCCCATATGTTGCACAAGTGTCTCAATTCTTCTGTAAGCGGGTTATTTGTGTATTGTTTCAGTCACAGTAATATGTCTTTTGTTCTTTAAGAGACTTTCTTTAGAGGAAATTACACCATTATTAAAAGTTTAATGTATGACACTGTTGTTTCATATATCAGAATGTTGCTCTGCTGTTCCCGTATTTTACTGTGTTGTTCTCGTATGGTCTTGTGTGCTGTTCTACTGCATATTATTGTACTTTTCTTGAGTGTTTTTGTATCATGTGTTATTATATTTTGTGTGTTGGGCTACTGTACTGCTCTCGTATACTCACCTAGTTGTGTTTGTAGGGGTCGCGTCACGGATCCTGGTCCCGTCTCTTCGCTTGTCGCTACTAGATCGCTTCCTGCTCCTTGAGCTTTATCATACCTCTTCTTAAAGCTATGTATGGATCCTGCCTCCACTACATCACTTCCCAGACTATTCCACTTCCTGACAACCTGTGACTGAAGAAATACTTCCTAACATCCCTGTGATTCATCTGAGTCTTTAACTTCCAATTATGACCCCTTGTTGCTGTGTCCCATCTTTGAAACATCCTGTCTCTGCTCACCTTGTCAATTCCTCTCAATATTTTTATGTCGTTATCATATCCCCCCTGTCTCTCCTGTCCTCCAGTGTCGTCAGGTGGATTTCCCTTATCCTCTCCTCATAGGACATGCCCCTTAGCTCCGGGACTAGTCTTGTTGCAAACCTTTCCACTTTCTCTAATTTCCTTACATGTGTGGGTTCCAAACTGGCGCTGCATACTCCAATATAGGCTTAAAGTACACGGTGTACAGGGTCTCGAACGATCCCTTATTGAGATGTCGGAATGCTATTCTCAGGTTTGCTAGGGGCCCATATACTGCAGCAGTTATTTGGTTGATGTGCGCCTCAGGAGATGTGTCAGGTATTATACTCTAGAGATGTATCGGATATCTGCATCAGCATCGATGAAACATCCACACAATTTCTTACATCCGCATCCGCATTTTACTGTAAACAGATATCCGCATATGCATCCACATCCGCAAAATAAGTAAGACATCCTCATACACATCCTCATCCGATACATATATATTTTACTCACCCCAAGATCCTTCTCCTTGAATGAGGTTTGTATTCTCTGGCCCCCTAGACCGTACTCTGTCTGAGGTCTCCTTTGCCTTTCCCCAATCTTCATGACTTTTTCACTTGGTGGGGTTGAACCCCAGGAGCCAGTTTCTGGACTAGGGCTGCAGCAGTGGCACTGCTAGGGTTGGTATCACCCGGGGCGGCATCTTTGGTGTCACCCCCATGAAATCCAAGGGCGGGGGGATGGGGTAGTAAACTCCAGTTACGTCACTACTGCATCACATAAACTGAACAGGAGAATACTTCTCAACTTTATTAATGATAAAATAAATAATCGTAGTAATATTGAGGAAACATAAACTCAAATATCACTTTGAGTATAGCCAACAGATTCTACATTTATTCATCTTCAACAATGCAAAAAAAAAGTTGAAAAATAAATAAAAACATTGCAATATCAGATAAATACTAGTTCCGATATGACCTTGAGTACAGGTAACATCTCAATGAATCTGATCTTACATTTCCTTGCCTTCAATCCTGCAAAATCGTCTATCACATCATCAAAATCAATGATTTTTCCCTATATAGGCCTATTTGTACTCTGTAATCATATAAGAGGGCATACAGAAACGAAGGATTCTTCTCTTATGTTGCTGCAGCACTGTTTTGGGCATTAGTGTTACCTTCTTTAGAGGCTCTATGGTGTCACCCCTTAAATGGTGTCACCCGGGGCGGCCCCTCCCCTTGACGACGCCACTGCCTGCAGCCTATGCAGATCCCTTTGTAGTTCTGCCTGGTTCTCGTCCGACTGAATTCTTCTCATCAACTTCACATCATCTGCAAACAGGGACACTTCTGAGTCTATTCCTTCCGTCATGTCGTTCACATCTACCAGAAACAGCACTGGTCCTAGGACTGACCCCTGTGGAACCCCGGCGTCACAGGCGCCCACTCTGACACCTCTTCACATACCATGACTCGCTGATGCCTTCCCGACAGGTATTCCCTGATCCATTGCAGTGCCTTCCCAGTTATACCTGCCTGGTCCTCCAGGTAATGCAGTAATCTCTTGTGTAGAACTGTGTCAAAAGCCTTCTTGCAGTCCAAGAAAACGCACCCTACCCACCCCTCTCTCTCTTAAGAGTCTTACTGCTTTTATCCTGTCAAAGAACTGCAGTAGGTTTGTGACACAGGTTTTCCCGTCCCTGAACCCGTGCTGGTTGTCGCTGATAAGCTCATTCCTTTCTAGGTGCTCCACCACTCTTGATAATCTTCTCCATGGCTTTGCATACTATACCAGTCAGTGACACTGATCTGTAGTTTAGTGCTTCGTGTCTGTCTCCTTTTTTTTTTTTTAAATTGGTATTACATTTGCTGTCTTCCATACCTCAGGTAGTCGCCCTGTTTCGATAGATGTTTTGAAGACTGTTGTTAGTGGCACACATAGTGCCTCTGCTCCCTCTCTCTTCATCGCCTTTGAGGTATCTAGCTCACTTAACAGCCTCTTCACTTCTTCCTCGGTTGTATGTATTGTGTCCAACACTTGACGGTGTACCCCACCTCTCCATCTTTCTGGAGTCCCTTTTGTATCTTCTGTGAACACTTCTTTGAATCTCATGTTGAGCTCCTCACACACTTCACGGTTGTGTGTTGCTGTATTGATGTTGTGAGTTAATTTTCATGCCTTTTATTATTCTAATGTTAATTTACTTATTGTAAGTTGCTGTACTGCTCTTGCGTGTTGCCATTCCGTTTGCTTTTGTATATTACTTTACCGTTCATGTATGTTGTCATGCTTATTGAAGTAAGCTAAAGGTTCCTCACTGTTATTTACACCAAACACTTCAAACTGCACCTTGAACAACAGTGTCTCCCACACTGGCATTCATGTCACCCCAAGCAATTATTTCTCATAGCTAAAATTTCCAACATATTCATTTAAGATCTAGTTCTCATCTGCACTTACCTTCCATTTAAATATTAATACCAATGAAATTGTCCACAATACACAGCAAAAATTAGTAACTCTCGGGAAATAAAGTCGACCATCATGGCAGTCCCGATTTGCTGACAAAAACATAATTGGGCAGCCGGTCATGTAACCTTGCTAGTTCGTCTCATTGTTCCTGTCTCTAATACTACTGTTTTTGCAATATGTTGCTATATACAGTTGCAATCCTAGCAACATAAGTCGTGTCCTTTGCAACAAAGTATTTTTGCTTAACTCTTACTAAATAATGGTCATAAATAGATTTTACAATTCTGTGAATGCGTGCGTTTTTTTTTTTTATGTTTCAAGGGTACAGAGTGGTACAAAAGTTAGACTGAAGTAACGAGACTATTTGTTTTAATTTACTTGTCTGTTTACGAGAGAGAAGATACAATGAACGGTCAGGAATTATTATACAAACGTAACTTCTACTTAAGTGAAGAATTAAACACATGTGCAACATCTGGGTATCTTTATTTGTAGACATTTCTCCAACCAGTAACTTTATCAACACAATACTGATACAGCCACCCGATGGCGAAACGTCTACAATTAAAGATACCCAGATGTTGCACACGCTTCTAATTCTTCATATTGCCGGTATTGTATACCATTAATGTACAGTTTATTAAGTATTAAGGATTACTTTCCTGCTGAGGTGGAGTCACTACGGTTACAGTATCTTCAACAGATACGTAAGAATAATTATTTTTACAGTATTTAAAAGAACTCCATAGTGAGAATATGACGTTGTACATGACGCAAAGACGACACTGATCTGAAAGTCAAATGTAACAACTCAATGTTTCTACAGAAAGTGGCGAATCAAATAAGATGGGATAACTGCGTGGGGCTGAGAGCCGCTGTTAATTAAGCTGTTATAAGGATGGTCTGGCTTAACACGGGCTACTTGAGTACATCTCTGGAAATCAGGCATAAGTACGTCAGTCCAACTGCAGCAGGAAATAAAAGAATCTTAGATGGGTAAAAGTATTAAAAATGACTAATACAAACCATTAAAAACAAAAAAAATCAGAAAAGGAAGATGTAACTATTAATTTGAGTTCGATGTGGGAAACGCCAGGATCCCGACGCTCGATCTCACTGTGTATACATTACTCTTCCTAAGGGAAAATACAGTTTTAAATGTTAAAGTTTCTAGTGTAATAATGTCGAAAAGCGAGACTCGTGGTGATAGCTGGTACTAAGACAGAAATTCATTAGGAAAGACAGTAAAGAGGACGATGTCGAGGTAACGAACACTGTGATATGCCAGAAAGATAATGAGAGTAAAGAGGGTAATTGCTCTCATGGACAGTGAATAAGGTGATGTCCCACAAACATAATGAAGATGGTGATGTCCCACAAACATAATGAAGATGGTGATGTCCCACAAAGCTAATAAAGAGGGTGATGTCCCACAAAGCTAATAAAGAGGGTGATGTCCCACAAAGCTAATAAAGAGGGTGATGTCCCACAAAGCTAATAAAGAGGGTGATGTCCCACAAAGCTAATAAAGAGGGTGATGTCCCACAAAGCTAATAAAGAGGGTGATGTCCCACAAAGCTAATAAAGAGGGTGATGTCACACAAAGCTAATAAAGAGGGTGATGTCACACAAAGCTAATAAAGAGGGTGATGTCACACAAAGCTAATAAAGAGGGTAATGTCACACAAAGCTAATAAAGAGGGTGATGTCCCACAAAAATAATGGAGAGAGAAATGAACCACAAGGATAGCGAAGACAGGGATTAAATAAAGCAACACGATAAAAAAGACTGAAGAACATAGAACCTGAATTGAAAGTTGGCTACACTGAAGCGAGAGGCTGTGTACCAGTTTCTTTGAGTCTTCCCGTCTCTTTGAGTCTTCCCGTCTCTTTGAGTCTTCCCGTTTCTTTGGTAGCTTTCCGGCTACAAACCACAATTTCAAAGCATAGTACAGACAGTAAAAAGGCAATAAGCTGATTCTTCACCATGAACATAAATACAATTCTGAACAATTAAGATATAGAACGATAGTTTACAGTGTTTAGATGACTGATATAATAAGACCAGAGAGGGACTTGTATCAGATACCGGGGTGAGGGACTTGTATCAGATACCGGGGTGAGGGACTTGTATCAGATACCGGGGTGAGGGACTTGTATCAGATACAGGGGTGAGGGACTTGTATCAGATACAGGGGTGAGGGACTTGTATCAGATACCAGGGTGAGGGACTTGTATCAGATACAGGGGTGAGGGACTTGTATCAGATACAGGGGTGAGGGACTTGTATCAGATACAGGGGTGAGGGACTTGTATCAGATACAGGGGTGAGGGACTTGTATCAGATACAGGGGTGAGGGACTTGTATCAGATACCGGGGTGAGGGACTTGTATCAGATACAGGGGTGAGGGACTTGTATCAGATACAGGGTGAGGGACTTGTATCAGATACAGGGGTGAGGGACTTGTATCAGATACCGGGGTGAGGGACTTGTATCAGATACCGGGGTGAGGGACTTGTATCAGATACAGGGGTGAGAGACTTGTATCAGATACCGGGGTGAGGGACTTGTATCAGATACCGGGTTGAGGGACTTGTATCAGATACAGGGGTGAGGGACTTGTATCAGATACCGGGGTGAGGGACTTGTACCAGATACCGGAGTGAGGGACTTGTGTCAGATACAGGGGTGAGGGACTTGTATCAGATACAGGGGTGAGGGACTTGTATCCAAGGGCGGGGGGATGGGGTAGTAAACTCCAGTTACGTCACTACTGCATCACATAAACTGAACAGGAGAATACTTCTCAACTTTATTAATGATAAAATAAATAATCGTAGTAATATTGAGGAAACATAAACTCAAATATCACTTTGAGTATAGCCAACAGATTCTACATTTATTCATCTTCAACAATGCAAAAAAAAGTTGAAAAATAAATAAAAACATTGCAATATCAGATAAATACTAGTTCCGATATGACCTTGAGTACAGGTAACATCTCAATGAATCTGATCTTACATTTCCTTGCCTTCAATCCTGCAAAATCGTCTATCACATCATCAAAATCAATGATTTTTCCCTATATAGGCCTATTTGTACTCTGTAATCATATAAGAGGGCATACAGAAACGAAGGATTCTTCTCTTATGTTGCTGCAGCACTGTTTTGGGCATTAGTGTTACCTTCTTTAGAGGCTCTATGGTGTCACCCCTTAAATGGTGTCACCCGGGGCGGCCCCTCCCCCTTGACGACGCCACTGCCTGCAGCCTATGCAGATCCCTTTGTAGTTCTGCCTGGTTCTCGTCCGACTGAATTCTTCTCATCAACTTCACATCATCTGCAAACAGGGACACTTCTGAGTCTATTCCTTCCGTCATGTCGTTCACATCTACCAGAAACAGCACTGGTCCTAGGACTGACCCCTGTGGAACCCCGGCGTCACAGGCGCCCACTCTGACACCTCATCACATACCATGACTCGCTGATGCCTTCCCGACAGGTATTCCCTGATCCATTGCAGTGCCTTCCCAGTTATACCTGCCTGGTCCTCCAGGTAATGCAGTAATCTCTTGTGTAGAACTGTGTCAAAAGCCTTCTTGCAGTCCAAGAAAACGCACCCTACCCACCCCTCTCTCTCTTAAGAGTCTTACTGCTTTTATCCTGTCAAAGAACTGCAGTAGGTTTGTGACACAGGTTTTCCCGTCCCTGAACCCGTGCTGGTTGTCGCTGATAAGCTCATTCCTTTCTAGGTGCTCCACCACTCTTGATAATCTTCTCCATGGCTTTGCATACTATACCAGTCAGTGACACTGATCTGTAGTTTAGTGCTTCGTGTCTGTCTCCTTTTTTTTTTTTAAATTGGTATTACATTTGCTGTCTTCCATACCTCAGGTAGTCGCCCTGTTTCGATAGATGTTTTGAAGACTGTTGTTAGTGGCACACATAGTGCCTCTGCTCCCTCTCTCTTCATCGCCTTTGAGGTATCTAGCTCACTTAACAGCCTCTTCACTTCTTCCTCGGTTGTATGTATTGTGTCCAACACTTGACGGTGTACCCCACCTCTCCATCTTTCTGGAGTCCCTTTTGTATCTTCTGTGAACACTTCTTTGAATCTCATGTTGAGCTCCTCACACACTTCACGGTTGTGTGTTGCTGTATTGATGTTGTGAGTTAATTTTCATGCCTTTTATTATTCTAATGTTAATTTACTTATTGTAAGTTGCTGTACTGCTCTTGCGTGTTGCCATTCCGTTTGCTTTTGTATATTACTTTACCGTTCATGTATGTTGTCATGCTTATTGAAGTAAGCTAAAGGTTCCTCACTGTTATTTACACCAAACACTTCAAACTGCACCTTGAACAACAGTGTCTCCCACACTGGCATTCATGTCACCCCAAGCAATTATTTCTCATAGCTAAAATTTCCAACATATTCATTTAAGATCTAGTTCTCATCTGCACTTACCTTCCATTTAAATATTAATACCAATGAAATTGTTCACAATACACAGCAAAAATTAGTAACTCTCGGGAAATAAAGTCGACCATCATGGCAGTCCCGATTTGCTGACAAAAACATAATTGGGCAGCCGGTCATGTAACCTTGCTAGTTCGTCTCATTGTTCCTGTCTCTAATATTACTGTTTTTGCAATATGTTGCTATATACAGTTGCAATCCTAGCAACATAAGTCGTGTCCTTTGCAACAAAGTATTTTTGCTTAACTCTTACTAAATAATGGTCATAAATAGATTTTACAATTCTGTGAATGCGTGCGTTTTTTTTTTTTTGTTTCAAGGGTACAGAGTGGTACAAAAGTTAGACTGAAGTAACGAGACTATTTGTTTTAATTTACTTGTCTGTTTACGAGAGAGAAGATACAATGAACGGTCAGGAATTATTATACAAACGTAACTTCTACTTAAGTGAAGAATTAAACACATGTGCAACATCTGGGTATCTTTATTTGTAGACATTTCTCCAACCAGTAACTTTATCAACACAATACTGATACAGCCACCCGATGGCGAAACGTCTACAATTAAAGATACCCAGATGTTGCACACGCTTCTAATTCTTCATATTGCCGGTATTGTATACCATTAATGTACAGTTTATTAAGTATTAAGGATTACTTTCCTGCTGAGGTGGAGTCACTACGGTTACAGTATCTTCAACAGATACGTAAGAATAATTATTTTTACAGTATTTAAAAGAACTCCATAGTGAGAATATGACGTTGTACATGACGCAAAGACGACACTGATCTGAAAGTCAAATGTAACAACTCAATGTTTCTACAGAAAGTGGCGAATCAAATAAGATGGGATAACTGCGTGGGGCTGAGAGCCGCTGTTAATTAAGCTGTTATAAGGATGGTCTGGCTTAACACGGGCTACTTGAGTACATCTCTGGAAATCAGGCATAAGTACGTCAGTCCAACTGCAGCAGGAAATAAAAGAATCTTAGATGGGTAAAAGTATTAAAAATGACTAATACAAACCATTAAAAACAAAAAAAATCAGAAAAGGAAGATGTAACTATAAATTTGAGTTCGATGTGGGAAACGCCAGGATCCCGACGCTCGATCTCACTGTGTATACATTACTCTTCCTAAGGGAAAATACAGTTTTAAATGTTAAAGTTTCTAGTGTAATAATGTCGAAAAGCGAGACTCGTGGTGATAGCTGGTACTAAGACAGAAATTCATTAGGAAAGACAGTAAAGAGGACGATGTCGAGGTAACGAACACTGTGATATGCCAGAAAGATAATGAGAGTAAAGAGGGTAATTGCTCTCATGGACAGTGAATAAGGTGATGTCCCACAAACATAATGAAGATGGTGATGTCCCACAAACATAATGAAGATGGTGATGTCCCACAAAGCTAATAAAGAGGGTGATGTCCCACAAAGCTAATAAAGAGGGTGATGTCCCACAAAGCTAATAAAGAGGGTGATGTCCCACAAAGCTAATAAAGAGGGTGATGTCCCACAAAGCTAATAAAGAGGGTGATGTCCCACAAAGCTAATAAAGAGGGTGATGTCCCACAAAGCTAATAAAGAGGGTGATGTCACACAAAGCTAATAAAGAGGGTGATGTCACACAAAGCTAATAAAGAGGGTGATGTCACACAAAGCTAATAAAGAGGGTAATGTCACACAAAGCTAATAAAGAGGGTGATGTCCCACAAAAATAATGGAGAGAGAGAAATGAACCACAAGGATAGCGAAGACAGGGATTAAATAAAGCAACACGATAAAAAAGACTGAAGAACATAGAACCTGAATTGAAAGTTGGCTACACTGAAGCGAGAGGCTGTGTACCAGTTTCTTTGAGTCTTCCCGTCTCTTTGAGTCTTCCCGTCTCTTTGAGTCTTCCCGTTTCTTTGGTAGCTTTCCGGCTACAACCACAATTTCAAAGCATAGTACAGACAGTAAAAAGGCAATAAGCTGATTCTTCACCATGAACATAAATACAATTCTGAACAATTAAGATATAGAACGATAGTTTACAGTGTTTAGATGACTGATATAATAAGACCAGAGAGGGACTTGTATCAGATACCGGGTGAGGGACTTGTATCAGATACCGGGGTGAGGGACTTGTATCAGATACCGGGGTGAGGGACTTGTATCAGATACAGGGGTGAGGGACTTGTATCAGATACAGGGGTGAGGGACTTGTATCAGATACCGGGGTGAGGGACTTGTATCAGATACAGGGGTGAGGGACTTGTATCAGATACAGGGGTGAGGGACTTGTATCAGATACAGGGGTGAGGGACTTGTATCAGATACAGGGGTGAGGGACTTGTATCAGATACAGGGGTGAGGACTTGTATCAGATACAGGGGTGAGGGACTTGTATCAGATACAGGGGTGAGGGACTTGTATCAGATACCGGGGTGAGGGACTTGTATCAGATACAGGGGTGAGGGACTTGTATCAGATACAGGGGTGAGGGACTTGTATCAGATACAGGGGTGAGGGACTTGTATCAGATACCGGGGTGAGGGACTTGTATCAGATACCGGGGTGAGGGACTTGTATCAGATACAGGGGTGAGAGACTTGTATCAGATACCGGGGTGAGGGACTTGTATCAGATACCGGGTTGAGGACTTGTATCAGATACAGGGGTGAGGGACTTGTATCAGATACCGGGTGAGGGACTTGTACCAGATACCGGAGTGAGGGACTTGTGTCAGATACAGGGGTGAGGGACTTGTATCAGATACAGGAGTGAGGGACTTGTATCCAAGGGCGGGGGGATGGGGTAGTAAACTCCAGTTACGTCACTACTGCATCACATAAACTGAACAGGAGAATACTTCTCAACTTTATTAATGATAAAATAAATAATCGTAGTAATATTGAGGAAACATAAACTCAAATATCACTTTGAGTATAGCCAACAGATTCTACATTTATTCATCTTCAACAATGCAAAAAAAAAGTTGAAAAATAAATAAAAACATTGCAATATCAGATAAATACTAGTTCCGATATGACCTTGAGTACAGGTAACATCTCAATGAATCTGATCTTACATTTCCTTGCCTTCAATCCTGCAAAATCGTCTATCACATCATCAAAATCAATGATTTTTCCCTATATAGGCCTATTTGTACTCTGTAATCATATAAGAGGGCATACAGAAACGAAGGATTCTTCTCTTATGTTGCTGCAGCACTGTTTTGGGCATTAGTGTTACCTTCTTTAGAGGCTCTATGGTGTCACCCGGGGCGGCCCCTCCCCCTTGACGACGCCACTGCCTGCAGCCTATGCAGATCCCTTTGTAGTTCTGCCTGGTTCTCGTCCGACTGAATTCTTCTCATCAACTTCACATCATCTGCAAACAGGGACACTTCTGAGTCTATTCCTTCCGTCATGTCGTTCACATCTACCAGAAACAGCACTGGTCCTAGGACTGACCCCTGTGGAACCCCGGCGTCACAGGCGCCCACTCTGACACCTCATCACATACCATGACTCGCTGATGCCTTCCCGACAGGTATTCCCTGATCCATTGCAGTGCCTTCCCAGTTATACCTGCCTGGTCCTCCAGGTAATGCAGTAATCTCTTGTGTAGAACTGTGTCAAAAGCCTTCTTGCAGTCCAAGAAAACGCACCCTACCCACCCCCTCTCTCTCTTAAGAGTCTTACTGCTTTTATCCTGTCAAAGAACTGCAGTAGGTTTGTGACACAGGTTTTTCCCGTCCCTGAACCCGTGCTGGTTGTCGCTGATAAGCTCATTCCTTTCTAGGTGCTCCACCACTCTTGATAATCTTCTCCATGGCTTTGCATACTATACCAGTCAGTGACACTGATCTGTAGTTTAGTGCTTCGTGTCTGTCTCCTTTTTTTTTTTAAATTGGTATTACATTTGCTGTCTTCCATACCTCAGTAGTCGCCCTGTTTCGATAGATGTTTTGAAGACTGTTGTTAGTGGCACACATAGTCCTCTGCTCCCTCTCTCTCATCGCCTTTGAGGTATCTAGCTCACTTAACAGCCTCTTCACTTCTTCCTCGGTTGTATGTATTGTGTCCAACACTTGACGGTGTACCCCACCTCTCCATCTTTCTGGAGTCCCTTTTGTATCTTCTGTGAACACTTCTTTGAATCTCATGTTGACTCCTCACACACTTCACGGTTGTGTGTTGCTGTATTGATGTTTGTGAGTTAATTTTTATGCCTTTTATTATTCTAATGTTAATTTACTTATTGTAAGTTGCTGTACTGCTCTTGCGTGTTGCCATTCCGTTTGCTTTTGTATATTACTTTACCGTTCATGTATGTTGTCATGCTTATTGAAGTAAGCTAAAGGTTCCTCACTGTTATTTACACCAAACACTTCAAACTGCACCTTGAACAACAGTGTCTCCCACACTGGCATTCATGTCACCCCAAGCAATTATTTCTCATAGCTAAATTTCCAACATATTCATTTAAGATCTAGTTCTCATCTGCACTTACCTTCCATTTAAATATTAATACCAATGAAATTGTTCACAATACACAGCAAAAATTAGTAACTCTCGGGAAATAAAGTCGACCATCATGGCAGTCCCGATTTGCTGACAAAAACATAATTGGGCAGCCGTCATGTAACCTTGCTAGTTCGTCTCATTGTTCCTGTCTCTAATATTACTGTTTTTGCAATATGTTGCTATATACAGTTGCAATCCTAGCAACATAAGTCGTGTCCTTGCAACAAAGTATTTTTGCTTAACTCTTACTAAATAATGGTCATAAATAGATTTTACAATTCTGTGAATGCGTGCGTTTTTTTTTTTTATGTTTCAAGGGTACAGAGTGGTACAAAAGTTAGACTGAAGTAACGAGACTATTTGTTTTAATTTACTTGTCTGTTTACGAGAGAGAAGATACAATGAACGGTCAGGAATTATTATACAAACGTAACTTCTACTTAAGTGAAGAATTAAACACATGTGCAACATCTGGGTATCTTTATTTGTAGACATTCTCCAACCAGTAACTTATCAACCCAATACTGATACAGCCACCCGATGGCGAACGTCTACAATTAAAGATACCCAGATGTTGCACACGCTTCTAATTTTCTTCATATTCCCGGTATTGTATACCATTAATGTACAGTTTATTAAGTATTAAGGATTACTTTCCTGCTGAGGTGGAGTCACTACGGTTACAGTATCTTCAACAGATACGTAAGAATAATTATTTTTACAGTATTTAAAGAACTCCATAGTGAAAATATGACGTTGTACATGACGCAAAGACGACACTGATCTGAAAGTAAAATGAACAACTCAATGTTCTACAGAAAGTGGCGAATCAAATAAGATGGGATAACTGCGTGGGGCTGAGAGCCGCTGTTAATTAAGCTGTTAAAAAGGATGGTCTGGCTTAACACGGGCTACTTGAGTACATCTCTGGAAATCAGGCATAAGTACGTCAGTCCAACTGCAGCAGGAAATAAAAGAATCTTAGATGGGTAAAAGTATTAAAAATGACTAATACAAACCATTAAAAACAAAAAAATCAGAAAAGGAAGATGTTAACTAAAAATTTTGATTTCGATGTGGAAACCCCAGGATCACGACGCTCGATCTCACTGTGTTTTACATTACTTTTCCCTAAGGGAAAATACATTTTTTAAAAGTAAAGTTTCTAGTGTAAAAAATGTCGAAAAGCGAGACTCGTGGTGATAGCTGGTACTAAGACAGAAATTCATTAGGAAAAACAGTAAAGAGGACGAGTCGAGGGAACGAACACTGTGATATGCCAGAAAGATAATGAGAGTAAAGAGGGAATTGCTCTCATGGACAGTGAATAAGGTGATGTCCCACAAACATAATGAAGATGGTGATGTCCCACAAACATAATGAAGATGGTGATGTCCCACAAAGCTAATAAAGAGGGTGATGTCCCCCCAAAGCTAATAAAGAGGGTGATGTCCCACAAAGCTAATAAAGAGGGTGATGTCCCACAAAGCTAATAAAAAGGGTGATGTCCCACAAAGCTAATAAAGAGGGTGAGTCCCACAAAGCTAATAAAGAGGGTGATGTCCCACAAAGCTAATAAAGAGGGTGATGTCACACAAAGCTAATAAAGAGGGGGTGTCACACAAAGCTAATAAAGAGGGTGATGTCACACAAAGCTAATAAAGAGGGTAATGTCACACAAAGCTAATAAAGGGGTGATGTCCCACAAAAATAAAGGAGAGAGAGGAAATGAACCACAAGGATAGCGAAGACAGGGATTAATTAAAGCAACACGATATAAAAAGACTGAAGAACATAGAACCTGAAATTGAAAGTTGGCTACACTGAAGCGAGAGGCTGTGTACCAGTTTCTTTGAGTCTTCCCGTCTCTTTGAGTCTTCCCCTCTCTTTGAGTCTTCCCGTTTCTTTTGGGAGCTTTCCGGCTACAACCACAATTTCAAAAACATAGTACAGACAGTAAAAAGGCAATAAGCTGATTCTTCACCATGACATAAATACAATTCTGAACAATTAAGATATAGAACGATAGTTTTTCAGTGTTTGATGACTGATATAAAAAAGCCCAGAGGGGGATTTGTATCAGATCCCGGGGAGGGCTTGTACAAACCGGGGTGGGGACTTGTACAGTCCCGGGGTGGGGGACTTGTATCGATACGGGGGTGAGGGACTTTATCAGATCCCGGGGGGGGGACTTGATCAGATACCGGGGTGGGGACTTGTATCGATACGGGGGTGGGACTTGTATAAATACAGGGGTGAGGGACTTGTACAGATAGGGGGTGGGGACTTTATCAGATACAGGGGTGGGGGACTTGTAAAATACGGGGGGGGGACTTGTTTCAAACAGGGGGTGAGGGATTGTATCAGATACGGGTGAGGGAATTGCAGATACCGGGGGTGGGGGGTTGATCGATACGGGGTGGGGATTTGTATCAATACGGGGGTGAGGGACTTGTATCAATACAGGGGTGGGGACTTGTATAGATCCGGGGGGGGGATTTGTTCAGTAGGGGTGAGGGACTTGTATAATACGGGGTGGGGGACTTGTATCAGATACCGGGGTGAGGGACTTGTTCAGTCCGGGTGGGGATTTGTTAGATAGGGTGGGGACTTGATCTTTCCGGGGTGGGGGAAATTGTATCAGAACAGGGGTGAGGATTGATCGATAGGGTTTGGGGGGACTTTATCAGTACAGGGGTGGGGGACTTTATCAAAACCGGGGGGTGGGGGACTTGTACCAGATACCGGGTGAGGGAATTGTGTCGTACGGGGGTGAGGGGACTTGTTCAATACGGGGGTGAGGGACTTGTATCAGATACCGGGGGTGGGACTTGTACAGATAAGGGCGAGGGACTTTACGTACGGGGTGGGGGACTTGTTTCAGATCCGTGGTGAGGGTTTGTATCAATCAGGGGGAGGGATTTGTACAGATACCGGGGGTGGGACTTGTATCAGCCCCGGGGTGAGGGATTGTATCAGAAAGGGGGTAGGGACTTTATCGAAGTGGGGTGGGGGGATTGTTCAGAAACCGGGGTGAGGGACTGTATCAAAACCCGGGGTGGGGATTTGATAGAACCCGGGGGTGAGGGCTGTATCAGAACCGGGGGAGGGATTTGTAAGATCCCGGGGTGGGGACTTATCAGATACGGGGGGAGGGACTTGTATAAATTACGGAGTGGGGGGGACTTGGTCAATCCCGGGGATGAGGACTTAAATCAAATACAGGGTGAGGGACTTGTATCAGTCGGGGTGAGGGACTTGTGTCAGATACAGGGTGAGGGATTGGGGGCATTTAAGGGGTGGGGGACTTTATCAGATAGGGGGTGGGGGACTTGATCAGTACCGGGTGAGGGACTTGTATCAATCCCGGGGGTTAGGGACTTGTTCAGATACAGGGGTGAGGGATTGTATAATACCGGGTGGGGATTTGTCCCAAATCCCGGGGTGAGGGTTTGGTCAGATACAGGGGTGGGGGAGTTGCTCGATACGGAGTGGGGGACTTGTGTCAGATACAGGGTGAGGGATTTTGTGTCAGATACCGGGGTGAGGGCTTGTTCAGATCCCGGGGTAAAGGGGACTTGATCAGATACGGAGTGAGGGCTTGTGTCGATACCGGGGTGAGGGATTGATCAGATACAGGGGTGAAGGGCTTTTTTCATCGGGGGAAAGGGGCTTGTATAAATAGGGTGAGGGGCTTGTATAAGGTACCGGGAGGGGGACTTGGTCAGATCCCGGGGTGAGGGATCGTATCAGAGCAGGGTGGGGGTTGGTGAGATACGGGGTGGGGGACTTATGTCGATCCGGGGTGGGGGATTTGTGTAAATAAAGGGGCGAGGGACTTGTGTCAAAAACAAGGGGGGTTGTATCAAACAGATAAGGGAGTATCAATCCGGGGTGGGGGGATTGGTCGATACGGGGGGTGGGGATTTGTTTTAAAAAGGGGGTGGGGGACTTTATCAGATACCGGGGGGAGGGACTTTATCAGATCCGGGGGTGGGGATTGTATCAAACAGGGGGGGGGGCTTGATCAGATACCGGGTTGGGTTTGTATCAGATCGGGGGTGGGGGACTTGTACAGATACCGGGTGAGGGACTTGTGTCAGTCCCGGGGGTGAGGGTTTTGTGTCAGATCCGGGTGAGGGTTGTGCAGTACGGGGTGAGAGACTTGTATCGATACGGGGTGAGGGACTTTGTCAGTACGGGGGTGGGGGTTTTGTGTCAGTTTCCGGGGTGAGGGTTGTGTCAGTACGGGGTGAGGGACTTTATCGATACAGGGGTGAGGGATTGTGAGATCCCGGGGGGGGGATTTGTCAGATCCCGGGGTGGGGGATTGTGTCAACAGGGGTGGGGCTTGTTCAGATACGGGGTGGGGACTTGTGTCGTCGGGGTAAGGGATTTGTATCGTACAGGAGTAGGGATTTGATCAATCGGGGGGGGACTTGGTCAATACAGGGGTGGGGGACTTGTTCAATCCCGGGTTGGGGGGATTTGAAACAGATACAGGGGGTGGGGATTGTATAGATCCCGGGGTGAGGGACTTGTATCAGAACGGGGGTGAGGGATTGTATCAGTCCTGGGTGGGGACTTGTATGATAAGGGTGGGGGACTTGTACAAATCCGGGGTTTGAGGGACTTGTATCGATCAGGGGTGAGGGCTTTATAGATCCGGGGTGGGGACTTGTTAATACAGGGGGGGGGGGACTTGTACTAGATACCGGGGTGCGGACTTGTGCAGTACGGGGGAGGGACTTGTATCAGTAAGGAGTGAGGGACTTGTATAGTACGGGGGGGAGGGATTGTGTCAGAAACGGGAGTGAGGGACTTGTGTCAGAAAAAGGAGTGGGGCTTTACGATAAGGGAGTGAGGGATTTTGTGTCAGATACAGGGGAGGGACTTGTATCAATACGGAGTGGAAATTTGTATCAATACGGGGTGAGGGATTGGTCAGATAAGGGGTGAGGGATTTGTATCGTACGGGGTGAGGGATTGTATCAGATTCCGGGGAGGGATTGATCAGTACCGGGGTGAGGATTGTATCGTCAGGGGTGGGGGACTTGTATCAGATACGGGGGGTGAGGGATTGTTCAGAAAAGGGGGTGGGGACTTGTTCGATACGGGGGAGGGACTTGTATCAAACAGGGGTGGGGGATTGTATAGAAAAAAGGGGGGGGGGGATTTGTATAAATACAGGGGTGGGGGATTTGTACAGATACCGGGGTGAGGGACTTTTCAGTCCGGGGGTGAGGGATTGTATCAGATACAGGGGTGAGGGCTTGTACAGATCCCGGGGTGGGGGATTTTGAAATCAGTCCGGGGTGAGGGACTTGATCGATACCGGGGTGAGGGACTTTTTCAGATCCCGGGGGTGAGGGATTGTATCAAACCCGGGGTGAGGGACTTGTTCATACCGGGGGTTGGGGGACTTGTATCGATACAGGGGTGGGGACTTGTATCAATACCGGGGTGAGGGACTTGTACCAGTCCCGGGGTGGGGGGATTTGTGTCAGATACAGGGGGGGGGACTTGATAGATACAGGGGTGAGGGACTTTGTATCAGATACCGGGGTGAGGGACTTGTTCAGATACAGGGGGGGGACTTGTATCAGATCGGGAGAGGGACTTGTATCAAACCGGGGTGGGGATTTGTATCAGATACGGGGTGAGGATTTTTTCGATACCGTGGTGGGGGATTGTATCAGTTCCCGGGGTGGGGATTTGTATCAGATGTGGGGTGGGGATTGTATCAATGTAGGGGGGGGACTTGTATCAGATCCCGGGGTGAGGGATTTGTATAAATCCGGGGTGAGGCTTGTTCAAAACCCGGGGTGGGGGGACGTTCAGTACGGGTGAGGGACTTGTTTCAATACCGGGGTGAGGGACTTTATAGTACAGGGTGAGGGACTTGTATCACATACAGGAGTGAGGGACTTGTGTCAGATACCGGGATGAGGGACTTGAATCAGATACAGGTGAGGGACTTGTACGATACAGGGGGGGGGGGGACTTGTGTCATTTTACAGGGGTGGGGGGCTTGGGTCAATACGGGGGTGAGGGACTTGTTCAGTCCCGGGGGTGGGGACTTGTACAGTACGGGGTGAGGGCTTGTATCAGATCCGGGGGTTAAGGGACTTGACAATACAGGGGTGGGGGACTTGTATCAGTACCGAGGTGAGGGATTTACAATACCGGGGTGAGGGATTGTGTCGATACAGGGGTGAGGATTTGCATAGATACAGGAGTGGGGGACTTGTGTCAGATCCCGGGGTGAGGTTTTTGTGTCGATCCCGGGGTGGGGACTTGTGTCAGATAAGGGGTGAGGGCTTGTTCAGATAGGGGTAAAGGATTGCATCAGATACGGGAGTGAGGACTTGTGTAGTCCCGGGGGTGAGGGTTGTATCAATACGGGGGTGAAGGGCTTGTATAAATCCGGGGGGGGGGTTTGTGTCAGTTTCCGGGGTGGGGTTTTGTGTAAATACCGGGGTGAGGGGCTTGTTAGGTACGGGGGAGGGATTTGGTCGATACCGGGGTGAGGGGACTCGTTCAGATGCAGGGGTGAGGTTTTTGGTCGATCCCGGGGGTGGGGACTTATGTCAGATCCCGGGGTGAGGGATTTGTTAAATACCGGGGGGGGGACTTGTGTCAGATACAAGGGTGGGGGTTGTAAAATACAGATGAAAGGGGGCTTGTATAGCCCGGGGGTGGGGCTTGTGTCAGATACAGGGGTAGGGATTTGTATTTTACAAGGGGGAGGGACTTGTCGATCCGGTGTGAGGGATTTTTTATCGTTACCGGGGGTAAGGGATTTGTATAGATACGGGGGAGGGATTTGTATCAATACGGGTTTGGGGGACTTGTATCAGATACAGGGGGGGGGATTTGTATAAAACCGGGGTGGGGGATTTGTGTCAATCCCGGGTGGGGGTTTTGTGTCAGATACCGGGGTGGGGGACTTGTGTCAGATACAGGGGTGAGAGATTGATCAGATACAGGGGTGGGGGAATTGTGCAATACGGGGGTGGGGGGATTTTGCAGATACCGGGGGGTGGGGACTTGTGCGTACAGGGTGGGGACTTGTATCAGAAAAGGGGTTGAGGGATTGTGCGATACGGGGTGGGGGGATTTGTCGATACCGGGGTGAGGGACTTGTGTCAGATACGGGGGTGAGGCTTGTATCAGATACAGGGGTGGGGATTGTTCAGATACAGGGTAAGGGACTTGTTTCAGAACAGGAGTGAGGGACTTGCATCAGTTCAGGGGTGAGGGATTTGTGTAGATACAGGGGTGGGGGGTTTGTATCAGATGGGTTTGAGGGATTGTATAAATAAGGGGTGAGGGACTGTAAATACCGGGGGGGAGGGTTTGTATCAGATCAGGGGTGGGGGATTGATCGATACCTGGGTGAGGGACTTGTATCAGTACGGGGTAGGGATTGTTTCAGTACGGGTTGAGGAATTGTACAGAACAGGGGTGAGGGTTTGTATAGAACCGGGGTGGGGGACTTTATGATACCGGGGGGGACGGATTGTGTCAGATCGGGGTAGGGACTTTTCAATACGGGAGTGGGGGACTTGTATCAGTTCAGGGGTGGGGGACTTGTGTCGAAAAAGGGGTTGAGGGACTTGTGTCAATACGGGAGGGGGGGACTTGTTCAGATACGGAGTGAGGGACTTGGTCAGATACAGGGGTGAGGGTTGTATCGAACAGGAGTGGAAACTTGTACAGTACAGGGGGGGGACTTGTGTCAAACAGGGGTGGGGACTTGTATCAGATCCGGGGGGGAGGGACTTGTATGATTCCGGGTGGGGGATTGTATCGATCCCGGGGGGTGAGGACTTGATCAGATACAGGGGTGAGGGACTTGTACAGATCAGGGGGGGGGACTTGTACAATACCGGGTTGGGGGACTTGTATCAGATATGGGGGGTGAGGGTTTTGTATCAGATCCCGGGGGTGGGGACTTTCCCCAGTCCCGGGGGTGGGGGTCTTGTGTCAGATACAGGCGAGGGACTTGTTCAAATACCGGGGTGAGGGATTGTATCAGTCCGGGGTGGGGGGACTTTGTATCAGATACCGGTTGGGGACTTTTTCAGATACCTGGGTGGGGGGTTGTATCAAACAGGGGTAGGATTGTACAGATACCGGGTTTGAAGGAAAGATCAGATACAGGGGGGGGGACTTTATCGATCCGGGGTGGGGGATTACCAAAACCCGGGGGGGGGACTTTGTCAGATACAGGGTGAGGGATTGTGTAGGTAGGGGGTGGGGGACTTTGTCAGATACCAGGGTGAGGGACTTGTGTCAGTCCCGGGGTGGGGGAGTTTGTAGATAAAGGGGTGGGGGACTTGTATCAGATCCCGGGGTGAGGACTTGATCAGATCGGATGGGGGTTTTGTGTCAGTCCCGGGGGTGAGGACTTGTGTCAGATCCCGGGGTGGGGACTTGTATCAGTACCGGGGTGGGGACTTGTATAGATACGGGGGAAAGGGGCTTGTATCAATCGGGGGTGGGGGGCTTGTATCAGGTCCCGGGGGAGGGGACTCGTATCGATACGGGGGTGAGGGACTTGTAACAATACAGGGCGAGGGCTGATCAGTACCGGGGGAGGGATTGTGTCAATAAAGGGGTGAGGGACTTGTATCAGATACAGAGGAAAGGGACTTGTTCAGAACCGGGGGGTGAGGGACTTGGTCAGTACGGGGGTGGGGGACTTGTATTTAATACGGGGGGGGGGGACTTGTTCAGAACGAGGTAAGGGATGTATCAGTTTACCGGGGTGGGGACTTTGTCAGATACAGGGTGGGGGACTTGTTTTATATACGGGGGGGGTGGGGGGACTTGTACAATCCCGGGGGTGGGGGATTTGGTGAGATCGGGATGAGGATTGTTTTTAAAACGGGGGGTGAGGGATTGTTTAGATCCCGGGGTTTGGGGGAATTTACAGAACAGGGTGGGGATTGTATCAGAACCGGGGTTGGGGGACTTCTGTCAGTTTGGGGGGGGACTTGTTTCAAACAGGGGTGAGGGAGTTGTATTATATACGGGGGTGGGGCGTACAGATAAGGGTGAGGGATTGTATCAATACGGGGGGGGGACTTGTGTCAGATCCCGGGAGGGGACTTGTATTAATACGGGGTGGGGGACTTGAAAAACCCGGGTTGGGGGGACATGTTCAGATACGGGGTGGGGGACTTGTTCAGATCCCGGGTGAGGGACTTGTGTCAGATCCCGGATGAGGGACTTGTGTCAAAAACAGAGGTGGGGGGATTGTGAAATTCAGAGGTGAGGGACTTGTATCAGAACAGAATGAGGGACTTGTATCAGATCAGGGGGAGGGATTGTATCAAAACCCGGGGTTGGGGGGAATGTTTAGATCAGAGGGGGGGGGGAATTGTTCATTTTCGAGGTGGGGGACTTGTTCAGATACGGGGGAGGGACTGTGTCAGCGAAGGGGTGAGGGACTTGTGTCGAAAAGGTGTGAGGGATTGACAGATACCGGGGGGGGCTTGTATCAGCGGGGGTTGAGGGACTTGTGTCAATAGGGGGTGAGGGTTTGTTCAGATACCGGGGGGGGGATTTGTGTCGATACAGGGGTGAGGGATTTGTGTCAGATACGGGAGTGGGGGGATTGTATCGATACGGGGGGGGACTTGTGCAATACAGGGGGGGGACTTATATAGATAAAGGAAAGTAGATAATGGTAAACTGGCTTGAAGTTGTGACAACAATTATTAAGAAAAAATTTAAAACTGTCAAGTTTGAACCGAGGTGGCATAGTTTAAAAAATTTTGATAAATACCAAGATAATAGATCCAACTGTCTGAAAGGGGGGAAACACGAAACATTTGAACCCAACAGCACACACAAGTCAGGGGAAAACGGGAAAAACCATTCTGTCAACAATATTACTTGTGATAAACTTTTAACCTTCATCCCAACTTTATGGTGATTTGCAAGCCCTAAATTGTTTCCTGAATGAAAACAATTGTAAAGATATGGCCTCATAGGGGAGCCAGCCTTCACATCTCCCCACTTGTATCCCAAATTTGAATTGACAGGGGGGCCTGTGGGGGAAAGGGCCCCTTGTGTGGGGGAGTGGTCGTTATTTAGGTTTGGCCCGGGAACTTATTATGTACACTAGTGGAAATGTTTTGCACTTTTTTTGTATCAGGAGTAGGGAAAGGGCATAAACCCGGAAAAAGCGGTCGGGTCACAAATCGAAAACGTTTTCAAGTTTAGGCATGATATGGATCTAAAAAAAACCCCAGGAAGAAATACGGAATTCCATCGACGGGCAAAGAGGCGGCCCCAAGAGTAAGATTCAACTCCTTTAAACCCCCCGGAAAAAAATCAGTATTAAAAATCGTTGGCCCCAACAAATCATCGCCAGAAAACAGTGCTTACTTTTGTGTCTTGGTGTCAAGACACATTAAAAAAGACCTTCCTTTTACGTCGTTTATCGCCGAAAATAGTCCCCCAACTCCCCTACGTGATTTACAGGACAATTTCTATCGTCATGTCCCGCGGGGTCGCGGACGCAGTTGGTGTGGGAGTGGTTTAAAATATAATGTTTTCTGCTAGATAGTGCGCAGGGGGAGGTGGTGGTGGTGGTGGTGGGTGGGGTGGGGGGGGTGTGGTGGTGGGGGTGGGGGATGGAGGTGGTGGTAGTGGCGGTTCGTTTTGTTGGTAAAGGGATGTGGGTAGGGGGGTTATAGTGCATTGGGTGGCATGGGCAGTGCGGGGAGCAGTCACTTTTTACTAGAAATCACCCAAAGCCAAAAACCCACCGTGTAATATCTCTCTTCCTTGCCCTTAACTTTAGTTATCATCCGAGCCGGTTGTCTCCTGACTCCCTCGTAAAATGAGTTGGGGCACCACTCTTTTTATTCCCAAGACCCTGCCAGAGTCTTGCCGCTCCCCAAATCCCAAGACCCCGCCAAAAGTCTTGCCACTCCTTCAATCTCCAAAACCCTGCCCAAAAGTCTTGCCGGGTCCTTCAATCTCCAAGACCCTCCAAAAGTTTGCCCCCTCCCTTTAAATCTCCAGACCCCCCCAAGGTCTTGCCGCTCCTTCAAAAATCCCAAGACTCTGCCAAGGTCTTGCCATCCTTTATATCTCCAAGCCCCCGCAAAAGTCTTGCCACTCCTTCATACCTCCAAGACCTGCCCAAGAGTTTGCATATTCCAAGACCCTGCCCAAAAGTCTTTCCACTTTTCTACTCCCAAAACCCGCCCAAAAGTTTGCCACTCCCTTTACCCCCAAAACCCCGCCAAGAGTCTTGCCCCTCCTTCAAACCCCAAACCCTGCCCGATCTTGCATTCTCCCAAAACCCTGCCAAGAGTCTTGTTTTCTCCAAGACCCCGCCAAGAGTCTTGCACTCTTCTACTCCAAGACCCCCAAAGTCTTGCCCCCCTTCTACCCCCCAGACCCTGCCAAAGTCTTGCCGCTCCTTCAAATTAAAAAAACCGCAAGAGTCTTGCATCTTTCCACCTCCAAAACTCTGCCAGGTCTTGCCACTCATTCATATCTCCAAGCCCCCGCCAAAAAGTCTTTCCCCCCTTCATACCTCCGACCCGCCCCAAAGGGCTTGCATATCTCCCAGACCCTGCCAAGAGTCTTTCCATCCTTCTATCTCTAAAACCCGCCAAGATTTGCCCCCCTTTATACCCCCAAGACCCTGCCAAAATTTTTGCCCCTCCTTCTATCCCCAAGACCCCGCCAAGAGCTTTCCTATCTTTTACACCTCCAAAACCTGCCCGAGTTTGCCACTCCTTCAATCTCCAAAACCCCGCCAAGAGTCTTTCCCCTCTTCATATCTCCCAAAAAACCCGCCAAGAGCTTTTCCACTCCTTATACTCCAAAAAAACCCCCCCCCGAGCGCATTCTCCAAACCTGCCAAAAGGTCTTGCCCCCTTCTTATCCCCAAGACCCTCCAAAAGGGTCTTGCCGCTCCTTCAATCTCCAAGACCCTGCCCCCAAAAATTCCAATTTTATATCTCCCAAAACCCCACCAAAGGGCTTGCCACTCCTTCTACCTCCCAAGACCCTGCCAAGAGTCTTGATACCCCCGACCCGCCCAAAAGTCTTTCCACTTTTCATACCCCCAAGACCTGCCAAGGTCTTCGCCCCTTCTATCCCAAGACCCGCCCAAAAGTTTGCCACTCCTTCATATCTCCAAGACCCCCCAAGAGTTTGCCACTCCCTTTATACCTCCAAGACCCTGTCAAAAATCTTTCCACCCTTCATATTCCAAGACCCCGCCCAAAATCTTGCCATTTCTATATCCAAACCCGCCAAAAGTTTGCCCACCTTTTACACCTCCAAAAAATTGCCAAGAGTCTTGCCACTCCTTTATACCTCCAAGACCTCCAAAGTCTTGCCCCTCCTTTATACCTCCAAGACCCCGCCAGAGTCTTTCCCCCCTTTATACCCCCAAGACCCTGCCAAAGTCTTGCAATCTCCCGACCCTGCAAAAGGGGTTTTCCCCCCCTTCATACCCCAAGACCTGCCAAGGGTTTTCCACCCTTCATATCTCCAAGACCCTACAAAAAGTTTGCCCCTCCTTCATTCTCCAAAACCCTGCCCAAAAGTCTTGCCACTCCTTATACCTCCAAAACCCTGCCAAAAGTTTGCATATCTCCCAAAACCTGCAAGGTCTTGCCCCTTCTTCATACCTCCAAGTTGAAGAGCTTTCCGCCCTTCATATCTCCAAGCCCTGCCAAAAGTTTGCCACTCCTTCATTCTCCAAGCCCTTTCCAAGGTTTGCCACTCTTCATATCCAAGACCCTGTCAAGAGTCTTGCCCTCCTTCTATCTCCAAAACCCGCCAAGAGTCTTGCCCCTCCTTATATTCCAAGACCTGCAAGGTCTTGCCTATCTTTCACACCCCCAAAAGTCTGCTAAGAGTCTTCCAATCCTTCATATCTCCAGCCCCGCCCAAGAGTCTTTCCTCTTAACCCCAAACCCTGCCAAGACTCTTGCCATCCTTCATACCCCCAAGACCCTGCCAAAAAGGCTTTCCCCTCCCTTTAACTCCAAACCCTGCCCAAAAGCTTTCCCTCCTTTATATCTCCAAGACCCCGCCAAAAGTCTGCCAACCCTTCAACCCCCAAGCCCTCAAGGGTTTTGCCCCTCCTTCATACCCCCAAGCCCTCCCAAAAGTCTTGCCACTCCTTCAACCCCCAAGACCCCGCCAAGAGTTTGCATCCTTATTCTCAAGACCCGCCAAAAGCTTGCCCCTCCTTATATATCCAAAACCCCGCAAAAGTCTTGCCCCCTTTAACCTCCCAAAACCCGCCAAAATCTTGCCTCCTTCATACCTCCAAAACCTGCCAAAAGTCTTTCCACTCCCTTTATATCTCCAAGACCTGCCCAAAAGCTTGCCACCCTTCTACCCCCAACCCCGTCAAAAGTCTTCCACTCCCTTTATACCTCCCCGACCCCGTCAAGGGGCTTGCCCCTCCTTTATCCCCCAAGACCCTGCCAAAAATTGCCTCCTTTATATCCCAAACCGCCAAAAGAGTCTTGCCACTCCCTTTTACCCCCAAGACCTGCCCAAAATCTTGCATATCTCCAGACCCCGCCCCAAAAGTCTTGCCACTCCCTCCTCCCGACCCTGTCAAGGTCTTTCATCTTCATACCTCCCAAAACCCGTCAAGAGTCTTGCCACTCCTTCATACCCCCAAACCCTGCCAAAAGTCTTTTCCCTCCTTCATATCTCCAAGACCCTGCCCAAAAGTCTTGCCACTCTTCATACCTCCAAAAACCCTGTCAAGAGTTTGCCCTCCTTCAACCTCCAAAACCTGTCAAGATTTGCCCCTCCTTCATACCCCCAAGACCCTGTCAAGAGTCTGCCCCTCCTTTTACCTCCCCGACCCGTCAAGAGTCGCCCTCCTTATATCTCCAAGACCTGCCAGAGCCCTTGCCTATCTTTCCCCACCCCCAAAAGTCGCCAAGAGTTTGCCCCGGGCCCTTTATACCTCCAAACCCCGCAAGAGTCTTGCCCCTCCTTATACCCCCAAGACCTGCCCCAAAAGTCTTGCCATCCAGCCCAAGTCCCCCGCCCAAAAACCATGTAAACCCCCCAAGTTTTTATTTCAGAGTGTCGCTCACTTAAGTTTTTTAAGTTTTTATAACCGGTCGATTCACTATTCATTTTTTTACCATATTCTTGGGCGTAAATGAAGGTCGTCAATAATTCACTTGAAATTTTCCGAAAATTACCAAAAACCAGGCCGGCACGGCCGAGCCGAGGGGGCGTGACCCCCGAAACACACCCAAGTAACCTCAGAGGTCATACGAGTGGGAAAAGCGGAAAAAAACTAGGGTTCGCCTGGGAACTTCCCAAAATTTTTCAGAATTTCGTTTTTCAAAAAAACGCTCCGTTTTGAAGTCTGTACTTATGGTTGTTCCTAACAGTGTGTCTTGGTTTCCACTTTCTGGGGGAATTGGGATATTTAATTACCGTGTCATATGTCAAGGGATGTGTTAATAAAATAAAATAACAAACAGTTTAGCAAAAATTTAAAACATTGCAACGAAAATGACCCGTTAGGGGTTCAGGGGTTAGTTCCCGTTTTTTGTGTATCTATCTACACTCTACTGTCCCAGATTGATAGCGGTGCACAGTTAAACCCACAGCTTCGGCAGCAAAACTAAAAATTATTTTCTCGATCGATGGAGCTGTGTCCCTTGACCCCCGAGTTGAGTTTAATGAAGTCAAAAACCCCTTGAGTTATTCAATAATAGTGCGGGGGCTTTAAACCCCCGTCCGGAGGATGTTGATTATTGGAGGAGTCAAGAAGTGCGCTGTCCCAAAATTACGCAAAAATTCTATATGAAAAGCAATGCAAAAAATTTGGAAAAAGGCTTTCACTTTATATTACTGGTCAATCAGGGTGAAAATTTTCGAAACTTATTCAGATTTTACTCCTGCTATCACTCGATTTTTTTTTCAGAATGTGTTTCTGTAGCTGAAACCTTGTTGAAACCCTTCCCCAGGCACCCGCACAAAGAAAGCGACCACAGCATCGCAGATCAGCAGCTCAGCAGATAGGGCATGGGCTCAGTCCTTTAACCAGGTACAGATCGTAATTCCCAACAAAACCCTGAAAAATTTAAAATCTACATTCATACCTGAGTGACGTCTTTAAGGTCTATCTTCGAGTATTCTTTAAGATTGAGATGTATGTACCAGTCGAGCGGAGTACCACAAAAAAAGCTTGTTCCTTTGCCTGCAAAGTCTTTCCAATCCTATTTCAGTCCCGAATTTATGCCAAGACCTTTTGGCTCCGAGGGTCTTAAGTTTCCGCAGTCTGTTTAACACCAGTCAAGAATATTTTTTCCTCAATGGGGGGTTAAATTATACGCGGATATATATATATATATATAATATATTATATTTATATATATATTAATTTATATATATTAAAACCTTGGGGTGTATATCCTGTGTTGCGATGACGGTCACCCCGCTGAAAAGTCTGTATGCAAGAGAGGAGATTCCCCCGCGCCAGAAAAACACTACCAACCCGCTATATCTGTTTGGCAAAAGATAGCAATAAATATATTTTTGAGAAGGCACAGGGATGTTCTAACAGCATGACGTACTGCCGGGGGCTGCGCGGCTGCCGGTGCTGCGGGGCAAAGAATGAGATTCACTGCCAATGTGATGCTTGATTTTTTTTGTAGGAGGAGGGAACGAAGAGTGCCAAGACTGCGAAGAACCCTGTGTTTTAAAATTAAAAGCCCCTTTAGAGAGGGTGTTTGATGCCGTGAAAAGGGTCTTGTTCAGGAATGGGTCTTCGTTCGTTTTCTTTTCTAAAAAAAGATTTTCCCCATTTTTAAATGCTATACAGCCCCACGGTTTAGAGCTTGGATAATAAAAATAATATAAAACGGTAGGAAACCCAAAAATAATTTTATTTTTTATTAACACAATATAATATCTTTTTTTTTACAAGAAAAAACAAGGAAGTCCTACTAACATCTGACATACTATGTACGAAAACCCTTTGTTATGCAGAGCATTTCGGTCAAAAAAGTCATTTTGTCCCCGGATGCGACCCCCACCAGCGACTAAAATCCCGGGCCCATTTTTCTGATGGGGAAAAAATAGCAACGGGTAAAAAAAAACACGCTCAGTGTTTTCCCTCGTGGGGAAAAACCCAACCCAACCTCGCCCCGTGAAGCGGGCTTTAGCCCCCAGGCCCCAGCCGTTTCCCACTAAGGGGGGTTTCCCGTTTTAAAAGGAGAAACACTTTTACATTCCTCCCTCACTGTCTTGCCCGAGGGTGCCTACACCACAGTTAAACACTCAAATCAAAACCCCTTCAAGGCAGACACTGTCTTCCCCCCCCAAGATTCAGTCCGGCCCGCCAGTTTCCCCGAATCCCCTTTATAAAAGTTACTTTGCCCACTTAAAAAAGACATCAAGTCATAAAAAACATTTGTTTCCCTCGCTCCTAACCCCGCTCACGCATGCTTGCTGGAAATTTAAACCCCCCGATACAAAACCTCCTTTCCCCCCCTCCAACCTTTTTAGGCCGCACACCCCAAAATTCCTTTACTACGATTTTTACGCTCTCCAAATCATTCTGTTTCATTCCATTTTCTCTAAAAGTTCAAACCACCTCAACATCCCCCCCCCCCTTGGATAATACTTTTAGTAACCCCACATTCATAATTTTTAATTAAAGTACTCTGCATTATATTCCATTGCACTTGTCCTCAGACATGACATCTCCCCTGCTCCCGCCTTCTCCTTTTTGCAAAATTACCCCCCTGTTTACACCCATAAAAGCGTTGGTTTTAAACTTCTATCTACATTTCCTCTTTGCTTTGGTAAGTTCTGTATTCATAAGTTTTCAGTGCACACTAACCTTTTTCCCCCCCAACAATTCTTTTATTTACCTCTCTTTCACAGACCCCTTATTTAGTTTTATTTTTATGGGGCGCTAAAAATCGAATGGGCCATTAACGCAAAAATTTGGAAAGGCTAATCATTTACCCCTTAACTGTGAAAACAGGATGCAGCTCCACAGAGGACCCCGAAAAACTGCAGCACTATGTCGTTACCTGCAGCTGTTTACTATACGAAACACAATTTTGGGGCAAAACGAGGCCTTCCCTGGCTTACCTGTCAAAAAACCCCTTTTAAAAACCTGGCCCGGGGCAAACCGTCGAACCCAGTACATACATACAAATTTAAAAACAAAATCACGCGTGTCTTTGCCCAAAACGATCCTTTCGTTCGAGCCCTACCGCCGACCCTCTAAACAAAATGACCCGCACGCCCCTATAACGACCCGACCGCACGACCCTCTATACAGTACCTGACCTGCCGACCCTTATAACGTACCGACCGCACGACCCCCTTTAAAAAAAGACCTGACTGACGACCCTCTATAACAATACCACCCGCACGACCCCATAACAGTACCTGACCTGCCCGACCCCCTATAACAAACTGACCCCACGACCCTCTAAACATACCCGACCTGCACGACCCCCCGTCATTACAAATGACCTGACCTGCACCCCTCTATAAAAATACCTGACCCCGCACGACCCTCTTAACGTTTTGACTTTAAAGACCCCCTATAACAGTACTGACCGCCGACCTTATAATAACCGACCTGCCACCCCCGTCATTACAACTGCACCTATTGCACGACGTCTTCAACAGCACGCGTAGCACACCCCTATTACAAACTTGATCTGCACGCCCTCTATTTCAAACCCGATCTGCACGACCCCCTATTTAAAAACCCCGACTGCACGCTCTCTAAACAACACCCGATTTGCACGACCCCCTATTCAACATGAATTTCACGACCCTCTTTTCAACACCCAAAAGTATTTTCCCTATTACATCTGATTGCCACCCCTTCTGATAAAACCTGATCTCACGAATCTTTTACAACCCTGATTGCACGACCCTCTAAAGAACCTGGGCCCGCCCAAACCCCCTATTAAATACCTGATCTGCACGACCCCCTTTCTTAAACGATTGCCGACCCTTATTCCCACCCGACCCGCACGACCTCTATTACAAAACTGACCCGCACGACCCCCTATTACAACACCTGACCCGCCCCCTCATTCAACACCTGACCCGCACACCCTCTATTACAACACCTGACCGCACGACCCCCTATTACAACACCTGACCTGCACGACCCTCTATTACACCCCTGACCCGCCGACCTCTATTAAACACCGACCTGCACACCCTTAAACAAAAACCCGCCCGCAGACCCTCTATCAACACCCGCCTGCACGACCCCCTATTAAACCCTGACCGTCACCCCCTATTACAACCCTGACCTGCCGCCCCCTATTACAACACCCGACCCGACGCCCCCTATTAAACACCGACCTGCACGCCCCATTACAACACCCGACCTCACGACCCTTTTACAAACCTACCTCACGACCCTCTATACAACACCTGACCCCGCACGACCCCCTTTCAACACCTGACCTGCACGACCCTCTATTAAACACCTGACCCCAAAGACCCTTTAACAAACCTGACCTGACGCCCCCATTCAACACCCGACCTCACGACCCTCTATTAACAACACCTGACCTGCACGACCCTCTATTACAACACCTGACCTGCACGACCCTCTATTACAACACCTGACCTGCACGACCCTCTATTACAACACCTGACCTGCACGACCCTTTATAACAACACCTGACCTGCACGACCCTCTATTACAACACCTGACCTGCACGACCATCTATTACAACACCTGACCTGCACGACCCTCTATTACAACACCTGACCTGCACGACCCTCTATTACAACACCTGACCTGTACGACCCTCTATTACAACACCTGACCTGCACGACCCTCTATTACAACACCTGACCTGTACGACCCTCTATTACAACACCTGACCTGCACGAGCCTCTATTTACAACACCTGACCTGCACGACCCTCTATTACAACACCTGACCTGCACGACCCCTCTATTACAACACCTGACCTGTACGACCCTCTATTACAACACCTGACCTGCACGACCCTCTATTACAACACCTGACCTGCACGACCCTTTATAACAACACCTGACCTGCACGACCCTCTATTACAACACCTGACCTGCACGACCCTCTATTACAACACCTGACCTGCACGACCCTCTATTACAACACCTGACCTGCACGACCCTCTATTACAAACACCTGACCTGTACGACCTCTATTACAACACCTGACCTGCACGACCCTCTATTACAACACCTGACCTGTACGACCCTCTATTACAACACCTGACCTGCACGAGCCTCTATTACAACACCTGACCTGCACGACCCTCTATTACAACACCTGACCTGCCACACCCTCTATTACAACACCTGACCTGCACGACCCTCTATTACAACACCTGACCTGCACGACCCTCTATTACAACACCTGACCTGCACGACCCTCTATTACAACACCTGACCTGCACGACCCTCTATTACAACACCTGACCTGCACGACCCTCTATTACAACACCTGACCTGTACGACCACTGTAATAGTTCCATTGTACTGCAATATTATTATCCTCTTAATAACCTTGTCTAATATAATTACCGGTATAATACTCATGTTTAATTGTATTTTTCATATATTAATTTTTTAATGTTATATATTTATTGATATTGTTTGACATATATTTATTGTTTAATATCCACTGATGTAGATTATAAATTAGTGGTGATAAGTACTCTACCCTGAAGAGAGGGGGGAAACACCCCCTCTCCGCATGACAAAGGGTTTAGGGGTAGTGGCAAAAGGGTAAGTGTCAGGTGATAGTTCCTATAAGGTAGGTGTTAAGTGGCATTGGTTACGCCGTTACGGGGTAGGCGTCGAGTGGTAGCAGTTAAGGGGTATGGATTAAGTGGTAGCAGTTAAGGGATACGCGTTAAGGAGTAAGAATTCAGGGATAGGGGTTAAGTGGTAGCAGTTAAGGGGTAGGGGTTAAAGAGTAGCAGTTAAGGGGCAGGAGTTAAAGGGTAGCAGTTAAGACGTAGGGGTTAAAGGGTAGCAGTTAAGGGTTAGGTGTTAAAGGGTATATGGGGACAATTTCAATTATTACAGCCAACAAAAAAGGGAGACTGTGTTGACAAGTTTGACGTTAATAACTGTCAGGAACGCTGCTCTCTCCTCTCTCCTGCCCTAACCTCCCCTCTCTCCTGCCCTAACCTCCCCTCTCTCCTGCCCTAACCTCCCCTCTCTCCTGCCCTAACCTCCCCTCTCTCCTGCCCTAACCTCCCTCCTCTCATGCTCAAACTTCTCCTCTCTCTTACCCTAATCTCCCCCTCTTTCTCCTTCCCTAACCTCTCTCTCCTGCCATAATCTCTCTCTCTCCAACACTAACATCTCTCTCTCATGCCCTAACTTCCTCTCTTTCTCTCTCTCTCCTGTCCTAATCTTCCCTCTCTCTCCCTGCCTTAACCTCTCTCTCCTGCCCTAACCTCCCCTCTCTCCTCTATTCTATCTCTTTCTCCCTCCTCCCCTTATCAGCCTTGTCATACCCTACCTAGGTATGTCGGTGGGTTCACCCAGAATGCTGGCCAGCAACAGTCACTTCAAGTTCTGCTGTTTATTGTAGGAATATGTAGATACAGAGAGAAAGCAGTGACGCAAGCCCTCACCCAAGACTCCCAGATCTAAACTGACATGAACTGGGCTAGTCTCATCTCTTTCTCCTCTCCCTTTTCCCTCTCTCTCTCCCCGATACATTACTTTTATCCCTCTTTTCTCCCGATCACCTTTCTCTTTTCACCCGACTCTCCTATCCATGGAATTTTTCCTGTCTCCTCTATCCTATTCTCTCTCTCTCTCTCCTACTTTTTCAAGCCCCTCTGCTCTTTTTCTGTCTTCCTTTATTCCTCACCCCCTCCCCATCTCCTGATCCTTTACCTCACTCCTGTTAACCTCTCTCCATATTTCCTCTCACCCCCGTAAGACAGGCTTGTCACTGTAGCGGCAGTGTAGCCTGTCGATGGTGGCAGGGGATGATGGCAGGGATGTTAGAACTGTTGGTGCCCCTGGTTGTCATGGCAGGGTGCATTTCTCAAAGTACTTGAACAGTGTCAGCATCCCTGGGAGCAATTGTATCTTTGCTGATGATTATCCTCATTGCCCCCACTGTTCTGCCTTCATTTTGTTTGTACTCACCTGGACTGTGATTATCATTCTCGCTGTCATTGGAACTATTAGGGGGTCTGCCTCTCCCGTTTTTGTTTTGATGAGAAAAGCGAGTGAAGTTGTCAGCTATGGCAAAATATCTTAATGATTTAGTGATCCTCGAGGCTAGCGGCTTGCCACCTCTTTCCGTGGCGGTTAACTAGACGTTGTCAAAAAGTAGCAAGCTGTGCCATGCCTTGATGGACGGTGGAGTACTTAGAATAGAGGAACTTCCGTTTACTTTCTTCAGGGTCTGTTATTTTCCCAAATGCGTGTGGACGGGCAGCCTTGGGAATATATGTGAGTGTCCTGGTAGCTGTTGCTTTAACTGCCTCTAAGATATTATCTGATGAGATTGTTGGAGTGTGTTCAGGTGCTTGACGTGGCTGAAGGTCATCACTTTCCACGGGAAGACATCATGAACCAGGGCAGCTACTATGTTTGCCGAGGAAACCATTAGTACAAAGGCGATGAACTTGTAAGCACGATCGTCATTTGCTTCTTACATTGCCAGTTCCGCCATTTCCTTGACTGCTAACTTCTCCTGATTAGCATTCATCTAGCATACTAGACTGTGAGAACAAGGTACGCCAAGCTGGGTGGAGCAAGTGTGTGGAGCGGGGTCATCATAGTGGATACAGTGAGGGTCCATGAAAAATATAGTGTAGATAAATGGTTCAGAGAACCGACAAGTTGATAAATTTATCAAGATATAGTGTGTTCCACCATGGTCAGTTGGGGCATGAGTTGTGGGAAGGTGGAGCTGCGCTCTACCTTCGGGGTGACAGCCTGGGAAAGAATACTGGGAATAGAGAGCAGGTGAGGGAAAAGGAGCAGCAGTCACTGTACACTTAACCTCATGCCCTAATGGCGATTACTCATTTTGTAATATTAGACACTTCTGTAAGCAAATTTTCTAATAGTACTGAATACACTGAAGCCCAGGAAAAGGCTTTTGCAAAATTAAACATTAATAAAAGACAGTTGCCCATGGCTTACTAACAGCATTCTAAGACTCGTCAATATGAAAAACAATATAGAGGGGGCTTAATAACTAAAGAATTTATCACACGCTATACATTTAACGCATCTTGGTACACACGGACTTGCATAACTGATAATGCTCACACTGTCTTACAATAAACTTAAGTGTTGTTTCCCCCATGCACAACGTGAAAGATGTGGGTATGTACACTGGTAACTCAGTGGTATATGAACTATACATTATGTTTAACACAGAACTACACCCAGCGCTTCCTGTGTGGGGAAGACGACACTGACCGGACACTCACTCGTAACACTCAACTCTACACTGTCTCCCACTACACTTAATTCGGATTCTTCCATACATCGGTATGCATTCATCTTTAAGTTAAATGAGTTTATGGTACCGGAGGCAGATGTGTATGTGAAGGCTTTTCCAGGTTTATATATATGATGGTCATCAACATTGTTGGCACTCAAGCATAGTATAGGCCTCCTTTACTCTCCACCTCCCACCTAGGCCGTCTCCCAAGCTACTCCCACAAACTGCACAGCACGTCCACGATTTACGTTGAAACGATACACTGGAATGGCGTCTCGCTTCACTGAAATCCTCCTCAAGTATACACAATGAATCTTCTTCAGTCTTGGTCTGGTCAGCCTCTTTGATGAGAAGTTATCTTTGAAAATTTCGCAGCTTGCCCGCCACACGTGTGACAAGCGAGGGCTTTCCTGCAGTTTTTTACACCTGAATGTTAAACAAGTCAGCGTGTTCGGACTCCAGAAAAACGTTCAAAAACCGGGTCAATCTTTGTTCGAGGACTAGTACGTTCGAACACCGAGGTTCCACTGTACCTACAGAACTTTGTTGGTTTACCTAAGCTGTATCGTCCAGGCTAGCCACTCATCTCTCTGTCTCTCTCTCTCTGTCTGTCTGTCTGCCTCTCTGTCTCTGTTTGTCTGTCTGTCTGTCTCTCTCTCTCAACTCCTCCCAGGCTGACCTCACAAGCGGTGAGAGATATTGTAAATCACCTCACGTGGTGCCCATCTTTCTCTCAGTAAAACCACCTTGTCTGTGCTTTGCTGAGTCCCGGTGAATGTCTTTGAATTATTAGATTTTTTTTGGTCTGTGTAATTAATAAATGATGTGCCGTAAATTAGTGATGATGGTAGTTTTTATATGTTTTTGTTGAGTCTTCGTCGTAGTCTTTGATGTTGATGTAGATGTTGAAGTTTCTGTTGTAGGTGTTACTGTTTTTGTTGCTGCAGATATTTTGCTCTTGCAGATGTTGCAGTTGTTTCATTGGTAGTAGTGTTGTTGTTGCTGTTATGTATATCTTCGTTTACATTCCACTACTGTCACCATTTTCCTCATGCGTCTTCCTTACTATTCAACTCATCTTCCTTCTTTTAAAGTGACTTAACCTACCCTGGTCTAAATTAAGCTAACATGACCTAACTTAATTTGACCAAATATAAACTGGTCTAACCTAATATAACCTGATGTAACATGACCTAATATAACCTAAGCTCGTGCGACCTAAGCTGAACTAACATCCTCACCCAACCTAACCTAATGTCACATATTCTGATCCAACCGAACTTAATTCGACCTAACCTAACCTGGCAAGACTTAACCTGAACCAACATAATATAACATGACAAGGGAGCAGCACCACAAGACAGGTGGGGAGGACCTCACGATATGTGGGTAGTCCTTCACGTAACATTCAGTCCCGCACCTCAGTACGTAAGGTGTCCCGTAGCACGGTTGTCAGCGAACTCAACTCACACAAAGGTCCGGGGATTGATCCCCTGGTAAAGCTGGAAGATATCAGGACGTGATTCCATAAGACACCTTCTCTCCTTATTCACCCATCAGTTAGTGGACTGGTGTGGGTCGCATCCTGGGACAAAACCGACCTAATTTGCCTGAAATGTTCTGCATAACAAGTGGCTTTCTATATAGTATTATGTCAGTGATGTCAACTAGGATTATATACCTTGTACAGTATTAGTAGAAATAAAGACTATAATAATTATAAATAATAGGTGGCTCTGCAGTGGTTCCCTCATCTCAGCCAAGTAATACTGCTCCCTGGGTGATACTACCATCATCACAAGTGAATGTGAAACGGAAACCTGTAATTGTTTTACATGATGGTAGGATTGTTGGTGTCTTTTTCATCTCGCTACATCTTACACTTAGGTAACATTACACATACATGTATAAGAATTATATATATATATATATATATATATATATATATATATATATATATATATATATATATTGGTAGATACATAGACATATTAAGGTAGAAAGCTTACACAAAGGCTGTGACATTATAAAGGGACACTTGATTCTTCTTCCTTCCTGTTCTCAGTCTTTCTGGTTCCTTCCTTGTGAACATCTGGTCACAGGTGTTCCTTGCAGGTGTCGTTTTCTTCCATGTCCCCTACATCAGTGCAGGTGTTCCCCTCACCCGTGTTCACTGAAGGCTGCCTGAATTATGATTTCGGGGGTCAACCCCCCTCGTCTCCCCGCAGCCCGGTCCCAGAGTAGGTCTCCTGGTGTTTCAAAGCCTGATCAATCCAACTGTTACTGCTGGCTGCATGAAGCCCAATGTATGCACCACAGCCCGGCTGATCAGGAACTGACAGTTGGAACTTATCAAGTTCCCTCTTAAAGACAGTCAGGTGTCTGCTGGTAATCCCTCTTATGTATGAAAGGACAATGTTCAAGTATCTTGGGCCTCTTACATTTATTGTGTTATCTCTCAGTGCACTCATGGTACCCCCTGCTTTTCGCTGGGGGTATTTTGTACCGTGTACCATGTCTCTGCCGTAGTGATTTCTGTGTGCAGATTTGGGACCAATCCCTCTAGGATTTCGAAGGTGTAAATTATGATGTATTTTTCTCGTCTGCGTTCCGAGGAGTACAGGTCGAGGGACTTCAATTACTCCAAGTATTTAAATGCTTGACCGACCTTATACTTGCAGTGAAGGTTCTCCGCACATTCTCCACATCAGCATTATCGCTCACTTTAATAGAGGATCTTAATGTAGAGGAATATTCACTCGTAGAGAAAACAGGTGACTAAGAGAGTCATCACTGACTTCGTATCTTTTATTTTGAAGGTTCTAATTATTCAGCCTATAATTTCCTGGTGCTTGTGTTAACAACACTGGTGTGAGCCTCAAGGCAAGATCCTAGATCAATGCAGGTGTCCTCTCAAGTGTTCCTTGAATCAATGAAGGTATTTTTCAATCGTTTACACCCATTAAGGATAAAGGGAGGGAGAAGGGGGAAGGAGAGGAGGAAGAGGAGAGGAGGAGGAGGAGGAGGAGGAGGAGGAGGAGAGAGAAAAGGTGTCTTGGTATTAATGAAGGATCGTCATCAGAGAAAGTGTAGCTAACCTGCACTTTCTTCTGGATCAATAAAAAGTCATCTTATGATTATTTTTTTCGAAATTATCAAAACCAGAATAGTTTATCCAAGCTGGACTCAGAGTGAGCAATAACTACTTCAAAGTTGAAAAAAAAAAGGTAATGGATATATCAACAACGAATGTAATAATTTCTTTCCACTCAGGGATTAAGAGGAACAATAATGGCATCTTAGAGGAGATCCAACACTATAAGTGAGATTCAAAATAAATAAACAAAAGAAGTGAGTCTGCAAAGGTTTACGAAATTCCATTTAGCTATAGTGTGTTTGTGTTGGTGAGACAGGTCGTAAGCTCAAAATTAGAATAACCTAGCATAACCAAGTTAGGTATAACAAAAGCTCCTCCATCGTCCATCATGTCAAGTCTTACAACCATACATTACAATGTAAAGGCATAGAATAATACACACACACACACACACACACACACACACACACACACACACACACACACACACACACACACACACACACATAACCGAGCAGGAAGAAGAGGAGGAAGAGGGGGAGGTGAAGAGCTTGCTAAGCGAACTAGATACCTCAAAGGCGATGGGACCGGACATCTCATGGATCCTGAGAGAGGGAGCAGAGGCGCTCTGTGTGTCACTAACAACAATCAACAAATCTATCGAAACAGGGCAGCTATCTGAGGTATGGAAGACAGCAAATGTAATCCCAATTTTTAAGAAAGGAGACAGACAGATAGCATTAAACTACAGCCCAGTTGAACTGACATGTACGGTATGCAAAGACATGGAGAAGATTATCAGGAGATGAGTGGTGAAGCACCTAGAAAGGAATGTGCGAATACACGATAACCAGCATGCTTTAAGGAAAGGGAAATCCTGTGTCATAAACCTACTGGAGTTCTCTGACAAGGTGAACAAGTAAGACAGGAGAGAAAGGGGAGGGTAGACTGCATTTTCTTGGACTGTAAGAAGGCTTTCGACACAGTTCCGCACAAGAGATTACTGCAAAAACTAGAAGAGCAGGCAGGAATAACAGGAAATGTACTGCAATGAATCAGAGAATGCCTGACAGGAAGGAGACAACGAGTGATGGTACGTGATGAGGTATCAGAGTGGGCGCATGTGATGAGCGGGGTTCCACGAGGGTTAGTCCGGTGTTGTTTCTTGTATATTTGAAAGACATGCCGGAAGCGATAGATTAGGAGGTGTCCCTGTTTCAGACGACGAGAATGCGAACGGATGAGGATCAGGAAGGACTATAAAGAGATCTGGACAGGCTGCAAGCCTGGTCTTACAACTGGCTCCTGGAGCTTAACCCCATAAGTGTCAAGTCATGAAGATTGGGGTAGGTCAAAGACCTAAGACGGAGTACAGGCTAATTTACTGCAAACCTCACCCAAGGAAAAGGATCTAAGGGGTGAGTATCATACCAGCACATCTCCTGAGGCGCACATCAACCAAATAACTGCTGCAGTATATGGGCACCTGACAAACCCAAGAATAACGTTTCCACACCTGTAAGGAATCATCCAGGACACTGTACTCTGTGGATGTCAGGCCTATATTGAAGTATGCAGCACCAGTATGGAACTCACACCTGGTCAAACACGTCAAGAAATTAGACAAAGTGCAATAGTTTCCAACAAGACTAGTCCCGGAGCTAAGAGGTATGTCCTACGAGGAGAAGTTAAGGGAATTCAACATGACGACACTGGATGACAAAAGGAATAGGGAGGACATGATAACGACATATAAAATACTGAGAGGAATTGACAAGGTGGATAGGGACAGAATGTTTCAGAGATGTGACAAAGCAACAAGGGGTCACAACTTGAAGTTGAAAACTCAGACGAGTCACAGGGATGTCAAGAAGTATTTCTTCAGTCATAGAGTTGTCAGGAAGTGGAACAATCTGAAAAGTAATGTAGTGGAGGCAGGATAAATACATATCTTTAAGAAGAGATACGATAAAGCTAATGGAGCAGGGAGAGAGTGGGCCTAGTAGCGACCAGTGAAGAGACGGGGCCAGTAGCTGTTATTTGACCTCTGCAACTATAAATAGGTGAGTACACACACACACACACACACACACACACACACAGGAGACAGGATGGCTGTCAGCAAACCAAGGAGGAAGAATGCACCAGTGGCTGCTATGTGAGCCAGATACCTCAAAGGTGGTGGGACCAGATAATATCTCCCTGTGGGTCTTAAGAGAGGGAGCAGAGGCACTGTGTGCTACTAGCAACAATCTTCAAGAAAGTCTATCGAGATGACAACTGCCGGAGGTGTGAAAGACAGCAAATGTAATCCAGTTTTTAAGAATGGAGACAGGCAACATTAAACTACAGACCCGTGTCACTGGCGTGTATAGTACGCAAAGTCATAGAGAAGAGTATCAGGAAAAGAGTGGAGGAGCACCTGGAGAGGAGTTCATACATAACCAGCACAGCTTCAGAGATAGGCAATACTGCGTCACAAACCTGCTTAAGTTTTATGACAAAGTGGCAGAATGCAGGAGAGAGAAAGATGAGTAGGTTATATTTTCTTGGACTAAAGGAAGGCTTGTAACAGAGTACCGCACAAGAGACTTGTACAAAAGCTAGAAGAGCAGGCAGGAATAACAGGAAAAAGCACTATAATGGATCAAGGCATATCTGACAGGGAGGAAACACCGAGTGATGGTACGAGACGAGGTGTCGGAATGGTTGCATGTGTTAAGTGGGGTTTCACAGGCATCAGTGCTAGGGCCGGTGCTGTTTCTTAACGCGAATGACATGACAGAAGGAATAGAGTCGAGGCAACCCTGCTCGCCGACGATGTGAAACTAATGAGGAGTATACAAGCAGTCGAGGACCAGGAAAGGCTACAAATGAATCTGTACAGGCTGCAAACCTCATCTAACAAAAGGTTCCTGGAGTTTAACCCCAACAAGTGCAAAATTTTGAAGTTTGGATAAGGGCAAAGAAGACCGCAGACAGAGTACAGACTCCGGAGGCAAAGGCTGCAAACCTCACTCAAAGAGAAGGACCCTGGAGTGAGTATTATAGCGAACATATCTTTAGAAGCGCACTTCAACCCAATAACTGCTGCAGCACATGCGCATCTGGCGAATCTAAGAACAGCTTTCGACATTTAATTAATGAGTCATTCACGACACTGCAGATCTAGCGAGTGTACAGAGAACCTTTACTGCACGTATAAGTTCTGTCAAGCACCTTAACTACTGGGAACGCTTGGAAGCACTTGACTTGTACTCGTTGGAACGCAGGAGAGAGAGATGTACCATAATCTACACTTAGAAAATCCTAGAAGGAATGGTCCCGAATCTGCACACAGAAATCACTCCTTACGAAAGTAAAAGACTGGGCAGGCGATGCAAAATACCCCCAATTAAAAGTAGGGGCGCCATTGGTACACTAAAATTATTATTATAATCAAAACAAAGCGCTAAGCCACAAGGACTATACAGCTGGTACACTAAGAGAAAACACCATAAGTGTCCGGGGTCCAAGACTGTTCAACAGCCTCCCATCAAGCATTAGGGGAATTACCAATAAGCCCCTGGCTGCCTTCAAGAGAGAGCTGGACAAATACATAAAGTCAGTGCCGGATCAGCCGGGTTGTGGCTCGTACGTTGGACTGCGTGCGGCCAGCAGTAACAGCCTGGTTGATCAGGCCCTCATTCACCGGGAGGCCTGGTCATGGACCGGGCCGCGGGGGCGTTGATCCTCGGAATAACCTCCAGGTAACCAGGTAACCGTGTAGGTCAGGCCCATACTGGAGTACGCAGCTCCATTATAGAACCCACACCTGGTGAAGCATGTCCAGAAATTGGAGAGTTTGCAGAGGTTTGCAACAAGACTAGTCCCGGAGCTAAGGGGCATGTCCTATGAGGAGAGGTTAAGAAAAATTAACCTGATGACAGTGGAAAATACTAGGACGAAGGGAAGATATGATAACGGCATACCAAATATAGAGGAGAATTGACAAATTGAACAGGAAAATGTTTGAGAGATTACAAACAGGAACACGAGAGTACAGATGGAATTTGAAAACTCATAAGAGCCACAGGGATGTTAGGAAACATTTTTTCATCCTTAGATTAGTCAGCAATTGGAACGAACTGGAGAGTGAAATATTAGAGGCAGGATCAATACATAGCTTTAGAAAGAGGTACGATAAAACTCCAAGTCAGAAGTAAACCTATCATGTGGGGGTTCGAACACGTGGATAGGGTAAAGTAAATACTCACGTAGGCTGGAAGTACGTATATTACGGATAATGTGGGTAGCGCCCAAACAGCCGTGACCTGCCTCCTTGCTCACTCTCGTCAGACTAACTAACCCCAGTACCCATATGTGAGGGGGTGTTTGAAATACTGCTAGGTCAGCAACAATATGAATACAGTCAGTGACTCAGGCAGAGACGGTTGGTAGTGAGTCATCTACTGGTACACTGGTTACTGGTAACTGGTTACTACTACTGAGAAACCTAGCAGCGACCAGCGAAGAGGCGGGGCCAGGAGCTGAGATTCGACTCCTGCATCTACAATTAGGCGAGCAGTGCTCGTCCAGCTAATTTAAGAGCAGCCTTCTGGAATCTCAACAATGACTCAGGATCGTTTATACAACTTATGTCAGACCCATCTTGGAGTACGAAGCGCCAGCCTGGAGCCCACACCTGATAAAGCATGTTAAGCAACAGGAGATAATGCAGAGGTATACAACAAGGCTTGTTCCAGTATGAGTTATGAGTTGAGGTTAAATTAACTGAATTTGACGACATTAGAGAAAAGAATCTGGGAGGACAATCAGGAAGACGGAGAAACGGAGAATAGGGCAGTTAGGAGGTGAAAGTAGCATCAGTGCTGAGCTGTAACAGTAGGTATGACAGGTTCCATTACGCAAGGAGGGAGTGAATCTGGCGGGGTCACGAGCTGGGAATCGACCACTGCAACCACAAATAGGTAAGTACAAATATATCAGCACGCACACGCACACACGCACACCACGCACACGCACGCACACGCATACACACGCACACGCACCCACACACACCACACCAGATAAAACGTAAAGACAGAAAATCCTCTTCAGCGCTCACCCGACGCTTAAGAAAACACTCATTCAAAGAGACACCCGAAGATTAAAGTTATCCCTCCCCGAGGAACAACAACAATAGAAAACGGAACCAGTGGAAAGTGGAATAAAAGTGGAAAGTGGCGCTCTCTCCATGTTTCCTGTCCATCAACAATACTAATTGAAGGGACCCCTGAGAGCCCTTTGTGAAGGGCCCTCAAGGCCAGTTTTGACGGTTCGTGATGGGTAGAGAGAGGCTGGCGCCTAAGTGACGGGATTGACGGGGATTTTCCCGTCATTAGATGCACTAAAGGACCTAAGACAGGACTCTTGTTTCTCTCCTCAGGCCTACACCGTGTCTCTGTCCGTGATCCTCTCTATGTAATACCTGCTGGCATGTGGTTACCTGAGACACGGCAATCACTCCCACGTCACCTGAGATATGGCAATCACTCCCACGTCACCTGAGAAACGGCAATCACTGTCACGACAGATGGATAAAAAACTTATTCTGAAGAGGTTTTGGATTACCCCCACGCATCCCGTCTTCCTTCTCATTCTCTCTCTCTCTCTCTCTCTCTCTCTCTCTCTCTCTCTCTCTCTCTCTCTCTCTCTCTCTCTCTCTCTCTCTCTCTCTCACTCTCTCTCTCTTTAGTAATATATAATCGACTAACCTTGTCATATCTTTTTGTAATATTAAGGTAGATAGCAAACGACATCCCCCGCCCATCTGTCTGCTGAGTGAAAACATCAATTACGTTAAATCTTACAGATATCTTGGTGCAGACAAACCCTTCAATAAATCCATCACACCACAACTAAAGAAAAACATAGATATGCGTAAAGGTCTCAGGGCTGTTACTGACTGCAACCCTAACTGTGGTGTTAATGTGAGAATAGTGAGAAGGATACACACATATATCCTTACTTCTTTATCCTGCGTCTATGTTAATGCTAACTAAAGAGAACTTTCTCTGGCTCTTGGAGCTAATGCAAAACGAAGTCCTCAGAATTATTCTTCAGTCGTAAATCTACCGAGGCTCTTAATATGATGAGTAAGGAGCTTGGTGTTCCTAGTGTCAGTGATAGGATAATTGAGATTAACACTGTACTTGACACAAGAATGTTCAGAAATGAACCAGACACTGTCACTGTGAGTTTTACTATATGTCTAGTTGTAAATAAACGAAGTGTGAAAACATGAAATTCGATTTAGTTTCATAATCTGCACGAAGTATATCTCAGTATTTATTTAATATCACTTAACTGAACGCTTCCCCAAGAATCACATCACTAGTAATCATCTCCATAAATCACTTGTAAAGGCAACTGCTTAAAAAAAAGGTTCTCTCTTAACTATTAGTAACAATGTATCACTGATGGATTTAAGCGGGAGTATATTACGTTTTCCATCATGCACTACGTGAGGCAGCATTTTTTTTACTGTCCACGCTGGCTGTACAGATACATTCTACTGGCAGGGCTGCAGCTGCTCTTGTTTGCCACTTTCCTAGATAAAAACTGAAGCAACCATGTTGAGTTAGGCCTAAGAATTAACACCTGGGTCCCTACCCTGCATTCTAAATTGTTTGCCATCCTAATGGCACTCAAGTTAACTTACGACACTGAGCTTGACTCCATAATTACTAATTCTGTCATGAGTGCAGACGCCTGACTAACATGCTCATTGGTGAAGCTGGGGATTGATGTTAAAAAATCACAGAAAAGGAAATTCATTTGCAATTTATATTAATTTCGAGACATACTGAATTAATCCTTAATAAATTTTATCCGTTGGATATATCTGTGTCAAACATTAAGGAATAATATTAGAACGGAAGTAAATAATGAATCAGGATTTTATAGGAATACAGATAGAAGCTTGAGTAGATCTAGAACAGGGATTCTTAACCAGGAAGTTGTTCCCTCCCTGGGGGGATTTTATAGTTTTTCAGGAGGGACTGGGACCACTACTCAACAAAGTGTGATGTCCTATAGATTATCAACAATCTCTAGAGTTCTACTTTGTTTAAATTTAATCTATAACATTCATTAAATTTTACTGAATGTCACAGATTATATTAAAAGATAAATTAAAATATTTTCAATATTATATGCATATTATTTGGAATGAACGTTTTGAGTCAGACAATCTTGGCGAGAGGAATAACATTCTGACCAACGCTGAAGAGGATGAATGGGGCAAAAAACTTTGAGAATCATTGATCTAGAACTCTGATAATATAAACCTAAATAAGCATATTGTAGGAAGTAACTTGCAATATAAACAGACTGACTGATGTTATGGTGGCCAGGATTAGGCTTAGTTACAAATACTTTTGGTAGTTTGGCAGACACATAGATGATGATCAGACTAAATGCAGGTTTGTTGTCAGTCTTATGATTGCTCTAAGACACTTCGTGCTTGATTTTCCATTTATTGAGGAACATAGAGATAGTATAATAGCCTTTATAATATGTCAAGGTATCTTATTAATGCAAATAAGATACCAGACATATTAAGCAAATATCTCTTGCAAGGAAATTTATTATAAGATATAAATTGTAGATATAAATTCAGATGCATTCCTGTTGACCAATTTGGGCCTAGTTCCTAGGCCTTGTGTGTATCCATATTTTTTTGACATCACGTTAACAAGATGGATATGAGAAACACAATAAACTAACCACTTCACCAACTAAATCTAAAACCTAATCTCTCTCTCTCTCTCTCTCTCTCTCTCTCTCTCTCAAATTACTTTTCTTCGCCAACCATTTCCACTTTTTCATTCTTTTTCTAACCATATGTGAGGAAGGTTGGTGTAGTGGAAGCGGATGTGGAACAGGGGGAGAAATTATAAAATTTGTGGGAAAGGAAGATGGAAAAATATAGCTTGTTGGTTTGAGTTAAGAAAACCACATGTTGAGCCTGTGACGGTGATGGTGATGACTGGTAGTGAGGCTTGGATAGTGATAAGTGGTAGTGAGGCTTGGATAGTGATAACTGGTAGTGAGGCTTGGATAGTGATAAGTGGTAGTGAGGCTTGGATAGTGATAAGTGGTAGTGAGGCTTGGATAGTGATAACTGGTAGTGAGGCTTGGATAGTGATAACTGGTAGTGAGGCTTGGATAGTGATAACTGGTAGTGAGGCTTGGATAGTGATAAGTGGTAGTGAGGCTTGGATAGTGATGACTGGTAGTGAGGCTTGGATAGTGATAACTGGTAGTGAGGCTTGGATAGTGATAACTGGTAGTGAGGCTTGGATAGTGATAACTGGTAGTGAGGCTTGGATAGTGAAAAGTGATAGTGAGGCTTGGATAGTGATAATTGGTAGTGAGGCTTGGATAGTGATAATTGGTATAGAGGCATGGATAGTGATAACTGGTAGTGAGGCTTGGATAGTGATAACTGGTAGTGAGGCTTGGATAGTGATAACTAGTAGTGAGGCTTGGATAGTGATAAGTGGTAGTGAGGCTTGGATAGTGATAACTGGTAGTGAGGCTTGGATAGTGATAACTAGTAGTGAGGCTTGGATAGTGATAACTGGTAGTGAGGCTTGGATAGTGATAACTAGTAGTGAGGCTTGGATAGTGATAATTGGTAGTGAGGCTTGGATAGTGATAATTGGTAGTGAGGCTTGGATAGTGATAACTGGTAGTGAGGCTTGGATAGTGATAACTGGTAGTGAGGCTTGGATAGTGATAAGTGGTAGTGAGGCTTGGATAGTGATAATTGGTAGTGAGGCTTGGATAGTGATAACTGGTAGTGAGGCTTGGATAGTGATAACTGGTAGTGAGGCTTGGATAGTGATAACTAGTAGTGAGGCTTGGATAGTGATAAGTGGTAGTGAGGCTTGGATAGTGATAACTGGTAGTGAGGCTTGGATAGTGATAACTAGTAGTGAGGCTTGGATAGTGATAAGTGGTAGTGAGGCTTGGATAGTGATAAGTGGTAGTGAGGCTTGGATAGTGATAAGTGGTAGTGAGGCTTGGATAGTGATAACTGGTAGTGAGGCTTGGATAGTGATAAGTGGTAGTGAGGCTTGGATAGTGATAACTAGTAGTGAGGCTTGGATAGTGATAAGTGGTAGTGAGGCTTGGATAGTGATAAGTGGTAGTGAGCTTGGATAGTGAAACTGGTAGTGAGGCTTGGATAGTGATAAGTGGTAGTGAGGCTTGGATAGTGATAACTAGTAGTGAGGCTTGGATAGTGATAAGTGGTAGTGAGGCTTGGATAGTGATAAGTGGTAGTGAGGCTTGGATAGTGATAACTGGTAGTGAGGCTTGGATAGTGAAAAGTGATAGTGAGGCTTGGATAGTGATAATTGGTAGTGAGGCTTGGATAGTGATAATTGGTATAGAGGCTTGGATAGTGATAACTGGTAGTGAGGCTTGGATAGTGATAACTGGTAGTGAGTCATGTAAGTGATAACTGGTAGTGAGGCTTGGATAGTGATAAGTGGTAGTGAGGCTTGGATAGTGATAACTGGTAGTGAGGCTTGGATAGTGATAAGTGGTAGTGAGGCTTGGATAGTGATAAGTGGTAGTGAGGCTTGGATAGTGATAACTGGTAGTGAGGCTTGGATAGTGAAAAGTGATAGTGAGGCTTGGATAGTGATAATTGGTAGTGAGGCTTGGATAGTGATAATTGGTATAGAGGCTTGAATAGTGATAACTGGTAGTGAGGCTTGGATAGTGATAACTGGTAGTGAGGCTTGGATAGTGATAAGTGATAGTGAGGCTTGGATAGTGAAAAGTGATAGTGAGGCTTGGATAGTGAAAAGTGATATTGAGGCTTGGATAGTGAAAAGTGATAGTGAGGCTTGGATAGTGAAAAGTGATAGTGAGGCTTGGATAGTGATAATTGGTAGTGAGGCTTGGATAGTGATAATTGGTATTGAGGCTTGGATAGTGATAATTGGTATTGTGGCTTAGATAGTGATAAGTGATAGTGAGGCTTGGATAGTGATAACTGGAAGTGAGGCTTGGATAGTGATAACTGGTAGTGAGGCTTGGATAGTGATAACTGGTAGTGAGGCTTGGATAGTGATAAGTGATAGTGAGGCTTGTATAGTGATAATTGGTAGTGAGGCTTGAATAGTGATAATTGGTAGTGAGGCTTAGATAGTGATAAGTGATAGTGAGGCTTGGATAGTGATAACTGGTAGTGAGGCTTGGATAGTGATAATTGGTAGTCAGGCTTGGATAGTAATAAGTGATAGTTAGGCTTGGATAGTGATAACTGGTAGTGAGGCTTGGATAGTGATAATTGGTAGTGAGGCTTGGATAGTGATAATTGGTAGTGAGGCTTGGATAGCGATAATTGGTAGGTAGGCCTGTATAGTGATAACTGGTAGTAAGGCTTGGATAGTGATAACTGGTAGTGAGGCTTAGATAGTGATAACTGGTAGTGAGGCTTGGACAGTGATAACTGGTAGTGAGGCTTGGATAGTGAGGCTTGGATAGTGGTAATTGGTAGTGAGGTTTGTATAGTGATAATTGGTAGTGAAGCATGGATAGTGATAACTGGTAGTGAGGCTTGGATAGTGATAATTGGTAGTGAGGCTTGGTGATAATTGGTAGTGAGGCTTGGATAGTGATAATTGGTAGGTAGGCCTGGATAGTGATAACTGGTATTGAGGCTTGGATAGTGATAACTGGCTGTGAGGCTTGGATAGTGATAATTGGTAGTGACGCTTGAATAGTGATAATTTGTAGTGAGGCATGGATAGTGATAATTGGTAGTGAGGCATGGATAGTGATAATTGGTAGTGAGGCTTGGATAGTGATAATTGGTAGTGAGGCTTGAATAGTGATAATTGAAAGGTAGGCCTGGATAGTGATAACTGGTAGTGAGGCTTGGATAGTGATAATTGGTAGTGAGGCTTGGATAGTGATAACTGGTAGTGAGGCTTGGATAGTGATAAGCGATAGTGAGGCTTGGATAGTGATAACTGGTAGTGAGGCTTGGATAGTGATAAGTGATAGTGAGGCTTGGATAGTGATAACTGGTAGTGAGGCTTGGATAGTGATAAGTGATAGTGAGGCGGTTTGGAGAGTGACAACTTACAGTGATTATAAGTGATGGTGAGGCAGACATGATTAATATGAGTGATGGTGAGGCAGGCATGATTAATATGAGTGATGGTGAGGCAGGTTATGGTGAGTGACGATGAGGTAGGGTAGTGAGACAGTGATGCGTGCCCCAGAGCACGTTATTAAGATTCAAAATCAAATTTTTACGCTCAAAACATTACGGAGAAATAAAGAATAAAGAACAGAAGATTTATTTATCAGGCGCACACACACACACACACACACACACACACACACACACACACACACACACACACACACACACACACACACACACACACACACAACCGCAACAGACACACAAAACAGACCAAGTGTCTATCGACAAGTGTACTTCACAACTATTAACTAGACACACACGACCAATTACAAATCCAGTGTTGATCTTTACCAGCTGTAAGCCAGGAAACGAGAGCCATTTAATAGTGGTAGACAGCCCTACACGACGCTCAACCGTTCTGGGATTATCACCGTCACTAGTTAACCGTATGTGATTCAGGAGAGAAAGAAATGCAGGCTATACTGTGTGTGTTGCCTCGTGAGCAACTGTTTCTCTCAGCTGCACAGGAAGTGTTGCTTGATCCCAATACTGAACTTCCAAGATCAAGGTTCGATCCCCGTTATATATATATATATAATATATATAATATATATATATATATATATATATATATATATATATATATATATATATATATATATATATATATAACGTTATATATATATATATATATATATATATATATATATATATATATATATATATATATATATATATATATATATATATATATATATATATAACGTTATATATATATATATATATATATATATATATATATATATATATATATATATATATATATAACGTTTATATATATATATATATATATATATATATATATATATATATATATATATATATATAACAGGGATATCTTGCTACTCCTACTTACACTTTGGTCACACTTCACAGACACGCACATGCATATATATATATACATACATCTAGGTTTTTCTCCTTTTTCTAAATAGCTCTTGTTCTTTTTTATTTCTTCTATTGTCCATGGGGAAGTGGAAAAGAATCTTTCCTCCGTAAGCCATGCGTGTCGTATGAGGCGACTAAAATGCCGGGAGCAATGGGCTAGTAACCCCTTCTCCTGTATACAATTACTAAAAAAGAGAAGAAGAAAAACTTTATAAAACTGGGTTGCTTAAATGTGCGTGGATGTAGTGCGGATGACAAGAAACAGATGATTGCTGATGTTATGAATGAAAAGAAGTTGGATGTCCTGGCCCTAAGCGAAACAAAGCTGAAGGGGGTAGGAGAGTTTCAGTGGGGGGAAATAAATGGGATTAAATCTGGAGTATCTGAGAGAGTTAGAGCAAAGGAAGGGGTAGCAGTAATGTTAAATGATCAGTTATGGAAGGAGAAAAGAGAATATGAATGTGTAAATTCAAGAATTATGTGGATTAAAAGTAAAGGTTGGATGCGAGAAGTGGGTCATAATAAGCGTTATGCACCTGGAGAAGAGAGGAATGCAGAGGAGAGAGAGAGAATTTTGGGAGATGTTAAGTGAATGTATAGGAGCCTTTGAACCAAGTGAGAGAGTAATTGTGGTAGGGGACTTGAATGCTAAAGTAGGAGAAACTTTTAGAGAGGGTGTGGTAGGTAAGTTTGGGGTGCCAGGTGTAAATGATAATGGGAGCCCTTTGATTGAACTTTGTATAGAAAGGGGTTTAGTTATAGTAATACATATTTTAAGAAAAAGAGGATAAATAAGTATACACGATATGATGTAGGGCGAAATGACAGTAGTTTGTTGGATTATGTATTGGTAGATAAAAGACTGTTGAGTAGACTTCAGGATGTACATGTTTATAGAGGGGCCACAGATATATCAGATCACTTTCTAGTTGTAGCTACACTGAGAGTAAAAGGTAGATGGGATACAAGGAGAATAGAAGCATCAGGGAAGAGAGAGAGGTGAAGGTTTATAAACTAAAAGAGGAGGCAGTTAGGGTAAGATATAAACAGCTATTGGAGGATAGATGGGCTAATGAGAGCATAGGCAATGGGGTCGAAGAGGTATGGGGTAGGTTTAAAAATGTAGTGTTAGAGTGTTCAGCAGAAGTTTGTGGTTACAGGAAAGTGGGTGCAGGAGGAAGAGGAGCGATTGGTGGAATGATGATGTAAAGAGAGTAGTAAGGGAGAAAAAGTTAGCATATGAGAAGTTTTTACAAAGTAGAAGTGATGCAAGGAGGGAAGAGTATATGGAGAAAAAGAGAGAGGTTAAGAGAGTGGTGAAGCAATGTAAAAAGAGAGCAAATGAGAGAGTGGGTGAGATGTTATCAACAAATTTTGTTGAAAATAAGAAAAAGTTTTGGAGTGAGATTAACAAGTTAAGAAAGCCTAGAGAACAAATGGATTTGTCAGTTAAAAATAGGAGAGGAGAGTTATTAAATGGAGAGTTAGAGGTATTGGGAAGATGGAAGGAATATTTTGAGGAATGTTAAATGTTGATGAAGATAGGGAAGCTGTGATTTCGTGTATAGGCAAGGAGGAATAACATCTTGTAGGAGTGAGGAAGAGCCAGTTGTGAGTGTGGGGGAAGTTCGTGAGGCAGTAGGTAAAATGAAAGGGGTAAGGCAGCCGGGATTGATGGGATAAAGATAGAAATGTTAAAAGCAGGTGGGGATATAGTTTTGGAGTGGTTGGTGCAATTATTTAATAAATGTATGGAAGAGGGTAAGGTACCTAGGGATTGGCAGAGAGCATGCATAGTTCCTTTGTATAAAGGCAAAGGGATAAAAGAGAGTGCAAAAATTATAGGGGGATAAGTCTGTTGAGTGTACCTGGTAAAGTGTATGGTAGAGTTATAATTGAAAGAATTAAGAGTAAGACGGAGAATAGGATAGCAGATGAACAAGGAGGCTTTAGGAAGGTAGAGGGGTGTGTGGACCAGGTGTTTACAGTGAAACATATAAGTGAACAGTATTTAGATAAGGCTAAAGAGGTCTTTGTGGCATTTATGGATTTGGAAAAGGCGTATGACAGGGTGGATAGGGGGGCAATGTGGCAGATGTTGCAAGTGTATGGTGTAGGAGGTAGGTTACTGAAAGCAGTGAAGAGTTTTTACGAGGATAGTGAGGCTCAAGTTAGAGTATGTAGGAAAGAGGGAAATTTTTTTCCCAGTAAAAGTAGGCCTTAGACAAGGATGTGTGATGTCACCGTGGTTGTTTAATATATTTATAGATGGGGTTGTAAGAGAAGTAATGCGAGGGTCTTGGCAAGAGGCGTGGAGTTAAAAGATAAAGAATCACAACACAAAAGTGGGAGTTGTCACAGCTGCTCTTTGCTGATGACACTGTGCTCTTGGGAGATTCTGAAGAGAAGTTGCAGAGATTGGTGGATGAATTTGGTAGGGTGTGCAAAAGAAGAAAATTAAAGGTGAATACAGGAAAGATAAGGTTATGAGGATAACAAAAAGATTAGGTGATGAAAGATTGAATATCAGATTGGAGGGAGAGAGTATGGAGGAGGTGAACGTATTCAGATATTTGGGAGTGGACGTGTCAGCGGATGGGTCTATGAAAGATGAGGTGAATCATAGAATTGATGAGGGAAAAAGAGTGAGTGGTGCACTAGGAGTCTGTGGAGACAAAGAACTTTGTCCTTGGAGGCAAAGAGGGGAATGTATGAGAGTATAGTTTTACCAACGCTCTTATATGGGTGTGAAGCGTGGGTGATGAATGTTGCAGCGAGGAGAAGGCTGGAGGCAGTGGAGATGTCATGTCTGAGGGCAATGTGTGGTGTGAATATAATGCAGAGAATTCGTAGTTTGGAAGTTAGGAGGAGGTGCGGGATTACCAAAACTGTTGTCCAGAGGGCTGAGGAAGGGTTGTTGAGGTGGTTCGGACATGTAGAGAGAATGGAGCGAAACAGAATGACTTCAAGAGTGTATCAGTCCTGTAGTGGAAGGAAGGCGGGGTAGGGTCGGCCTAGGAAGGGTTGGAGGAGGGGGTAAAGGAGGTTTTGTGTGCGAGGGGCTTGGACTTCCAGCAGGCATGCGTGAGCGTGTTTGATAGGAGTGAATGGAGACAAATGGTTTTTAATACTTGACGTGCTGTTGGAGTGTGAGCAAAGTAACATTTATGAAGGATTCAGGGAAACCGGCAGGCCGGACTTGAGTTCTGGAGATGGGAAGTACAGTGCCTGCACTCTGAAGGAGTGTTTTTAATGTTGCAGTTTAAAAACTGTAGTGTAAAGCACCCTTCTGGCAAGACAGTGATGGAGTGAATGATGGTGAAAGTTTTTCTTTTTCGGCCACCCTGCCTTGGTGGGAATCGGCCGGTGTGATAATAAAAATAAAAATATATATATGTGTGGGGTGTGTGTGTGTTTTGTGTGTGTTTTGTGTGTGTGTTTTTTTGTGTGTGTGTGTGTGTGTGTGTGTGTGTGTGTGGGGTGTTGTGTGTGTGTGTGTGTGTGTGTGTGGTGTGTGTGTGGTGTGTGTGTGTGTAAATGTCGTTCCGAATATGTAAAATTGGTCAGTTAACAAGAACTCATTTAAAATTAGATCCTTTCTGAAATTTTCTCTTATACGTTTAAAGATATATTTTTTTCATTAATGTTAAAGTAATTTTTTTTTAATTTTGCACCAAAAGAATCTTAGAAAACTTACCTAACCTTATTATAACAAGAACAATTTATTTTAGCCTAACCCAACTAAATATATTTTAGATTTGTTTACAGTAATTTAATACTAAACAAACACAGTGAAATATATTTTTTTCGTTATGTTCAGAATGATTTTGGCGAAATTATTGCATACACAAATTTTCACTTGTCCTATATTGCAAGATGAGCGTTGCTATTTAAGCCAAGATCGCAAGTTCTGCCTATTCGGCACGACATTATATATATATATATATATATATATATATATATATAAAATAATATATATATAATATATATATATATATATATTTAATATATATATATATATATATATATATATATATATATATAAAATATATATATATATATATATATATATATATATATATATAAATTCAAATCAGCAGTTTCATAAAATATTCAAGTGCATAAATATAAATAGTCTTCATAAGGGCCATTGTTTATTAAACAAGTACTGCTTAAGAACTTTTAAGTGTGAGTTATGTACATTGGCTGCACTTTACACTCTCATCCTTTATTACGTAAATGTTTTCCATGTTTGAAACACATCTGGTAGTAAAATATATACTATTACATTATTATTCTAGTATTACTCTATAGAGAATCGTTACTCGCTTAATATAAGAGGGGATGTGAACAAGTTTGATCATGCCAGCGCCATCACATAGTTATTCCAGAGTAAGTTTGAAACACAGATCTCTGGTAAATAGCAAAAAAATAATTCACAAGATGGAACTAAGGGTAGATATTTACTAAAATTTCCCTTCTCAGAGAGAAGTCGTTGTGGGTTTACTTAATTTTTTAAAGCATGTGTTATATTAAAATTTAATGAACAGTTTCAGTTCACCTTATGTTTACCTTGTGTATATTTTATATGAGATCAGATACTATGGTCAAAACGGTCTTGGATTGACCCGGAACAGTAAGCAACGGCCAACGTGGGTTAGCCATCTTTAAGTTCCACCTGCGGTCTTTGTGGAGGATCAATTTCTCTCCCTCATTATTCTATTAATGATGAACAAAGTTCAAATCCTTAATGCACAGTTTTAAGGTTACAGATTTTTTGTTTATATTCGCTCATTGAGAATCAAAAGCCTCCTCTCATAACCCGGTATATTGACCCCCGGAACCCCACCGAGTATCAACCAACGTGGGGCTACGCCCCCTCCTCTAACTTGGACACATGGCAGAGTTAAGGATTGGATCAATATTGTCTCCCTCTTTCCATGTAGCCAGCATGAAAAAGTTCAAATACTTTGTTTTCCCAATTCTTAACCCCATTTCCTCTCTTTCTCTCATTGCATCTCCTCCTCTCTTCTCTACTCTACGCCCCAACTCTCCCCCTGTCTCTACCCACGAACATGAAAGGTACGCCACTAGGTAAGTCTGCTGGGTGACATGTCCGCAGTTATGTAAGGAGATTTCCAATACTTTGAGTTGAAATAACTTTATTGTAGGCAGCAGGCTGAATGCTCTCCATATATTTCCACTCTCCTGATTTCCACTTCTGTAACCGCCTTAATCCTCACTGTCTTCGTCACTGTCTTGTTTCTCTACTCCCCTTGTTTCTCACTCCTCTTTCTGGCACTGTCTTCTTCCACTGCCTTGTTCTGACAGGCCCACGATGATGCAAAGGTTCTGTTACTAGGTTAATCTGACTGCGGCATGTCTTGTTTTCTGTCACAATTAGTTTGGACACTGTTTAGTTTCTGGCACATACTTGGTTTTGACATCCTGCTTGATTTGCACTGCTTTTAGGGCCCCACCAAGTTTTGTTTCTGTTGCCTGTCTTGCGGCAATGAGCCTTTTTTTCTGGCACTCCCCCTTGTTTCCATGACTTGTTTCTGGCACTGCCCCTTGTATCTGCACTACTTTGTTTCTGTCACTAGCCTTGTTTCTGGCACTGTCTTGTTTCTGGCACTGAGCCTTGTTTCTGGCACTCCCTTGATCTTCGGCACTGCTTGCTGTACTGCGCCTTATTCTGACTGACCTTGTTTCTGGCACTGTCTTGTTTCTGGCACTGAGCCTTGTTTCTGGCACTGCCCTTGTTTCTGGCACTGAGCCTTGTTTCTGCACTCCCTTGATTTCGGCACTGCCTTTTCTGGTACTGCGCTTTTTCTCACTGAGTTTTTCTGGCACTGTCTTGTTTCTGGCACTGTCTTGTTTCTGGCAATGAGCCTTGTTTCTGGCACTGTCTTGTTTCTGGCATTGAGCCTTGTTTCTGGCACTGTCTTGTTTCTGGCACTGAGCCTTGTTTCTGGCACTTAGCCTTGTTTCTGGCACTGAGCCTTGTTTCTGGCACTGAGCCTTGTTTCTGGCACTGCGCCTTGTTTCTGGCACTGAGCCTTGTTTCTGACACTGCTCCTTGTTTCTGGCACTGAGCCTTGTTTCTGGCACTGTCTTGTTTCTGGCACTGAGCCTTGTTTCTGGCACTGCGCCTTGTTTCTGGCACTGAGCCTTGTTTCTGGCACTGAGCCTTGTTTCTGGCACTGAGCCTTGTTTCTGACACTGCGCCTTGTTTCTGGCACTGAGCCTTGTTTCTGGCACTGTCTTGTTTCTGGCACTGGTCTTGTTTCTGGCACTGAGCCTTGTTTCTGGCACTGTCTTGTTTCTGGCACTGAGCCTTGTTTCTGGCACTGTCTTGTTTCTGGCACTGAGCCTTGTTTCTGGCACTGTCTTGTTTCTGGCACTGAGCCTTGTTCTGGCACTGTCTTGTTCTGGCACTGTCTTGTTTCTGGAAACCTTTTCTGGCACTGTCTTGTTTCTGGCACTGTCTTGTTTCTGGCACTGTCTTGTTTCTGGCACTGAGCCTTGTTTCTGGCACTGTCTTGTTTCTGGCACTGAGCCTTGTTTCTGGCACTGTCTTGTTTCTGGCACTGTCTTGTTTCTGGCACTGAGCCTTGTTTCTGGCACTGAGCCTTGTTTCTGACACTGCGCCTTGTTTCTGACACTGAGCCTTGTTTCTGGCACTGTCTTGTTTCTGGCACTGTCTTGTTTCTGGCACTGAGCCTTGTTTCTGGCACTGTCTTGTTTCTGGCACTGAGCCTTGTTTCTGGCACTGTCTTGTTTCTGGCACTGAGCCTTGTTTCTGGCACTGTCTTGTTTCTGGCACTGAGCCTTGTTTCTGGCACTGTCTTGATTCTGGGACTGTCTTGTTTCTGGCAGAGCCTTGTTTCTGGCACTGTCTTGTTTCTGGCACTGTCTTGTTTCTGGCACTGTCTTGTTTCTGGCACTGTCTTGTTTCTGGCACTGAGCCTTGTTTCTGGTACTGAGCCTTGTTTCTAGCACTGTCTTGTTTCTGGCACTGTCTTGTTTCTGGCAATGAGCCTTGTTTCTGGCACTGAGCCTTGTTTCTGGCACTGTCTTGTTTCTGGCACTGTCTTGTTTCTGGCACTGTCTTGTTTCTGGCACTGAGCCTTGTTTCTGGCACTGAGCCTTGTTTCTGGCACTGAGCCTTGTTTCTGGCACTGAGTCTTGTTTCTGGCACTGCGCCTTCTGAATTACATTTTTTTTTTTGTTTCTTGTGTGTGTGAATCTTTTTCATTTTTAGTCTTAATATTTTTCTCTTATTCTTGTTTATTAAAAACTTCGAATGGGATTTGGAGCAACTCTGTTTTATAATTATTTTTTGCTGAAATTTTCATATTGTTTTTTTCTGCTTCTCTCCTGGTCACAGTGAAGATGCTTCTTGACTTTATATTTATATATATATATTTTTGGAGATGGGTTCCTGCTGTACGTTTTCCCAATATCTCTCCTTTTTTCTTTAACCTTCCTTTATCTCCATTGATGTTTCTTGCTTGTTTGTCTCTGGGGTCATGATGGATCTTTTTGTCGCTTCCCAACACAGTTTTGTGATGTGCTCCATCATTTCTTGCGAGGTTTTTAGCGAGTTCTTCCTCACATTTTGTTGCACTCGGGATACTTTTCACTCCCTCACTGCTGTCAGTGTCTGCTGGCTTCTTGAGGCCATTAATCTTCTTCTGTAATACAGTCTGCGATTACATGATATCTAGTCACATACGCAGTGTTGTGTGTAGGCTTGGGGGTCGTGTGCTGGTGATTTGCACACCTTGATACTCGTGTTGCTCTCTTAGGGTTCTTGATACTTGTGCTGCTCTCTTAGAGTTTTGTGTAGTGATGTGAATGTGATATGATCATACAACATTTGGTGGTTGGTTTCCTGGCAATTGTTACACAGGTTGAAAAAACTCTTTATCGGGTAATACTTCAGTTATGACTACCACTCCACTTCTACCATTGTCTCCCTTCACCCTTCACTCCCCTTTCTCTCTTGTGCCACGAATCTCCCTACTTTTTACTGCTACTTTTAATTCTACACCTATTACCACTACCAGCCTTTCCACTACCACTGCTTCTTTTTCTTCCTCTCTTGGTCCCGTCCCTGTCCCCCTCGCCTATAAATACTGGCTCCCTCACTCTTTTCTGTTAGTGTGACTTTGTATATGGTCCAAGTCGGACCGAAACGTCGTTGTAAGCTCTTCTCTTCTATGTGCGGGTTATTTGTGTATTGTTCCTAAATTTGGTACAGGAGTTCATAAACTCGCTATCAGGAATTACATTAGTGAGATGTAATATCATGGCTATTCCTTTTTATGTAGATTATAAATATTTTTGTACAAGATAGAAGCTGAGGACCAAGTCCTAAATCTACACACTAATATAACAATGTATTGGAGTGAGAGAGAGGGTAGAAAATGCAAAATAAACTTAGGGAGAAACAGGGGCGCCGTGGGCACAAAAAGAGAACAATGTATCACTTTCCATAGGCTCGGACTGATTGCGATCTTACCAGAAGATATAAGAAATATTGCTGGAACAAGCTTAAAAGTCTTCAAGCGGAAAATCAAGAAACATCCCCGCCAAGTACCGGATCACCCAGGATGTGATGGATATGTGGGCCAGCGGGTTGCTAGCAGCAAGAGCCTGGTTGACCAAGGAAGCATTAGACACGCCTGACGTAACAGGACTGGGGAGGGGGAGGGTTGAGAGAACATCTCGAAACCCGTCAAAGGTTCAGTATATCAAAGATCATGAAAATAGGGGATGGAGACGATCAAACACGAATACAGCCAGAGAAGCGAGAAACTACAAATACCTCCCAAGGATAAAGGTCTTGGATCCAACATCACTCCCAACATATCACCAAAGGTGAACATAAATCACATAAAATCTACAGCTTTAACGATATTAGCTAATCTCAGACCTGCCTTCAGAAACCTCAAAAAGGAATCTTTTAGGACTCTACACAACATACATCAGGCCTGTTATGAAGCATGCAACACCAGCATGGAACCCCCACCTGGACAAACATACACGAAAAATCGAAAATTTCCAGAAAATCGAAACTAGGCTAATCGCAGAGCTGAGGGAATTGAGTTATAAGAAGAGACTGAAAGAAATGAACCTAACGACGTTCGAAGACATAAGAACTATGAGACATGATTAGTATACAAGGAGCATATCACCTGAGGCGCACATCGACCGAGTAATTTCGGCAGCAAATGCGCACCTGGCAAACCTACGATTAGTTTTAAGGAATATCAATAAGGAATCATTCATGATACTTTATTTGACATATGTCAGACCCATACTGGAGTATGGAGCACCAATGTAGCACCACAACTGATCAAGCACATCAAGAAACTGGAGAAAGTACAGAGGTTTGCATCAAGACTGCTCCCAGAGCTTGCGGGGCAAGACCTATGGCAAGGCTAACTTACATTATAGGACATAAAGACCACTGGTGATGTGATACGCAGTACTAAAAACTGAGAGGAAATGACAGGGTGGGCAGGGATAGACTGTTTGAGAGGCGGACAACGGGAATACAAGGGCAGAGCTTGAAGGTGAAAATACAAATGAATCACAGGTATGTGAGAATTTTTTTTTACCCTCAGTGATTAGGAAATGGAACGACTCAAACTGTGAAGTGGTAGAGGAGGCAAGATTCATACACAGCTGCAAAAATATGTATGAGAGAGTTCACGTAGCCAGGAGTGAGTAGCTGCCACTTGAGAGGTGGGGCCA
>NC_069435.1:12622795-12640295 GCF_026875155.1 Cherax quadricarinatus | reverse complement strand
TTGTTAATGGGTTAAATACCTATTTAGAATTTTAAGTTCATTCACGTGACTTTCAATATCACTATTTAAGTGTCAATAATGTTTCTAATGGTCGACGTATGCTGTCCAAACTTATGTTCTTCACTCAGTATATTTTCCAGATAATGTATCATGTAGGAATAAGTCAGTGTTAGAGAAAATACATAAGCAATTTACAACAGTTAATATATCACCGATTTCTGCATATTTATAATTGTCTTTAACAGTCAGCGTGCTGGTCGAGTCATTATGCAAATTAAGTGCATTTACTGATGACACTGAATCAGTAATTGTCAAGAAGTTAAGTAGATTCCCATCAATAACTTTTAACATCATTAGAGTTTAGGATGGGTAATGGGGGGTTTGAAGCCTATCGACTACACTAGGGTCATTAAGGCTTCACGTAACATTTTCATCACCAGACAAGAATATTTGAATCCTTAAAATAAGGATCAAAGAAAACTCTCAACAAACATACATATATCTGGTGGCGGAGTTTAACTTATCATATAGAAACTCAGTAATTACTATTACCTATACTTAGCTTATATCTTGTATTAGAAAGTGACAAAAAGAAGTGAAGCCCTGCCAGTGTTGCTCCTCTTACCATCTATTAACAAACAATATGCGACGTCGATTACTGGAACATTCTTTCAGAGGTTGTGGCTTAGTAAGGTCGTAATTTCAGCAAGAGACTACAGGTGAATAATATTTCATGGATAATAGACTACAGTGAATAATATTTCATGGATAATAGACTACAGGTGAATAATATTTCAGGGATAATAGACTACAGGTGAATAATATTTCAGGGATAATAGACTACAGGTGAATAATATTTCATGGATAATAGACTACAGGTGAATAATATTTCATGGATAATAGACTACAGGTGAATAATATTTCATGGATAATAGACTACAGGTGAATAATATTTCAGGGATTAATAGACTACAGGTGAAATAATATTTCAGGGATAATAGACTACAGGTGAATAATATTTCATAGATAATAGACTACAGGTAAATAATATTTCAGGGATAATAGACTACAGGAGAATAATATTTCATGGATAATAGACTACAGGTGAATAATATTTCAGGGATAATAGACTACAGGTGAATAATATTTCAGGGATAATAGACTACAGGTGAATAATATTTCAGGGATAATAGACTACAGGAGAATAATATTTCAGGGATAATAGACTACAGGTGAATAATATTTCATGGATAATAGACTACAGGAGAATAATATTTCAGGGATAATAGACTACAGGTGAATAATATTTCAGGGATAATAGACTACAGGTAAATATTTCATGGATAATAGACTACAGGAGAATAATATTTCAGGGATAATAGACTACAGGTGAATAATATTTCATGGATAATAGACTACAGGAGAATAATATTTCAGGGATAATAGACTACAGGAGAATAATATTTCAGGGATAATAGACTACAGGTGAATAATATTTCATGGATAATAGACTACAGGTAAATATTTCATGGATAATAGACTACAGGAGAATAATATTTCAGGGATAATAGACTACAGGTAAATATTTCATGGATAATAGACTACAGGAGAATAATATTTCAGGAATAATAGACTACAGGTGAATAATATTTCAGGGATAATAGACTACAGGTAAATATTTCATGGATAATAGACTACAGGAGAATAATATTTCAGGGATAATAGACTACAGGTGAATAATATTTCAGGGATAACAGACTACAGGAGAATAATATTTTAGGGATAACAGACTACAGGTGAATGTTTCAGGGATACAAGGGGGGGGGGGGGTTGTAAAAATGTGATGCGAAATTAATGTATCATCTATGGTAGGTCAAAGTGGTGTTGTAAGCTCTGTAATGAAACACATCATGGTAACTGTGGCATCTAAAATGATCCCATGTTTTGTACATTATCTGCAAGTGTGGAAATTTTGGTGTAGAAATTGAGTAAGATTCTCTTTGTGAATGTTTTCTGAATACCAAGTTTAGTGTTAAGTTGAAGTAGATTTATTGTATTGATGTTAAACAAAACTGACAGATAGGTGAAAAAGGACAAAGAATAAATATATTATTTTTATTGCAAGATAAAGTAACTGACCGGCGAAACGTCTCCAAATCAAATATATATATATATATAATAAATTATATATATATATATATATATATATATATATATATTATATATATATATATATGTGGTGTGTTGTGTGTGGTATGTGTGTGTGTGTGTGTGTGATGTGGTGTGTGTGGTGTGTGTGTGGTGTTGTTTGTGTGTTGTGTGTGTGAGTGTGGTGTGTGTGTTGTCGTGCCGAATATGTAAAACTAGTCAATTAGCAAGAACTCATTTAAAATTAAGTCCTTTCTAAAATGTTCTCTTATACTTTAAAGATATTTTTTTGATAATGTTAATGTAAAAATTTTAATTTTGCACCAAAGAATCTTAGAAAACTTACCTAACCTTATTATACAAGAACAATTTATTTTAGCCTAACCCAACTAAATATTTTAGATTTGTTTACATAATTTAATACTAAACAAACACAGTGAAATATTATTTGTTTCGTTAGGTTCAGAATGATTTTGGCGAAATTATTGCATACACAAATTTTCGCTTGTCCTATATGGCAAGATGAGCGTTGCTATTTAAGCCAAGATTGCAAGTTCTGCCTATTCGGCACGAATATATATATATATATATATATATATATATATATATATATATATATATATATATATATATATATATATATATATATATATATGAACTTTTATTTGTACCTTAACGGTCTTAAAAGACCCAAGAGCTGTAGATTAACGCCCAAGAGAGACCCAGGACTGTTCAGTTAGGGATCTGGTGAAGGGCTCTTAATCCAAAGAATTGGGCGTATCCTTCCTTTAATTGGATCAAATCTAGGTAACTTTCTTTTCTCTCATACTTCATAGCCCCTATTTATTTAGCTCTCCCGAATAATAATAATAATAATAATAATAATAATAATAATAATAATATAAAAATAACGATAATAATGATTGATCATGACTCACGAAATCGTAATGACACGATTGCAAACAAACCATACCACGGGTGGGATTTGAACCCGCGGTCAGAGTCTCAAAACTGGGCCAGCTAGCTTCAATAAGATTCGTCCAACTAGGTATATATCTACACCATAGGAAGGTTAGCATAGGCACGGCCATGCTAGTGGGAGATTCGTCTGTAAAAACTTGCAGTGGTGCCTATGCTAACCTTCCTATGGTGTAGTTGGACGAATCTTATTGTGGCTAGCTGGTCCAGTGGCTAACGCGACGGTCTGGAGTTTTGAGACTCTGACCGCGGGTTGAAATGCCGCCCGTGGTATGGTTTGTTTGATCATGACCGATGATAATAATGATGATTGATGATAATAATAATGACAGAGCCAGGAGTTATAGCTGATTCCAGTTAATAAACAGTGTAACAATATAATTATGATATTTAGGGGGAAAGCGATAAATCCGCAGGGTGTGTGTGTGTGTACTCACCTACTTGAGGTTGCAGGGGTCGAGTCCATTCTCCTGGCCCCGCCTCTTCACTGATCGCTACTAGGTCACTCTCCCTGAACCGTGAGCTTTATCATACCTCTGATTAAAGCTATGTATGGATCATGCCTCCACTACATCGCTTCCCAAACTATTCCACTTACTGACTACTCTGTGGCTGAAGAAATACTTCCTAACATCCCTGTGATTCATCTGTGTCTTCAACTTCCAACTGTGTCCCCTTGTTACTGTGTCCAATCTCTGGAACATCCTGTCTTTGTCCACCTTGTCAATTCCTCTCAGTATTTTCTATGTCGTTATCATGTCCCCCCTATCTCTCCTGTCCTCCAGTGTCGTCAGGTTGATTTCCCTTAACCTCTCCTCGTAGGACATACCTCTTAGCTCTGGGACTAGTCTTGCTGCAAACCTTTGCACTTTCTCTAGTTTCTTTACGTGCTTGGCTAGGTGTGGGTTCCAAACTGGTGCCGCATACTCCAATATGGGGCTAACGTACACGGTGTACAGGGTCCTGAACAATTCCTTATTAAGATGTCGGAATGCTGTTCTGAGGTTTGCTAGGCGCCCATATGCTGCAGCCGTTATTTGGTTGATGTGCGCTTCAGGAGATGTGCCTGGTGTTATACTCACCCTAAGATCTTTTTCCTTGAGTGAGGTTTGTAGTCTCTGGCCCCCTAGACTGTACTCCGTCTGTGGTCTTCTTTGCCCTTCCCCAATCTTCATGACTTTGCACTTGGTGGGATTGAACTCCAGGAGCCAATTGCTGGACCAAGTCTGCAGCCTGTCCAGATCCCTTTGTAGTTCTGCCTGGTCTTCGATCGAGTGAATTCTCATCAACTTCACGTCATCTGCAAACAGGGACACCTCAGAGTCTATTCCTTCCGTCATGTCGTTCACAAATACCAGAAATAGCACTGGTCCTAGGACTGACCCCTGTGGGACCCCACTGGTCACAGGTGCCCACTCTGACACCTCGCCACGTACCATGACTCGCTGCTGTCTTCCTGACAAGTATTCCCTGATCCATTGTAGTGCCTTCCCTGTTATCCCTGCTTGGTCCTCCAGTTTTTGAACCAATCTCTTGTGTGGAACTGTGTCAAACGCCTTCTTGCAGTACAAGAATATGCAATCCACCCACCCCTCTCTCTCTTGTCTTACTGCTGTCACCATGTCATAGAACTCCAGTAGGTTTGTGACACAGGATTTCCTGTCCCTGAAACCGTGTTGGCTGCTGTTGATGAGATCATTCCTTTCTAGGTGTTCCACCACTCTTCTCCTGATAATCTTCTCCATGATTTTGCATACTATACATGTCAGTGACACTGGTCTGTAGTTTAGTGCTTCATGTCTGTCTCCTTTTTAAAAGATTGGGACTACATTTGCTGTCTTCCATGCTTCAGGCAATCTCCCTGTTTCGATAGATGTATTGAATATTGCTGTTAGGGGTACACATAGCGCCTCTGCTCCCTCTCTCAGGACCCATGGGGAGATGTTATCTGGCCTCATTGTCATTTCTTGTTGTCTCTCCTCCTTCCTTCCTTAGCCTGATTACCTGGTCCTCGACTGTTGTTTTCCTCCTGCTGTGGCTGTATAACAGTTTTGGGTCAGATTTGGCTTTCGCTGCTATGTCGTTTTCATATTGTCTTTGGGCCTCCCTTCTTATCTGTGCATATTCGTTTCTGGCTCTACGACTGCTCTCCTTATTCTCCTGGGTCCTTTGCCTTCTATATTTTTCCATTCCCTACCACACTTGGTTTTTGCCTCCCTGCGCCTTTGGGTGAACCATGGGCTCATCCTGGCTTTTTCATTATTCCTGCTACCCTTGGGTGCAAACCTCTCCTCAGCCTCCTTGCATATTGTTGCTACATATTCCATCATCTCATTAACTGGCTTCCCTGCCAGTTCTCTGTCCCACAGAACCCCGTTCAGGAAGTTCCTCATTCCCATGTAGTCCCCTTTCTTGTAGTTTGGCTTCATTTGTCCTGGCCTTCCTGCTTTCCCACCACTTGTAGCTCTGCTGTGTATTCGAAGATTAAAACCACATGATCGCTGCCCCCAAGGGGCCTTTCATATGTGATGTCCTCAATATCTGCACTACTCAAGGTGAATACTAAGTCCAGTCTTGCTGGTTCATCCTCTCCTCTCTCTCTTGTAGTGTCCCTTATGTGTTGGTACATGAAGTTTTCCAGTACCACCTCCATCATCTTAGTCCTCCATGTATCTTGGCCCCCATGTGGCTCCAAGTTCTCCCAATCAATCTCCTTGTGGTTAAAGTCACCAATGATCAGGAGCTTTGCCCTGCATGCATGAGCTCCTCTGGCCACTGCAGCCAGTGTGTCAACCATCACTCTATTGCTCTCGTCGTGCTCTTGCCTTGGCCTCCTGCTGTTCCGTGGTGGGTTATACATCACTGCTATTACTGCCTTGGGAACTCTAGAGTGAAGCATTCCCACTATGTAATCACTTCTCTGCTGTCTCCTCTCTCCAGCTCATCAAAATTCCATCAGTTTTTGATCAGCAATGCCAATCCTCCACCCCCCCTGTTCCCTCTGTCTTTCCTCAGGATCTGGTAACCCATTGGAAAGATGGCATCTGTTATCATACCTGTAAGCTTGGATTCTGTGAGAGCTATGATGTCTGGCGATGCCTCTTTAACTCTTTTGTGCCACTCCTCCCACTTATTTGTTATTCCATCAGTGTTTGTGTACCATACCTTCAGTTTCCTTTCCAACACTATGGTTTGGGGGGCCTGTGAGGGTGGGAGACCTGGTAGCATACTGTGGGATTCTATAGCTCGGTGTTGGGTGGAAGCTGTGGGTATGGATTGTAGTGTGTGTTGGGATGGTGTGATAGGTTGTGGGGTTCTGAGGATAGTTGTGTGTGTGCTTGCCCTTGCTGCTCTGTTCTGCTCTGACTGAACTCTGCTGCTTCTATCTTTGTCTCCTTTCCTAGCTCTTATCGCTTTTTTTGTCCTCTCCCTCAGCTGCTGTCGTTCTGTTTGTGTTCTGTCTCTGTCTAGGAACACCCTCTTGTACTCTTCCGAGTATTTCAACCGTGGTTTCTCTTGGAGGATCCTGTTCCGCACTGTTTCCGTCCTGAGAATCAGCTGTGTGTGTGTGTGTGTGTGTGTGTGTGTGTGAGAGAGAGAATGGGAGGGTTGATGGTCTCTCTCTCTCACCTGTATTAACACACATGTAATGACGGCCTAGCATTTTTTTTTTTTTTTTGCCTGAAATTTACACTCTTGGAGGCCTAGTTCCTAGGCCTTGTGTGTGTCCATATGCTCTTGCGCTACCGTCCACAGGATGGATATGGGGTGCACAATAAACTAGCCACTTTGGTGGCAAAATATAAAAAAATCTAATTTACTGTAAACAATTTACATACAAAATACGTATTTTACACCGTTATTTACCACGAAAAACATGTTTGATTCCACACTTTCGGAAAAATATTAAATTGATATCGATCTAATATATTAATCTAACATGGTTGCAATATTATTATTATTTTGTGTTAATGAAGAAATATGTTACAGGCGGAAGGTCTCCAGCCTTGATGCTGGTCAGGGGCTCTTGATCCAGGTCTCGAAGGAAGGATTGTACTGGTGGCGGGGAGGATTCCGAGGGGTGGCGGGGAGGATTCTAGGGGTTGCGGGGTGGAGTTCAAGTGGTGGCGAGGAAGATCCAGGCTAAGCGGGATGTTAGTCTTTCCCTGCCAAGAAATAACAACACTCCCGGGGAAACGGATGTAGGCGGCAGCAGAGAACGTCCGCTGCATTCACTAGCCTCTTCATTTACCCGACACTTCATTCATCGGACGCTTCATTCACCGAGCCCTCCAGCGCCGTGGGAAAGAGGGAAAAAACACTCACAATTCTGGGGTCATTACGCCATCTTAGGACTGATATCCAGAGGAGCTGAATTTCCCCGCCTGGCCCAGCTGACAACGCGTCCGTGTTCTGACTCAGACCTCGGCTTCACTTCTTTCACCGTCAACACATTAATTACTAATGTGATTTTGTTCGGATTTTTAATCCCGGAGGGTTAGCCACGCAGGATAACCTAAGAAAGTCAGTGTGTACTGAGGACTGTGTCTTATTTCCATTTTGGTTCTTCACTCTTGTCCCCCAGGATGCGACCCACACCAGTCGACTAATACCCAGGTACCTACTTATTGCTAGGTGAAGAGGGACAGCAGGTGTAAGGTGACTAATACACAGGTACCTACTTACTGCTAGGTGAACAGGGACAGGAGGTGTAAGGTGACTTATAAACAGGTACCTACTTACTGCTAGGTGAACAGGAAAAGCAGGTGTAAGGAAACATACCCAATGTTTCCAGCTGTACCGGGGATCGAACCACGGACACTCGTGTGTAAGGTGTGCGCTACAAATTTCATGCATGATCAAGCGTCATATACATATTTTTCCGTGTATATATTCCATACTTAAGGGGTCAAATTCACTTCCGGTACCCATCTTGGCATTTCATTAAAAAACTAGTTTTTCTCTTAAGATTTTTCTTCAAGTCATATTCTTGAGTTTATAAATGGTATAATTTCCTACGTTCAGTCAGTCTTGGGTAGGTTAAAGTCGCAGCCACCAGGCGAACATTCTTGGTCTGTAACCCGACCCCATGTACTGCTGCCTTCAAAAGCCGGAAGGGGGAGGGGGGTGATGGTTGTGGTTGTGGTGGTTGTTGTGGTTAGTTGGTGGTGCTGGTTGTTGTGGTTAGTTGGTATTGGTTGTTGTGGTTAGTTGGTGGTGCTGGTTGTTGTGGTTAGCTGGTGCTGGTTGTTGTGGTTAGTTGGTGGTGGTGATAATGGATGTTAAGTGGTGGTGGTTGTACTTATCTGTTTACCTGGAGTCGCTTTCTGAGGTGGTGGTGATGGTGGTTGTGGCGGAGGCCTGTCGTACCTCTTCTTGAACTTGTGTATGAATCCTGCCTCCACCACTCTACTTTTACTGATCTCTCTACTTCCTGCTCAAGAAATACTTCTTAACATCGCTCTGACTCACCCGAGTATCGAACGTCCAGCCGTACACACGTATATCTGTTTCTCACCTTTCGAACAGTCTTGGTAGTGGTGAAGTTGTGGTGGTAGTTGTGTTGTTGGTGTAATGGTGATGGTGGTAATGATGTGTTGTTGGTGTAGGGGTGTCATGGCTGTTGTGGTGGTGACAATGTCCACTATATTTTCTGGCAGTTAGAATTTAACCCCAACAAATGTAAAAATCGGGGAATGGCAAAGAAGACCAAAAACAGAGTAGAGGCAAGGGGAGTAACAAGTTTGCAAACCTCACTTAAGGAGAAAGACCTCGGAGTGATCATAGTAAGGTGCACATCTCCTGAGGCGCACATCAACTGAATAACCTCAGCAAACGCGCATCAGGCAACTCAAAAATTAGCTCTCAGGAACCTCAACACTCATTCACGACACCAAACACCGCAAAATGTTAGGCTTATTTGAAAAATGCAACACCAGTATGGATCCCACACTCAGTCAAGCATGTCATAAAGTTGGAAAAGATTCATATGACTGCAACAAGATTAAAGGAGCTATACCTGACGACATTATAGGGGCAGAAAGATCAACAGTGACATGATAACGATGTACAAAATACTGAGAGGAACTGGTAGGATGGAGAGAGAATGTTCAAGCGACACGAGGGCACAACACGGATGTTGGGAAACATCACTTCAGCCTACTAGTGGTCAGCATGTGGAAAAACCTACAAAGTGAAGTAACAGCGGAAGAAACCTTACGCAGATTTAAATATGGTTATGACAGAGGTCACGGTGCCAGGAAAACTCAAAACCGACATGTTAGTTTTTATAGGTGAATACAAGACCATTGTTTAATGCAGTGAGAGGCGGGAGGTATGGCCAGTTGGCCACACCTAACACTACCTGGCCAGATCCACTTAGCAGTAATTAGACACCTACGATTGAGTGTTGTGGGTCGCATCCTGAGGAAGGACGCGACCCACAACAGAATAACTCACTGAAGAAAATTTACTGATTGTCTTTACTGAGTTATTCTGGATAATTAACACTCCTGAGTTATTAAATTCTCTGGGGTAAATTAACCATTCCGGTTTATTAATGCGATTAAAGGGGCATTTTTCTAAGTTTAAAATAAGTTTAAAATAAGACACTGACCAACACGGGAAGACACCACCGCACATTCTCAAGATCTCGTGATTTGCATAAGAATAGCGTTTTTAGGTTCCTGCCCGGCATTGTCTGCCAGGGGCGCTGCTGGCGGTGTCGAGACCAGGAATGTGAGTGACCTTCCCACTAAGACACTCCCACCGGGAGTTTCTCCTGCCTACCTCCAGTCTCTCTTCTTCCTACCCCCGGAGTCTCGTTCTTAACCAGTCCAGATCCTCTGTTAAACTCCGGTTAGCTAGCCCAAAGCCTCAGTCATGCTACAGCAGCTCAGTCTTTCGTTAGTAGACTTCTAGAGGAGTCAAATGCATGCCAAATTTCTGACATAACCCTAACTCCACTGGACTTTGAAAAAAAAAACATTGACAACATGCCCATGTATTCAGCCCCAGGCCCAGACTCGTGGAACTCCGTGTTCATTAAGAACTGCAAGAAACCCAAGAAACTGCAAGAAGCTCGTGTGCCATTAACTATGCTGTGAAGAGAGAACATAGACACAGGTGTCATCCCACAGTCGCTAAAAACAATGGATACAGCCCCACTCTATGAATGTGGCAGCAAATCAATAGCAAAGAACTATAGACCAATAGCTCTAACATCCCTAGGGCGCCATTAGTACACTAAGAGAAAACACAGTAAGTGTCCGGGCCCCAAGACTATTCAACAGCCTCAAACCAGGCATAAGGGAAATTACCAACAGGCCCCTGGCTGCCTTCAAGAGGGAGCCGGACAGATACCTAAAGTCAGTACCCAATCAGCCGGACTGTGGTTCGTACGTTGGACTACGTTAGGCCAGCAGTAACAGCCTGGTTAATCAGGCCCTGATCCACCGAAAATCCTGGTCAACGATTGGGCCGCGGGGGCGTTGACCCCGGAACACCCCCAGGCAGATAAGTAAGTAGGTAAAGCTGCTCTCTGATTCCAGGGGAGCACAACAATGCACCAGTTGGTCAGTCCAGCATCAGCTACATCCTAGACTCATGGGTACGGGCATGGGGCCAGAACAGATTTTTCACTCATCGGTACTTCCTGGTACTTCTTGTCTATTTTCCTATCTGCAACTGTCCTGACTTTCTGATGAGCTCTTTGCTAAGTGAACTAAAAGTTTCTCTTGTGTTTTGGTCTCTCAAGTACTCACATTTTTTCACATATGTACTTTCCCTCAGATTCTGTACTGAAGTTATCATTACTTCAATTGTGATACGGCTTCATCTGCAGGATATACTTCGACAATGTTATCAAAGAGCTTTTTCATGGTAAAGATGCTTCGACATCTACCGTGTTAAGTTACCTGTGGTATCTCCCCATCCTGCGTCAGGGACCAAGTTCATCTTCAGCTAGATAATAGTGACACAAACCAATAAATACGGAATCATTTTAAAGAATATAGTCAACTTACCTAATTATGTAGGATAGGCATTCTTGGTGTGCTCACCTCAGCTGTAGTGACACTACATGCTTGATACAATGTTCATGTCGTAACTTGTAATTTTGAACTTGTATTTTGAATTAATATTAAGTAAATAGGACAGATACATGCTTCAATAGACCATAGAATGAACAAAATCAACAATAGGATCTTTTCCCTCTAAGATCTATATATATAAAAGACCACTGAAATAAAATGTCTATACAGCCATTTAGGTCACCTAAATGGCCGTTTTCCATTCAAGGCAAGAGAAGCCAGAAACCATGTCGTCGCAGCATCCAAGCAGCGACACAGTAGGTATGTTAAATAAACATGAAAGATCATTATGCAATAATCGCGAACAAGTGATGTAAAATGCAAAATAACCACTGGGAGAGTTGAATGATAGCTCTAGGCCTTTTGTGTTGTAATCAGGAGCTTGCAGTGTTGCAGAAAAAAAGGAGGAATTCCAAACAAATATGTACAGAGGAAGCGTGTTTGTTTGAGCAAACACACTTCCTCAGAACATATTTCCTTGGAATTCCTCTTTTTTTCTGGAACATTGCCAGCTTCTGATGATGTGCTGATTACAACACAAAAGGCCTAAAGCCATTTTTCAACTCTCCCAGTGGTTGTTTTGTATTTTATATTGCTTGTTCGCGATTATTGCTTGTTTTGCACAAAGCACCATGTAATGCGGTTAAGCTGCTCCATCGGAAATATTTCCAAAGTTTAATTTACATGTATGGACCCTACAAATAAACAGGTATATATCAAATCACAGACCAGGTGGGGATCGAACCCAAGTAAGACGAGTCGTAAACCTCTCAGGATAGCGTGCTCAACCCCTGGTCCAAGCTCACTGGCCGATGAGTTTCAGGACTCCATAGTTTCGAGCCCCAAATATTCTGTGATTTATTTACAATCCTGTTATTACGATTTCGTGAGTTACGAGCGAGAGAAATTGGTACATGAAAGTTACCGCTGCTTCACGTGGTACTAAAATATGCTCTGGCTCATGGACCAGTAGGTTAAGTAAGTTTATTTAGGTACAGGTACACATACGTACAATTACCATACATAGTGTAAATTATCTAGGATAAACCCCCCCCCAAAAAAAAAGGTCAGTGACTTATTTCCATTGGGGTCAAGGAGACTACACCGACGGTATGGTCAGTCTCTTCAAAAATTTCAATTCAATGACTTGTTTTTCTGAATCTCCAACTCGTAGTTACAGGTAGAGTAGAAAGGTAGAAATGGTGCCCCGATGTTGAGTTTTCATCCGTGTTCTTCGCAGCATCTATACATTCGACGTGAATTTAGCTTTTTAATTTATTAATTTGTAGACTGTTACCAGTTTTGAAACATAGCTAATACTTCTCCAGAGAGCCTATGGGAGAGGCAGCTAGTAGAAGATTGTAGAGTCAAGAGTGAGGTTAACTGCTGAGATCTATTTACTTCCTCTGCAACTATTATCTAGATGGTGAAGAAAAGGATAGTAAAGCAGGAGGCTCTCTACACTCCTCCTCTTTCCTTCGCCACTGCCAGCATGAAATAGGAAGATAAACAGTCCATAACGCAATTTAAAAAACAACAACAACAACGGCATGGCTTTTACAGGAAAGACAAATGTGTCAGGAAGGTACGAGCTCTCCGCTATACCTCTAATACATACTATTACTCTTACTTCTACTTCCAGCAGCTTAAGAGTAAACACCGGGATATCTGTGTCCACTGCACGGGGAGGACCTTGTCTAGTAGACTACTATGTTTGCAAAATGCATATCAAGATGTTTCTTGAAAAAAATTGAAGCAATCTGACACGCACAACATCTGTGGGGAGACTATTCATGTACTAAGAACATAAGAACATAAGAACGAAGGAACACTGCAGAAGGCCTACTGGCCCATGCGAGGCAGGTCCAAGTCCCTACCGGCTTAAGCCAATGCACCCAACCTAGTCAGGTCAGGTCACATTGACTTAAGGGAGGAACACGGCAACCGACCTGTTAGCACAAGCTATCAGGTCTAACTCACACCCACCCACATCTACTCATGTATTTATCCAACCTATTTTTAAAGCTACACAACGTTCTGGCCTCTATAACGGTACTTGGGAGTTTGTTCCACTCATCCACAACTCTATTACCAAACCAGTACTCTCCTATATCCCTCCTGAATCTGAATTTTTCCAACTTAAAACCATTGCTGCGAGTCCTGTCAAGGCTAGATATTTTCAGCACACTATTTACATCCCCTTTATTTATTCCTGTCTTCCCCTTATAAAAACCCCAAAATATTTCCCCCCCAAATTTACGTTTTTTCTGAGGGGTGCGTTTTTAGGGGCCCCCAGTCTTCCTATAGGGGAAGGGGTTTTGTTATTGGGGTCATCTTTGTCTTCCTTTCCCTTTTTACCCTTTTCCAGAGAAAATTTTTATTCCTTCTGTAATACGGTGCCCAAAAACTGTGCAGCATAATAAAAATTTGGGCCCTAACCAAGGAGTATGAGTTGAAGAACAACCTGAGGACCCCTAATTTATGTTCTTGATTGAAGCCAAGGATTCTTTTGTTTTATTGCGAACCTTATCCTGTTGTCTTGGTTTCGTTTTACTGAAACCAGAACTCCAAAATCTTTTTGCAATCCGTATATTAAGACTACATTTTTATTTTATATGTGGCAGGGTTTATTGTCCGTCCCATTTAGAACTTTGCATTTGTCTATATTAAACTGCATGCAAATCCCAAGTTCAAAATGTTGGACGGACAATAACCATGCCAAAAAACTAATATGTAGTCTTAATTTACGGTTTGCGAAAAAAAGTTTTGGGTTTGGTTGCAGTAATCTGAAACCCAAGACACGGGGCATGTTTTTGCAATAAAGTAATAGAACCCTTGGCTTCTATCAAGAAGCTAAATAATAGGGCCTCAGGTTGTTTTAAACTTATACTCCTTGGTTAGGCCTCATTTTTTTATGTGCACGTTTGGTCACCGTATTACTAAAATTTTGAAAAGTCTTGGAAAATTTTTTTGGACCTAAAACCAAAAGTTTTATTAAAATGTTTCACGTAAAAAAAATTTTACCTGCACATCAAAAAGGTTTCGTGTGCTTGAGCTTTTGGGAATTTTTTAAATTTTTAAAAATTTCCGATAGATACCCTCGAAGCCTCTTTGTCGGGAAAGAGAACAGTTAAAAGTGATTCCTCGTTTTCTATGGTTTGTTCCCAAACATGGTACGAGTTTTTTTTCTCGTCTTTTCATTCTATTTTGTTTTTTCGTTTTTTGTAGTTCGGAACCCGCCCAGCAGCATATTTAAGATGGTGTCTGACGACGCCAGTGTGCACTGTTAATATTGTTTCAAGAATTTCGTGTTCGAAGTTTCGTATTGTGAAGCCAAATATGTTGTTGTCTTGCAGCAAGACATATCTTAAAATATTTCGGATCACTGATTATGACTATTCCAATATTTTTCTCTTCTTTGATCTCTACGAGAGGGTTTTCGAATAACTTATATTTTGCATTAACTATTCGTTCAAAAGGCACTTAGGTGTAGTTGACTTCACTGACGATCAGTGGATCACTTTAAGATCCTGCAAAATTAGGTGATCCAGGTATGCTGGCTTCGGTTTCAGATTTTAAAACTTTACTGCTCCTTCTCATTATATCTTCACTCTCTGTTAGATACAATATCCCACTTTAAATCAATTTAATCTTTTTACGCGTATTTACATCTCTATTAGACTCACGAAATCGTAATGACACGATTGCAAACAAACCATGCCACGGGCGGGATTTGAACTCGCGGTCAGAGAGTCTCAAAACTCCAGACCGTCGCGTTAGCCACTAGGCCAGCTTGCCTAGTGGCCAACGCGACGGTCTGGAGTTTTGAGACTCTCTGACCGTGGGTTCAAATCCCGCCCGTGGCATGGTTTCAGCTCTATTAATTTTACCTAAAGGTACTGTGAACTCTGATACCGAGTTGCAGGTTCGAATCCTACTGTGAACTAAGATATAAAGTTTGTAAATAATTTAACCCGTTTGCAAATTGTTAAACGTATATATATATATATATATATATATATATATATATATATTTTATATATATATATATATATTATATATATTATATAAATATATATATATATATATATATATATATATATATATTTTATATATATATATATATAATATATATATATATATATTATATATATGAATGATTGTGGACGGCAGGATTCGAACACACGTTTGGAGGTTATCCACTTGTAGCTTAGCTTCCTAACGTGACGCCTTAAGACCACTCAGCTACAGAGAGAGAGAGAGAGAGAGAGAGAGAGAGAGAGAGAGAGAGATGATGGGAAGGAAGTAAGGAGTTAGCTTGATGCTAGTGTGAGAGTGAGGGACGGGTGAAGGTGCCAAAATAGGCACCAGAGCCAAACATCCGCTGGCACTGGCCCACTAAACCGAGTTATTACTGACTAGAAGTTCAAAATTTTATGTGTTTTTCAGAGCTCCGATTGACTCTTAACACAGGTAGCTTCCTCTGAGGTACGTGTGTGTACTCTCCTGTATGTACCCACCTATATGGGGTTGCAGGGGTCGAGTCACAGCTCCTGATCCCGCCTCTTAGCTCTATGTGTGGGTGTGAGTGCAATAGTTACTAGTTGCCAAAGGCACTTGTCGATAGACACTTGGCAGGTATCGTGCGTAGTGTGTGAGTAGCAGGTCGGTAGGTAGGTCGGTAGGTAGGTAGGTAGGTAGGTAGGTAGGTAGGTAGGTAGGTAGGTCGGTAGGTCGGTAGGTAGTAGGTGTGTGTGTTTGTGTGTTTGTGTGTGTGTGTGTGTGTGTGTGTGTGTGTGTGTGTGTGTGTGTGTGTGTGTGTGTGTGTGTGTGTGTGTGCTGTGTGTGTGTGTGTGTGTGTGAGTGTGTGTGTACTCACCTCACCTAGTTGTGACTGCAGGGGTCGAGTCATAGTTCCTGGCCCCGCCTCTTTACTGGCCGCTACTGGGTCACTCTCCCTGAACCATGAGCTTTATCATACCTTTGCATAAAGCTATGTATGGATCCTGCCTCCACTACATCGTTTCCCAAACTATTCCACTTCCTGACTACTCTGTGACTGAAGAAATACCTCCTTACATCCCTGTGATTCATCTGTGTCTTCAGCTTCCACCTGTGTCCCCTTGTTGCTGTGTTCCATCTCTGGAACATTCTGTCTCTGTCCACCTTGTCAATTCCTCTCAGTATTTTGTACGTCGTTATCATATCCCCCTATCTCTCCTGCCCTCCAGTGTCGTCAGGTCGATTTCCCTTAACCTCTTCTCGTAGGACATACCCTTTAGCTTTGGGACTAGTCCTCTTGCAAACTGTTGCACTTTCTCTAGTTTCTTTACGTGCTTGGCTAGGTTTGGGTTCCAAACTGTGCCGCATGTGTGTGTGTGTGTGTGTGTGTGTGTGTGTGTGTGTGTGTGTGTGTGTGTGTGTGTGTGTGTGTGTGTGTGTGTGTGTGTGTGGTGTGTGCGTGTGTGTGTGTGTGTGTGTGTGTGAGAGAGAGAAAGAATGATTCTCTACCTTCTGACCTCGCTTCTGTAACTATAATTATGGGTATTGTTGTTTCCTGACCTTTCGTTCCTATCGTAATTTTGAAACTTTGTATGGCATTTGCTTCCACTACTTGCTCCTCTAGCTAATTCCACTTATTTACCATCCTGAACCTGAAGAAGTATTTCCTAGCATCCCTGTGTCTCACCTTTGTCTTCAGCGTTCATCTATGACCCCTCGCCACTATGCGTCGCATCCTCCCTGTCTACTCTATCATAATTTCTGAATATCTTCTACGTCGTAAGCATATCTCTTTTAGTTCTTCTCTCGTTTAAAATCAATATATTCAGTTCCTTCAGTCTCTCATCGCATCATAATCCTCTCAGCTCTGGAACTAGTTTTGTTGCAAACCTCTGGACCTTTACGAGTTTCCAAACCTCCTTGATCAGTTGTTGGCTTCATGTTGTTGCTGTATACTCTAATATAGGCCTGACAAACCTTGTACACCATCCTATATATTAGCTTTTAAGGTCCTTGAAGGCATTCCTGTGATTAAATAATCGAGATACTAAGCTAAACTTGAGAAATTAAATTAAATCAGAGATTAATGTAGATCAGAGATTAAATTAGGTTATAGATTAAAGTAGATTATATATTAAATTAGATTATATATTAAAGTAGATTATATATTAGGGTAGATTATATATTAAGTTAGATCATATATTAAGGAAGATTATATATTAAGGTAGATTATATATTAAGGTAGATTATATATTAAGGTAGATTATATATTAAGGAAGATT
>NC_069435.1:12500295-12615295 GCF_026875155.1 Cherax quadricarinatus | reverse complement strand
TCGTCACACGTCAGCCAGCACTCCAGCACTTGTTCACACCTCAGCAAGCACACCAGCACTTGGTCACACCTCAGCCAGCACTCCTTCACTTGGTCACACCTCAGCCAGCACTCCAGCACTTGTTGGTCACACCTCAGCCAGCACTCCAGCCCTTGGTCACACCTCAGCCAGCACTCCAGCACTTCGTCACACCTCAGCCAGCACTCCAGCACTTGGTCACACATCAGCAAGCACACCAGCACTTGGTCACACCTCAGCCAGCACTCCAGCACTTGGTCACACCTCAGCCAGCTCTCCAGCACTTGTTGGTCACACCTCAGCCAGCACTCCAGCACTTGTTGGTCACACCTCAGCCAGCACTCCAGCACTTGTTGGTCACCTCAGCCAGCACTCAAGCACTTGGTCACATCTCTGCCAGCACTCCAGCACTTGGTCACACCTCAGCCAGCACTCGAGCACTTGGTCACACCTCAGCCAGCACTCCAGCACTTGTTGGTCACACCTCAGCTAGCACTCCAGCGCTTGGTCACACCTCAGCCAGCACTTGTTGGTCACACCTCAGCCAGCACTCCAGCACTTGTTGGTCACACCTCAGCCAGCACTCCAGCACTTGGTCACACCTCAGCCAGCACTCCTGTACTTGGTCACACCTCAGCCAGCACTTGGTCACACCTCAGCCAGCACTCCAACACTTGGTCACACCTCAGCCAGCACTTGGTCACACCTCAGCCAGCACTTGGTCACACCTCAGCCAGCACTCCAGCACTTGGTCACACCTCAGCCAGCACTCCAGCACTTGGTCACACCTCAGCCAGCACTCCAGCACTTGGTCACACCTCAGCCAGCACTCCAGAACTTGTTGGTCACACCTCAGCCAGCACTTGGTCACACCTCAGCCAGCACTCCAGCACTTGTTGGTCACACCTCAGCCAGCACTCAAGCACTTAGTCACACCTCAGCCAGCACTCCAGCACTTGGTCACACCTCAGCCAGCACTCCTGTACTTGGTCACACCTCAGCCAGCACTTGGTCACACCTCAGCCAGCACTCCAGCACTTGGTCACACCTCAGCCAGCACTTGGTCACACCTCAGCCAGCACTTGGTCACACCTCAGCCAGCACTTGGTCACACCTCAGCCAGCACTTGGTCACACCTCAGCCAGCACTCCAGCACTTGGTCACACCTCAGCCAGCACTCCAGGACTTGGTCACACCTCAGCCAGCACTCCAGCACTTGGTCACACCTCAGCCAGCACTCCAGCACTTAGTCACACCTCAGCCAGCACTCCAGCACTTGGTCACACCTCAGTCAGCACTCCAGCACTTGGTCGCACCTCAGCCAGCACTCCAGCACTTGGTCACACCTCAGCCAGCACTCCAGGACTTGGTCACACCTCAGCCAGCACTCCAGCACTTGGTCACACCTCAGCCAGCACTCCAGAACTTGTTGGTCACACCTCAGCCAGCACTTGGTCACACCTCAGCCAGCACTCCAGCACTTGTTGGTCACACCTCAGCCAGCACTCCAGCACTTAGTCACACCTCAGCCAGCACTCCAGCACTTGGTCACACCTCAGCCAGCACTCCAGCACTTGGTCGCACCTCAGCCAGCACTCCAGCACTTGGTCACACCTCAGCCAGCACTCCAGCACTTGTTGGTCACACCTCAGCCAGCACTCCAGCACTTGGTCATACCTCAGCCAGCACTTGGTCACACCTCAGCCAGCACCCCTTCACTTGGTCACACCTCAGCCAGCACTCCAGCACTTGTTGGTCACACCTCAGCCAGCACTCCAGCCCTTGGTCACACCTCAGCCAGCACTCCAGCACTTGGTCACACCTCAGCCAGCACTCCAGCATTTGTTGGTCACACCTCAGCCAGCACTCTAGCACTTGTTGGTCACACCTCAGCCAGCACTCCAACACTTGGTCACACCTCAGCCAGCACTCCTGTACTTGGTCACACCTCAGCCAGCACTTGGTCACACCTCAGCCAGCACTCCAGCACTTGGTCACACCTCAGCCAGCACTTGGTCACACCTCAGCCAGCACTTGGTCACACCTCAGCCAGCACTCCAGCACTTGGTCACACCTCAGCCAGCACTCCAGCACTTGGTCACACCTCAGCCAGCACTCCAGAACTTGTTGGTCACACCTCAGCCAGCACTCCAGCACTTGTTGGTCACACCTCAGCCAGCACTCCAGCACTTAGTCACACCTCAGCCAGCACTCCAGCACTTGGTCACACCTCAGCCAGCACTCCAGCACTTGGTCGCACCTCAGCCAGCACTCCAGCACTTGGTCACAACTCAGCCAACACTCCAGCACTTGTTGGTCACACCTCAGCCAGCACTCCAGCACTTGGTCACACCTCAGCCAGCACTTGGTCACACCTCAGCCAGCACTCCAGCACTTGGTCACACCTCAGCCAGCAGTCCAGCACTTGTTGGTCACACCTCAGCCAGCACTTGGTCACACCTCAGCCAGCACTCCAGCACTTGGTCACCCCTCAGCCAGCACTCCAGCACTTGGTCACCCCTCAGCCAGCACTCCAGCACTTGGTCACCCCTCAGCCAGCACTCCAGCACTTGGTCACACCTCAGCCAGCACTCCAGCACTTGGTCACCCCTCAGCCAGCACTCCAGCACTTGGTCACCCCTCAGCCAGCACTCCAGCACTTGGTCACCCCTCAGCCAGCACTCCAGCACTTGGTCATCCCTCAGCCAGCACTCCAGCACTTAGTCACACCTCAGCCAGCACTCCAGCACTTGGTCACACCTCAGCCAGCACTCCAGCACTTGTTGGTCACACCTCAGCCAGCACTCCAGCACTTGGTCACACCTCAGCCAGCACTCCAGCACTTGGTCACCCCTTAGCCAGCACTCCAGCACTTGGTCACCCCTCAGCCAGCACTCCAGCACTTGGTCACACCTCAGCCAGCACTCCAGCACTTGGTCACAGCTCAGCCAGCACTCCAGCACTTGGTCACCCCTCAGCCAGCACTCCAGCACTTGGTCACAGCTCAGCCAGCACTCCAGCACTTGGTCAACCCTCAGCCAGCACTCCAGCACTTGGTCACCCCTCAGCCAGCACTCCAGCACTTGGTCATCCCTCAGCCAGCACTCCAGCACTTGGTCACACCTCAGCCAGCACTCCAGCACTTGGTCACACCTCAGTCAGCACTCCAGCACTTGGTCATCCCTCAGCCAGCACTCCAGCACTTGGTCACACCTCAGCCAGCACTCCAGCACTTGGTCACACCTCAGCCAGCACTCCAGCACTTGTTGGTCACACCTCAGCCAGCACTCCAGCACTTGGTCACACCTCAGCCAGCACTCCAGCACTTGGTCACAGCTCAGCCAGCACTCCAGCACTTGGTCACACCTCAGCCAGCACTCCAGCAGTGCTCGGAGATGATGAATTAGAAATATATGGAATTCCTGGTTATTTTTAAAGATGTTTCGTCAGTGTTATTTTTTTCACTTCAACACAGAGATGATAATCGAATGTTAGGTAATCAGTCCCTCAGCCTAGATACTGATGTTCATCACCTTGATTTTGACAACGTAGTTCTGCAAGGCTGGAAGATTATCTCGTCTTCTGTCTCGTATCATCTCTGCACTAAACTGAAAAAAGCTACTGGTTTTCGAAACGTTTTCAGTGAAAGATACGCGAGTGTTGTACCTGCGTCTTATTGCTTAAGTCGGTATTGTGTACCATGTTTATTGTAATGATATTCCCTGCATATCAGAATACAGAAAAAAGAATTTCAAAAGAAGACAATAGATGAATAAGATTTGACATCGCAAACCGCCTAACTTGCCTCCTCAAGTTCTGGCTTCACCACAATCACTGAAGACCAGCTTCAAGAGAAAATCACTTAAGTGTTGTTGTTTACACTCCTCCCGTTCGAAGGTGAAGAAGACACAGGAATGAGGATATTTTTAACCCAGAATTACATTTGGTGTTAGACAGGCCAGGGGAGGGTGACTTTATGTCGTAACGGTGGAGGTCAAAATCTTGAGGAACTGATTCTTAGCTGATATTCTGTGAAGTATTCTTCTGTGCTAATGTTCTATCTGCACCGAAACGCTGAAGAGTTGCCTCTCCCTACGAGAGAGGGGATGGAGAGCAGACTCCACTGCGTGTAAACTTAACTTTCCGTTCGCGTTTAAAAAGCTTGTGGTGAGGAATTCGACTATGTTCTTTGAACAGCTGCAGTTGCTTGCATGCTTAAGCAAACATCCAGATGAATGGAGGAAAAAAATAAAGGTTTTGAAAAACCTCTGGATGGAAAATGATCACTCCTAACCTGTTGTGGTCCTCGACCAACAGAACAGCGGCTGTCTAACCAAATACAAGGAACAGCTGGGGTATTTGCTCAAAGTAATGTCTGAATATCACCAGAATTTTCCTGACGCCATTAAACATCTTGTACTCACCTATCAAACAGCTGATGGGGGAGACCCAAAGACCCATATAATACCTATAGAAGGAAAACTTTTAAAAATCCTGAGCCATCCATAGATATAAACTGATTAAAGGTAAAACTTACCCGCAGTAACTTCTCAGAGAATCTTACAACTTCAGTGGGTAGGAGCTTGGAGACATATAAGAGGTATCTCTCGTTTATAGTTATGGATCTGTGAGTAAATGATTTACATAACTAACAAGTTGGTATGTGAGACACTTGTGTAACATTTGGGCGTCTTAAGTCTGGAAACGTTTCGCCAGCTAGTGGCTTCTTCAAACCAATGCGGAGACAGGTAGAAGAGGAGGAGGAGGAGGAGTCTGAGGTAATCAGTCCCTCAGCCTGGAGTTGATGTGTTCTCTCCATCAATCTTGAAGGACCACCCTAATATATATCACAGGCTGAAACACATGAAACAAATGCTAACCCAGCAGTCTGAGATGTTGTAGAGGGTCTACTGTAAAACCTTGCAAGATACGCCAATGTCTGCCTCTCTTTTCTGGTACATCTCTCTGTGTACTAGAAAAGGAGGAGGAATCAGGCCAGTTACCGTTGGCAACTCCCTATGCCGCCTTGTTGCCAGAGCAGCGGTGACAGCAGTGAGTCTTGATGCAGCCATCATGTAAAGATTACAGCAGCTGGGATTCATAATCCCATAAGGCTGTGAGGCCGAAGCATGTGCATGTATCACTAACCTCACGTGCCAGAAATCAGTGTTCAAACTACATTTTGCAAATTGCTTTAATTCAGTCAAAAGGGACGTTGTACTCAGGGCTGTTCACGACAGTTTTCCTACACTTTATTGATCCACTCTTGTTACAACAGTGACTCGAAACTTCTCTTTGGAGAGCACGAAACTGACTCACATGAAGATGTCCAGCAGGAGACCCTCTCGTCCCTTATCAAAAAGGTCACCGAGGACCTGACCAACGAACTTAATATCTGGTTCCTGAATGATGGCACGCTAGCAAGTTCCACCGATTTCGTTTTAGAATACCTCAGCATTGTCTGAGTGCAAGAAGAGAATATAGGTCTCTCCTTAAACTCTTCGAAATGCAAATTGGTGTCTTCCAGCAAATCCATCATCGAACAAGGCTCAGCTGCCCTGCAAGAAGTCAAAAGTTGATGATCCCACTGATCGCATTCTTTGGTATCCTACTTGTGTCTAATGCCGCTGGCTGAATCGAAACCACGATCAGTGACACAAACTCATGATGCCCTCTATCTCCTCACCAGGTGTCTGTCTCCTCACCAGGCGTCTGTCTCTTACTAGACTCACTCACGTTTTACAATGCTCTCTATCTCTTGTCAGCCCTAACATGGGAAAGAATAACTTTCTCCTATAGTCCATGCTAGAAAAAGTCCTAAACCTTTCCCTGCAGGAATCACAATGGAGGTAAGCCACATTTCCAGTCAGGGAAGATGGACTGGGTTTACCTACAGCCTCTCAGAGTGCCCTGACAGCCATTTTTTTCCCCACTCTACTGGATTCAAAGAGCTGGTTAGGGAAATTCTGCCAGAACATACGCAGTCTGACATCAGCTGAAACGTTGGCTCACAAAGAATTTATTTGGGATGACTCCATCATGGGAAAAGCTGCTGCAGTAATGTTAGGGGGTGCAAGCTCTGCAAGCGAAAGAGCTTGCGTTTCAACTGTAATAGTTCCTATTTCTGCGATTGGCACACATCTGTCCAGCAGACCCTTCGTAATGCAGTGGCTCTCCGCCTTGCTGCCACTGTTTCACATTAAGTACAAGTGTTACCGCGGTAAAGTGGTAGTTCAACAGTACAGTCTGCATGAACCGAAATGTTCAAGTTCCAAAGGTTTGCATGTTAGACTCAATTAAGTCAAAGAGATCAAGAAAAGCCTTGCTACAGCCCTGTGCCCAGCCCAGTGAAAACCTTGATCTCCTGCCGAGTCTATTGCTTTCGAAGGGAGTGATTTTCGTGTGTAAATTTGGTACGAATCCCACTTGGAAAATCTTTGAGGGATTAGCATCAAATTTGCAGTAGAAAGTCACTCCCTATGAAAGCAAAAGACTCGGCAGGAGATGCAACATCCCCCTCAATGAAAAGCAGGGGCGCCACGAGTACAATAAAAGACTCCACAATAAGTGTCAGGGGCCTAAGACTGTTCAACTGCGTCCCAGTATACATAAAGGGGATTGTCAATAGACCCCTGGCTGTCTTCAAGAAGACGCTGGACAGGCACCTAAAGTCAGTACCTAATCAGCCGGGCCGTGACTGATCAGGTACTGACTTTAGGTGTACGTCGGTTTACGTGCAGCCAGCAGTAGCAGCCTGGTTAATCAGACCCTGATCCACCAATAGGCCTGGTCACGGACCGGGCCGCGGAGGAATTGATCCCCGAAATCCTCTCCAGGTATACTCCAGATAACAGCCTGAACCTCCTACCAGCAGCCAAATGGAATCACATTGTATCCCTGGATATAATGTGGGACTATACTTGCTCATCTACCCTGGGTAACACCACATCCCATTTAGTGCTGATCAGCAGGGTGAGGCTGCTGATCACCGGGAAGATCACAAGCTCAACATATATTGGTACCTGACCAGCACTACTTTGTCCCTTGACTTATGGAAACAGCATGCCATGGCTTTCCTCAAAGAACTGGGTTCCAGGCTCATACAAAGCGCTAGAGACTCAAGGACTGTCCACTTTTTCCTCCAGCGCCTCAGAGTGGCAATTTAGAGAGGAAATGCCTGCTGCATCTTGGGTTCCCGACCGGTGTCTGAGGAGCTACAGGAGCTCCACAACTTATTCTAAGAGTTTCTTCCATATTCTTTACAATTCTGCATGAATATATTTTTCCAAACTACTGATCAATATATAACAGCATGTTGCGGGGGATCATTCAAATAAAGACTTAAAAAAAAATATCTACACAAATATGTATATGAAGCGATAAGGAAAGAAAATACTTAAACACCTCCGGGGAGAAATATTTATAATTTTTTCCCTGGAGAATATTTATTCTCTTAGGTTAGGTAAGATTCGTCAGGAAACAGGATAAAACACACACACACACACACACACACACACACACACACACACACACACACACACACACACACACACACACACACACACACACACACACACACACACAGAGTATATATGTCGTGCCGAATATGTAAAACTGGTCAATTAGCAAGAACTCATTTAAAATTAAGTCCTTTCTAAAATTTTCTCTTATATGTTTAAAGATATATTTTTCTTCATTTATGTTAATGTAAAAAAATCGATGATTTTGCACCAGAAGAACCTTATAAAACTTACCTAAACTTATTATAACAAGTGCAATTTAATTTAGCCTAATCAGACTAAATATATTTCGGATAAATTTACAATAATTTAATAATACATAAACAAAATGAAATATATTTTTTTTCGTTAGGTTCAGGATGATTTTTGAGAAATTATTGCATACACAAATTTTTCACTTGCCTTATTCGGCAAGAAGAGCGTTGCTATTTAATCCAAAATACAAGTTTTACCTATTCGGCACGACATGTATATACATAATGTTCAGTGTAAATAAAGTATTTTGAGTAACACAACATTAATCTTTTAAGCTGCAGGTTCTTCGCATTAAGGTCATGAATGACCTTAATGCGAAGAATGACTTTATCTGTGAGTTATATCAGAGTCTGAAAGACAAAGTGGCTGGTTCACCCTCAGACTGGGTGGCTGGTTCACCCTCAGACTGGGTGGCTGGTTCACCCTCAGACTGGGTGGCTGGTTCACCCTCAGACTGGGTGGCTGGTTCACCCTCAGACTGGGTGGCTGGTTCACCCTCAGACTGGGTGGCTGGTTCACCCTCAGACTGGGTGGCTGGTTCACCCTCAACTGGGTGGCTGGTTCACCCTCAACTGTGGTGGCTGGTTCACCCTCAGACTGGGTGGCTGGTTCACCCTCAGACTGGGTGGCTGGTTCACCCTCAGACTGGGTGGCTGGTTCACCCTCAGACTGGGTGGCTGGTTCACCCTCACACTGGGTGGCTGGTTCACCTCAGACTGGGTGGCTGGTTCACCCTCAGACTGGGTGGCTGGTTCACCCTCAGACTGGGTGGCTGGTTCACCCTCAGACTGGGTGGCTGGTTCACCCTCAGACTGGGTGGCTGGTTCACCCTCAGACTGGGTGGCTGGTTCACCCTCAGACTGGGTGGCTGGTTCACCCTCAACTGGGTGGCTGGTTCACCCTCAGACTGGGTGGCTGGTTCACCCTCAGACTGGGTGGCTGGTTCACCTCAGACTGGGTGGCTGGTTCACCCTCAGACTGGGTGGCTGGTTCACCCTCAGACTGGGTGGCTGGTTCACCCTCAGACTGGGTGGTGGTTCACCCTCAGACTGGGTGGCTGGTTCACCCTCAGACTGGATGGCTGGTTCACCCTCAGACTGGGTGGCTGGTTCACCCTCAGACTGGGTGGCTGGTTCACCCTCAGACTGGGTGGCTGGTTCACCCTCAGACTGGATGGCTGGTTCACCTCAGACTGGGTGGCTGGTTCACCCTCAGACTGGGTGGCTGGTTCACCCTCAGACTGGGTGGCTGGTTCACCCTCAGACTGGGTGGCTGGTTCACCCTCAGACTGGGTGGCTGGTTCACCCTCAGACTGGGTGGCTGGTTCACCCTCAGACTGGGTGGCTGGTTCACCCTCAGACTGGGTGGCTGGTTCACCCTCAGACTGGGTGGCTGTTCACCCTCAGACTGGGTGGCTGGTTCACCCTCAGACTGGGTGGCTGGTTCACCCTCAGACTGGGTGGCTGGTTCACCCTCAGACTGGGTGGCTGGTTCACCCTCACACTGGGTGGCTGGTTCACCCTCAGATGGGTGGCTGGTTCACCCTCAGACTGGGTGGCTGGTTCACCCTCAGACTGGGTGGCTGGTTCACCCTCAGACTGGGTGGCTGGTTCACCCTCAGACTGGGTGGCTGGTTCACCCTCAGACTGGGTGGCTGGTTCACCCTCAGACTGGGTGGCTGGTTCACCCTCAGACTGGGTGGCTGGTTCACCCTCAGACTGGGTGGCTGGTTCACCCTCAGACTGGGTGGCTGGTTCACCCTCAGACTGGGTGGCTGGTTCACCCTCAGACTGGGTGGCTGGTTCACCCTCCAGACTGGGTGGCTGTTCACCCTCACACTGGGTGGCTGGTTCACCCTCAGGACTGGGTGGCTGGTTCACCCTCAGACTGGGTGGCTGGTTCACCCTCAGACTGGGTGGCTGGTTCACCCTCAGACTGGGTGGCTGGTTCACCCTCAGACTGGGTGGCTGGTTCACCCTCAGACTGGGTGGCTGGTTCACCCTCAGACTGGGTGGCTGGTTCACCCTCAGACTGGGTGGCTGGTTCACCCTCAGACTGGGTGGCTGGGTCACCCTCAGACTGGGTGGCTGGTTCACCCTCAGACTGGGTGGCTGGTTCACCCTCAGACTGGGTGGCTGGTTCACCCTCAGACTGGGTGGGCTGATTCACCCTCAGACTGGGTGGCTGGTTCACCTCAGACTGGGTGGCTGGTTCACCCTCAGACTGGGTGGCTGGTTCACCCTCAACTGGGTGGCTGGTTCACCCTCACATGGGTGGCTGGTTCACCCTCAGACTGGGTGGCTGGTTCACCCTCAGACTGGGTGGCTGGTTCACCCTCAGACTGGGTGGCTGGTTCACCCTCAGACTGGGTGGCTGGTTCACCCTCAGACTGGGTGGCCGTCTCACGCACTCTCATGAATGCTCTTGACCTCTGTCTCTTCCTCTTTCTTGTTCCTCAGACTTCTTTCTTCTGTTCCGTGTAATGAGTTTTTTTGCTTTGCACCACCATGCTTTTGCGTGCACTTGGTTAGCTGCAGGGGTTGCTTTCTCAGCTCCTGGCCCCCACGTTTTCAAGTGCCGACATAGTTTCACTCCTGTTGCTTTAGCTCTATCATACTATCTTCAAACTACATGGATGGCTGGCACCCATCAGTTTGCTGGATTCACTAAGTTTGTTACTTCCTGACTGGTCTGATCTCAGAAAAAAAAGTCTGTAACATCCCCTGACTATCCTGTTTTCAAACTTTCAGCTGTGCTCTCCTGTACTTATTTCACGCTCTGGATCAGCATCTTCTACCCTATCAATTCCTTCGCAGTTTGTACATCATTATCATGTTTTCCTTGTTTTTTTTTTTCTTCATCTAATGTCTTCTGGTGACTGTAGTCTCTTATCTCATAGCTCATTCCCCTTCGACATCTGTCACCCTTTGTCTTCAACGTTGCTCAAAAACCCTCTATTTTTTTTTTAATTTTTCAGACATGCTTGATTCATTAAGGTTCCTGACTGGTGCTGTTTAAACTCAAGCTGTGCCTCCGCCTTTGTCTTACTTTATATCAAGTTATTGATTGTAATGATTTTTTTTTTGGTTTTCATTTTAATTGTTTTTAGGTGAGATATTTTCTCTCCAGCTGTTACCTTGGCTTGAAGTTGCCTCAAAAACTATGCGACTCGAGGTTTCACCACAGTCTTTAATGGGCCTACGCCTTTGTCTCTTTGTTATACGATTGATTTCTTGTTTGTTGGAGATTTCCATTTTGTTGTTTTATAGTTATCCGGGGACTTGCTGAGGCTTTAAAATTGGACTCTTTTTCTCCCCTCTTTAAGCTGAGCATCTCTGCCCTGGTTATCCCCAGATTAAATTCGTTTCTTCCGCTAGTAAATTCATAAACTTTCTAGAAAACCATAAGGTATCCAGTACTGTCTTGTAGCCAGCCTTGTTCCACGTGCCCATTCTAAACACTTCTCCCGCTGGTCAACACCCATTAATCTTTCCTGTCCTTGTAGGATATGCTTTGATGCCATCAACTCCTATGCCCTTTTTTTCCTTTTATTTTATTAATGCATTTTTCTCCTCTAGTTTTCCTTCATTCTCATGTGTGGTACTGTGTTCAGCAATCTTCCTATATATATACTACATATATAAATCCCTCTCTCATTTTTGTTACCTTACCACAGAAGTCAAGATTTATCAATCTGGTGATATACCTGGTATTGCCTTCACCTCCAGTTTTTTTTTTTACTCTAATATTTGCAGTTTCTCTCTGTCCATGCTGTACTCTATGTCCAGTCTGCCGTTTCCTGTGTATGTGTGTGTGTGTGTGTGTGTGTGTGTGTGTGTGTGTGTGTGTGTGTGTGTGTGTGTGTGTGTGTGTGTGTGTGTGTGTGTGTGTGTGTTTTAGTCTGAGGAAACCTGAACCAGGGGTGTGTGTGGGAGCACGGAACTTCCCTTCTGTGAGTTCCCGGTCCAGTACTTATGTCTGAAAATAATTTTTTCTCTAGTACACATTATGTATATATATATATATATATATTTTATATATATATATTATATATATATTATATATAAATATACACTAATACATATATATATATATATATATATATATATATCAATAATATATATATATATATATATATATATATATATAAATAATTATATATATATATAATAAATATATATATATATATATATTATATATATATATATATATATATATATATATATATATGTTGTGTGTGTGTGTGTGTGTGTGTTAATCTCCTATTTGTGGTTGCAGGGGTTGTATTCGTAGCTCCTGGCCCCGCGTCTTCGCTGATCGTTACTAGGTATACTCTCTCCCTGCCCGAAAAGCAATTTATCGTAGTTTTATGTGTGTGTGTGTGTGTGTGTGTGTGTGTGTGTGTGTGTGTGTGTGTGTGTGATCTGTGGTGCAGGTGGTGGGTGTTGGTGTCTGTGTGTGTGCAATGTCCTCTCTCTCTCTGCTTTGAGCTAGGTCATTCGTTAGCTAGTCTGGTCCTGCTCTTCCTCATCGTTTACTAGGTATCTCTTCCTGCGCCTGCGAAGAAAATTCCACATTCTGATCGTAGTTTGTTAATTGTGTCTTGTTTCTGTGTCCTCTGTGGTCTGTCTTGTCCCCTTGTCTGTTCATGTGTGTGTGTATGTTATATTTCCTGCTCTGTCCTCAGTGTGTCAGGTCGTTTCCCTACTTCTTCGTGGTTCCAGTGAGCTCGAACTAGCCTGGCCCTCGTTTTTCTCTGATTACTTGGACCCTCTTGCCTCTGGGTTCCATGGTTGATACCCATACCTCAGACTTAAAGCTTGTATTTGGTTCCTTCCCTAATCATTCGGCTATTCCATTTGCCAGGCGCCCATATGTGACTGTTAACGGTTATGTCCTAACTCTCATGATCGTCTGAGTCACCTTCAGCTTCTCAATTGTGATCCCTTGTTTCTGTGTCCCCTCTGTGGAACATCCTGTCTCTGTCCACCTTGTCTATTCCATGCAATTTTTGTATGTTGTTATCATATCTCCCCTGACCCTCCTGTCCTCCAGTGTCGTCAGTCCGATTTCCCTCAACTTTTCTTCGTAGGACATTTCCCTGAGCTCCGGAACTAGCCTGTTGCAAACCTTTGTATTTTCTCTGATTTCTTGACGTGCTTGACCAGGTGTGGATTCCAAACTGGTGCTGCATACTCCAGTATGGGCCAGACATATACACTGTACATTGTCTTGAACGATTCCTTACTAAGGTATCGGAACGCTATTCTCAGGTTTGCCAGGCGCCCATATGCTGCAGCTGTTATCGGGTTGATGTGTGCCTCCGGAGACGTGCTCGGTGTTACGGTCACCCCAAGATCTATCTCACTGAGTGAGGTTTGCAGCCTTTGTCCACCTAGCCTATACTCTGTCTGCGGTCTTCTTTGCCCTTCCCAATCTTCATGACTTTGCATTTGGCAGGGTTGAATTCGAGAAGCCAGTTGCTGGACCACGTATCCAGCCTGTCCAGGTCTCTTTGTAGTCCTGCCTGATCCACATCCGATTTAATCCTTCTCATTAGCTTCACATCATCTGCGAACCTTCCATCATGTCATTCACATATATCAAAAATAGCACTGGTCCTAGGAGTGATCCCTGTGGGACCCCGCTCGTCACAGGCGCCCACTGTGATACCTCATCACGTACCATGACTCGTTGTTGCCTCCCTGTCAGGTATTCTCTGATCCATTGTAGTGCCCTTCCTGTTATATGAGCCTGATCCTCCAGCTTCTGCACTAATCTCTTGTGAGGAACTGTGTCGAAGGCCTTCTTGCAGTCCAGAAAAATGCAGTCAACGTTCCTATATGTGGTTCCGGGGGTTGATTCATAACTCTTGGCCCCGCCTCTCCACTGGTCGATACTAATTCACTCTCTCCCTGCTCCATGAGCTTTATCATACCTCTTCTTAAAGCTATGTATGGAATTTGGTTCCACTACTTCACTCTCCAGATTATTCCACTTCCTGACAACTCTAAGGCTAAAGAAATACTTACTAACATCCCTATGACTCATCTGGGTTTTCAGCTTCCATTTGTGTCCCCTTGTTCCTTATCCCATCTCTGAAACATTCGAGACTGTCCACCTTGTCAATTCCTCTCAGTATTTTATACGTTGTTTCCATGTCCCCCCTATCCCTCCTATCATCTAGTGTCATCAGGTTGAGTTCCCTTAACCTCTCCTCATAAGACATACCTCTCAGTTCCGGTACTAATCGTGTTGCAAATTTTTGCACTTTCTCAAATTTCGTGACGTGTAGGTGAGGGTTCCATACTGGCGCTGCATACTCCAGTATAGGCCTGACGTACACGGTGTACAATGTCGTGAATGACTCCTTACTCAGATATGTATGTGTGTGTGTGTGTGTGTGTGTGTGTGTGTGTGTGTGTGTGTGTGTGTGTGTGTGTGTGTGTGTGTGTGTGTGTGTGAACGCACCCTTGTACTTGTGTATGCACGTGTGCGTGCGGATATTTACATTGTCAAGTTTATTAGTGTTGTGAATAGTTCTTGATGCCACAACCCTTCACAGCTGTTCTGAAATTCCTCAGACAAACACACAGTATTTCCTTGCAACCTTTCCATCACGTTTTCCTTCCCTATTGTTTAGCAAGTTTCGTATTTCCTTTTTCTCGCTGTTTATGCAACTGACCATTTTCTAATTAATCATTTTTTTCCTTGCAATAATGTTGGTAGAATTACCGACATTATTAGGTAAACGGACACAAGTGCAACTAATGTGACATTTTATTGTGGCAACGTTTCGCTCTCCAGGAGCTTTATCAAGCCGACTTGACAAAGCTCCAGGAGAACGAAACGTTGCCACAATAAAAGGTCCCATTAGCTGCACCGGTGTATTTAACTAACAGTTTTTCTCATATCTTATCAAATAATTGATCTTTGTGCTCATCGATCTCATTCTTCTCAGATATATTTGGCTTCAGAACCTCCGTCAGATTTGACTATCAGATTATCTTCTAGAAATAAGAAGTATAGCTGGAGGGCATTCCGGGGGTCAACGCCCCCGCGGCCCCGGTCCTTGACCAGACCTGGGGCGAAAACTTTATTTAAAGTTGATGTGGCTTATCCGTCGGTGCCAAAACTGGCACTGATAAAGGATCCAGGATGGATGGATCATCAGCTCGAGTTGAAACCATTGCATTTTTTTTTTCAATTTAGCACTGAAGTATCCACACCAATTCGTTAGGTTCAGAATGATTTTTGCGAAATTACTGCATATACAAATTTTCGCTAGCCTTATTCGGCAAGAAGAGCGTTGCTATTTTTGCGCAAACAGAAAGTTTTACCTAATAGGCACGACATTATACTTACGTATATATGTAATTTACTAATATTTATTTTAACACGAAGGCCGTCTCCCACTAAGGCATGTAACCTGAGAAGAAAGCACTTTCACCATCATTCACACTATTACTGTCTTGCCAGAGGCGCGCAGATACGACAGTTTAGATGTCACTCTAAACAACAAATATCTCAAACTTCTCCTTTAAAGTGCAGGCATTGTACTTCCCATCTTCAGGACTAAAGCCCGACTAACAGGTTTCCCTGAAACCCTTCACAAAATATTACCCTGCTCACACTCCAAAAGCTCGTCAAGTCCCAGAAACCATTCGTCTCCACTGACTCCTATCCAACATGCTCACACATGCCTGTTGTGTGAGCAGGCCTGTGTGAGCATGCCTTTCATCTTCTACAATTTTATACACCTTCCAAGTCATTCTATTTTGATCCATCCGCTCTAAATGACCAAACCATCTCAATAATCCCTCCTCAGCTCTCTGCATAATATTCCTAATTTCCACACTACAAATTCTCTGCATAATATTTATGCCACACATTCTCCTTAGACTCGGCATCTCCACTGCCTCCAGCCTCCTTCTCACTGCAACATTCACATCCCATGCTTCACATACATATAAGAGTGTTGATACCACTATATACTCATACATTCCCTTCTTTGCCTCTATGGATAACATTCTTTGTTTCCATGGATACCTCAATGCACCACCCATCTGTTTTCCTTCATCAGTTTAATGGTTTATCTCGTCCTTCACAAACCCATCCGTAAACACGTCCATTCCCAAATACCTAAACACAATTACTTCTTCCATACTCCCTCCCTCCAATCTGATATTCAATTTCTCCTGACCTAATTCGTTTGATCCCCTTCATCATCTTACTCTTATCTATGCTATTGTGTGTATTAATATATTATATTATTATATATATATATATATATATATATATATATATATATATATATATATATATATATATATATATATATATATATATTCACAAACATTGTCTCTACGTCCACAGTAGGACTCGAACCTGCTAACTCCGAGTAGGTAAAAACTTGCGATTTTGGCTTAAATAGCAACACTCTTCTTGCCGAATAAGGCAAGCGAAAATTTGTGTATGCAATATTTTCGCAAAAATCATTCTGAACCTAAGAAAAAAATATATTTCACTGTGTTTCTTTATTATTAAATTATTGTATGTATGTATGTATGTTGTATGTATGTATGTATGTATGTATGTATGTATGTATGTAAAGTTTAACAGTAAAACCAGGAGTGCCGCAATAACACTAACAGTGCCACAGTAACTCCAGAAGTGCCACAATAACCTCACCAGTGCCACCATAACCCAGACAGTGCCGCAATAACCCAAGCAGTGCCACAATAACGCAAGCAGTGCCACAATACCCCAAGCAGTGCCACACCTGGAGGGTGGGTGGCGGCACGAGTTGTGAAGCAGATTGGACCTCATGTAGTTATCAAGTGAACAAGACATGAGAAACCTGATCCCAGCTGGCACATGTGGCACTCCACGGCAAGGCAGCGCTATACTCACTGGGGCACTAACGTCGACGACCACATAGACTGTGGAGGCGAGGATGATCCTTATGGTCGCTCGGTGGATATGGAAGTGTGGAACGCCAGGGCGATTGAGCCATCAAGCACGTTCACTGTTTTTGTTTTTGGTCTGTGGAGGAGTAGTTTTGTGAGCTGTGTGTGTGTGTGTGTGTGTGTGTGTGTGTGTGTGTGTGTGTGTGTGTGTGTGTGTGTGTGTGTGTGTGTGTGTGTGTGTGTGTGTGTTTGCACTAGACTAGTTATGCCTGGGGAGTCGAGCTCAAGCTCCCGGGACAACCACTTTACATTCAATCCATCTTTTTTATTTGGCTCTTTGTTCAGGACTTGACTGTATTACTACATCTTGTGTATCTCTGCTCCAAGATTTCCTTCAAACATTTTCTTCAAGCATTTCATTCCTTCCTTCGGCGTTGTTGTTTATGATCATCGGAGACTAATGAGACAAAGCCGACAGGTGGTGAAAAAGACACAATTGCAGAGTACTGACATGTTTTTACCTTCGGACTAGCGAAACTATTACAGATTCTCTTTGCATTTGTGTCCCTTTTGCTTGTTTACATTCGTGTCATTACGATTTCTTGAGTCATTTCTCCTCTGTTTTATAGTTTTTAGATTATTCTTTCCTGTAGAACTGTACTACAGGTTCTTTCAGATGGTATACAAGTTGTAAGTAATGTGTGACTGCGTTCAATTGTCCACTCATTGAGGTATATGTAGAGAGAACAATAACCAATGTGATATATCAAGGTATCTTGATAGTAAAAATAAGATATCAGACATATTAAGCAAATATTCCTATCTTCTTGCAACAGATAAGACGTAATCTAGATATATATATATCTAGATGTACTCCTGTTAATAATTTTGGCGTCTAGTTACTAAAGGTTTTGTGGTGTTGCGCTTCCGTCCACAGGATGGATATGGGATGCATGTTAAACGAGCCGCTTCGGCGGCAAAATGTGAGAACTTAGTTCCTGTATGATCACAATAACAGCTCAGCAAATTGGATGTGCTCAATTGAGAAGGTCGAAATTGAAGGGTTTGATGGCACGTTTTGCTTCCAGACATTTTACTTGCTCTTCACCAACTCCTACAAAAGTTGTCACACAAGCTGTTGTTAGTGGGACTCAGCTTTTGTAACTATCATTACGGTTTGCCATTTTCCAGCCCTCATCCAGGTTACATTAGGTCAGGAAACAGGACAAGTGTTTCCTGACACGGGTGTCAGTCATATAATGACCCACAGCTGGAGCTTTTGGTCATCTGACAGATGCCTTTCACTGGCTTACCAGTCCACCCCTTTAAAAATTATGAATATAATTATACATATTTTTTATATTTCTTAGGCAGTTTACCTCCTCCAGCCAGGACCTGAACAAAATGATATACAGTGGATAGTTCAATTTTTTCGACCCTTCTCTTCAAGAATTCAGAGTCATGTTTAGTCGCACTCACTTGTTTACTGTCAATATCGAAAAATACTTTTTTTATTTCTATTGATTATTTGAGCAAGAGTCTCTTCTCACTCTTAGTGAGACAAGACTCGCTCATCTGCTCTGAATTACTAAACACCACAAATGATGTAGTTTTATTTTGGTAGTGAAGATTGAAAACCAAAACTTTATCATTGTTATTGTATACAAGCCTCCAGATGCAACTTCCCAACAATTCCATGAACAGCTTTTGAAAATTGATCACTGTCTTGAAAAATCTCCCGACTCTTTACCCAAACATCTTGTTGCTGGGTGATTTCAGCTTAAGACCCCTAAAATGGAGGAATGTAGTAAATGTTTTAACAGAGATCAGCCCAGGAGGCAGCTCAGATGAAAATTCACAAACACACATGAGCTATTAAATCTCTGAAACAAATTCCAGTTAAACCAGCAAATAATGCAGCCAACAAGACTGGAAAATACACTTGACCTCATCCTCACTAATAATGATGACCTGGTATGAAATATAACAGCATCAAAGACTCAGATTCTATCACCACTTTTATGCACAAGGCTCATGATGAGCATAAGACGAACAGTTATGAGGATACCTTCACCAAATTCAGCTTAAATAACAAGAACATACAGTGAGATCAAGCATGTCCTTAATGAAACAAGCTGGGAAGATGTTCTAAATAACACGGATCCGAACCTTTTTCTAGAAAGAATTAACTCTGTGGCACTTGAGGTATGCTCAAGGCACATTCCTTTAAGAAAAAATTAGAGAAGATGTAAACTAGAGACGCTTCCTATACAGACGAAAGCAAAGAATCACAGAGCTGCTGAAAGGGGCACTGGTCAGAGAAATAGTAAACATTGAACTTAAGCTTAAAGAATCATACAGGAAACAAGAAACATAGGAAGAACTTAAAGCCCTAAATGAAAGTGAAAAAAAATACATATTTTCTTATGCCAAATCTAGGGTAAAAACACACCCAACATTGCGCCCTTGCTTAAACCAGATGGGACTTACACAGATAACAATAAAGAAATGAGTGAGATACTGAAGTCCCATTATGACTCAGTGTTTAGCGAGCCGTTAATCAGACATAGTGTCTACAATCTTAATAATTTTTTTATGATCGAAACTCAAAATCTGGTTAATTCAAAAATTTCTGATATAATCCTAACACCACAAGAGTTTGAAAACGCAATAAATGCAGGCCCATGACCTGCCCCCCCCCGACCGTGGAAACTCGGTGTTCATAAGGACAGCAAGAACCCCCTTTTCACGTCCCTTATGTATTGTACTGAGGGAACATGAAAAGGGGGGTCATCCCACAGTATAAAAACAATGACATAGCCCCATTCCGCAAAGGTGGCAGTAAAAAACGCAAAGTTTTCAGACCGCAGCACAAAACACCCCAAAACTTAAAAATCTTTAAAAGGGTTTAAGAAAAAGATCGCTGCCCCCCTAATCCCATCACAGGAAAACCCGGGGTCCCATGGATTTAAGAGGCGCTCCTGCCTCTCCCATATGGACCACTATGACTGGTTTTGGATGCTCTGGGGGAAAAAGCAAAATGCAGTTGTATATCACTAAAACACAAAGGAAATGGTAAACAGGTCATCAGGGGCCCCCCCCCCTACAAAAATCTTTCCATAAGAACAGTACTCTCCCCCTCCTGTTCTCATCCTCAACATGACCGGAGTAAGCCACAGACCATTCCCCCTTGCGGATACATGGGAATTTGCATAACGGTGCATCCATCAAAGAACTGCAAATTTCCAAGAGGACATAACCAAATTTTTAAAGGGGCCCAAGAAAAAAATATAAAGTTCAATGAAGCAAATTTAAATTTACTCCCCAAGGGAAAAACTCGGGGAAAAAAAACTGTATTGGAGTAAAAAAGAAAATTCAACCCACAACAGGTTAAAAAGTATTGGAAGACCGGGGGAGTGATAATGTTAGGGGAATTTTCCTTTAAAAGACCACAAAAAATGTACCAAAACACTGAGGGGGAAAAAGATAGGATGGTTAAGGGAACCTTAAAAACCAAGAGTTGCCAAGAAATGTGACTCTCATCAAATAAACGTTCTCTAGGTTGGAATTTTTTTGTTACTAAAAACCCCCTTTCAATGCAGGCAAATTGCAGCCCTTGAAAATAAAACAGAAAACTTTCACGCAGTGTAAGTAGATAAAGAAACTAAACCCTTGATTTGTACCCCGGGAATGCAGAGGGAAAAGATATTTTATAATATACACTTGGAAAACCAAAGAAGACTAGCCCCATTTACACACAAAAAATCACTCCCAGAAAAAAATTTTAACAGTACAGATAAACAGCCCAAAACATCAAGCAGACACAGCCGGGGGAAAAAACCAAGATAATAGTTATTCCTAGAGTACAACGTTCTACACTACTAGAAAGGACGTTCAGAATGAACTTTAGTTTTTAAAGGGAAAGACCAGGTGACCAAGTCTCTATCAATAAAAATAGGGAAAAATTTTTTTTTTTCCCCCAAAATTTCACATGTGAAAATTTTGAATATAAAAATTGTATATTAAAATGTGATGCTTTTGACCCGTCGGAAATTTTTAGTGACGGGGGGGGGGGGGGTATGGAACAGCCCCCTGAGGGGGTGGGCGGGGGGATGCCCTTTGTAATTTTTCGAACCTGGTTTTTCGTGCAAAATTTGCAGTGTAATCCAGATCATCGAATTTATTGGCGTATTTTGAATCTTCATTAAATTTAAATTCTGACCGTTCCTACTGAAGATTGGGATAAAAAGTGTGGAAACCCTTCCTTTGGCTAAAAAAGGAGGGAAAAAAAGGGGCCTCCGATCCTTCTCAGAAAAACACCTTTCTAATTAAAGCTTACCCAAAGATAGTAGTTTTGTGTTGGGCCTCATAAACTCAATTTGGGGTAGTTTTAAGGGTGTTACAAATAAAAATTGTGTCCGTAATCAAAGTTAAATGTTATCAAATTTTTTTTTTAAAACATAATTATAATTCATGCAATAATTTTTATTCTGTGTACCAAACCCCAAACTTTTCAGTCCACATTTTTTATAATTTACCAAAATTTTTTAATTTTAATATTGTAATTATTGATTTAAAAGTCAGGGCTAGCTTTTTGGAGGTGGTTTGGAGTGGGCCGAGGGAGTGACAGTTCTTCGACCCATTGCGATTTAATCCCCCTTTCCTCGCCCCCAAATTTCAAGCAAGTAATAATTTTTAAAAATCCGTTAACCTTATCAGGGAATATCACCTAGTAATTATGAAGCCTCTGATCCCACCCGAAGAACCAAAGGCTTTATGAAATTAGGAAAAATTACGATAGAACGAAAAAAAGGGGGGGGAAAATTTGCAGTTTTGTATTTTCTTTTCTGGGTTTGTTGTAAATATTTACGTTTCCCCAAAAACCAGAACCATTATCCATCTATGCCTGACTTCTGTTATACTTTTTCAGGCACTGTTTCCCTAGCACAGGGGGGACGCTCAGTTGACCCCAATCTCTTTACCAACTGTCATGCAGACGTCAAATTTTCAGCTTGACAGTCTTGTTGACTGTCAAAGTTGGATAATGTGGTGTGTGTGTTTTGTCTTATTGTTTACGAAAAAATTTTTTCCCGTGTGTTTGTCCTTGGCAGACCAAAAACATTTTTGGTGCTCATGTTCCTTTTGAGATCTGTTATGTAGGGAAATGTTATATATGATCTAAGAATATTTTTAAACTACGATACATTCAAAAATTTCCTTTTGGGTAAAATTTAAAAACCTTACAATTCCAGGCGCTGGTGACCCATACAGGTTTAGCTCTTATTGTTAATTCAAAAATAATTTGTTATTTTAAAGATCATCACTGTTTTTACTATGGGTTTCTTTTTTGCTGATTATATATAAAAAAGAAGATCAAGATTAGTGGACGGTTTTGGGGGATGTGCAAAAGGAAAAAGTGAAAAAGAACAAAAAAAAGCAAGGGGAGGGGATAAACGAGTAAGGGAATAAAATGGAATCCATTTGGGGAAGAAGTTTGGAAGAAGTAAAATTTTTTAATGTTTGGGAGTAGACTTGGCAAGAGATTAACCATAAAAACTGAGAAGGAAAAAAGGTGAGGATGCACTGGGTATCTTCCGTATCCCGGAGGGAAAGAAAGGGAATGTACGAGAGTATAGTGGTACTAACTTATACGTGTTGTGTGAAGCAGGGCGAAAAAATTTGCACAAGGAGGGGCTGAAGGCAGTGGGGGGATGTTGTTCCAAAGGAATGTGTGGGATGTCCATACTCGATCGCTAGAGCACTCAGCCCCACACTGAAGTCGGGGTCGAATCCCTGGAATCACTATGACATGGCCTTGGGTGCACTGGAAGAAAATCAGAATGCGATGTTTAACACAGACTTTGCAAAAAACATTTTACAAAAGCATCATGGCGTAATAGCCCCTAAAATACGTGCTAAGGAATAACTGGGGAAAGTGGGGAGTGGGTCTTCAACTTCCTAAAAAATCGAACACAAAGGTAGTGGGCAACAGAGTTAAATGGAGGCTGCCTAGTGAAGACTCTGTTCCACAAGGCACAGTACTCGCCCCCCCTTTTCTTATCTCATACAGACAAACAGGTAACCACAGCACCGTAATCCCTTTGCGGTTTATACTAAATCTGCATGAGGCTGTATCGTTTTAGGACGCGGGTTAACCTCCCAAGAAGATATAAACAAAGTTTTCCAGTGGGCAACGGTAAACAATATGATGTTCAATGAGGAAAAATTCCAACTACTCGTTATGGAAAACTGGAGGAGATAATAACTAGAACAGAGTATACTACTGACTCCGGCCATACAATAGAGCGGAAAAAAATGTAAGGGCCCTGGGAGTAGAGTAATGTCTGAGGATCTCACTTTCAAGGATCACAACAGTGTCCGATCGCACGTGCAAAGAAAATGATAGGTGGATAATGAGAACTTTCAAAACGAGAGATGCCAAGCCAATGAGATTTTCCTTTTTAAATCACTTGTTCTCTTAGGCTGGAATACTGCGTACATTAACATCTCCCTTCCCAAAACAGGTGAAATCGCAGATCTAGAGAGTGTACAGAGATTCTTTATGCACGTATAAGTTCTGTCAAGCACCTTAACTACTGGGAACGCTTGGAAGCACTTGACTTGTACTCGTTGGAACGTAGGAGGGAGAGATATATCATAATCTACACTTGGAAAATCTTGGAAGGAATGGTCCCAAATCTGCACACAGAAATCACTCCCTACGAAAGTAAAAGACTGGGCAGGCGATGCAAAATGCCCCCAATAAAAAGTAGGGAGCCATTGGTACACTAAGGAAAAACACCATAAGTGTCCGGGGCCCAAAACTGTTCAACAGCCTCCCAACAAGCATTAGGAGAATTGCCAATAAACCCCTGGCTGCCTTCAAGAGAGAGCTGGACAGATACCTAAAGTCAGTGCCGGATCAGCCGGGCTGTGGCTCGTACGTTGGACTGCGTGCGGCCAGCAGTAACAGCCTAGTTGATCAGGCCCTGATCCATCGGGAGGCCTGGTCATGGACCGGGCCGCGGGGGCGTTGATCCCCGGAATAACCTCCAGGTAACCTCCAGGTAACCTCCAGGGCTGGATAACATTAAGACGTGTTTCCATAAGACACCTATTGTCCCTGTTCACCCATCAGTAAAATGGGTACCTGCGTGTTAGTCGACTGGTGTGGGTCGCATCCTGGGACAAAATTTAATATCATACAAACCTGCTGGATGCTTAACCTATATACTTAAAGCTTGTTTTACCTGTACTCATTGGAATGTAGGCGAGAAAGATATATGATAATAAACACTTGGAAAATCCTAGAGAGATTAGTCCCAAATCTACACACGGAAATCACTCCCTATGAAAGCAAAACACTCGGCAAGAGATGCAACATCCCCCCAATGAAAAGCAGGAGCGCCATGAGTACCCTAAAAAACATCACAGTAAGTGTCAGGGGCTCAAAACTGTTAAAATACCTCCCATCATACATAAGGGGGATTACCAATAAACCCCTGGCTGTCTTCAACAGGGAGCTGAAGAGGTACGTAAAGTCAGTACCTGACCAGCCGGGCTGTGGTTCGTACGCTGGACTGCGTGAGGCCAGCAGTAACATCCAGGCTGATCAGGCTCTGATACACCACGAGGCCTGGTCATGGACCGGGCCGTGGGGGCGCTGACCCCCGGAACACTTGAGGTATACACCGAGGTGTATGACTGTATATGAACAAACTTTGTTTTAATCCATATTTTAAGGATTAAAATATTCTTATCTGGTAGTGAATAGATAGCAGCACAGAAGATAACATGATCACTAAGATAACATGAGAACTAAGATAACATGAGAACTGGGACAGTCGCAAAGAAACAAACGAAATTTTTACGATAATCTGTTATCTTGAGAAACGTCGAGTGGAGTTAGTTTTACCGAACAAGAAGGTAAGATAACGTTATCGTTAATCAGAATGGGCGGTTGTGTGTGTGTGTGTGTGTGTGTGTGTGTGTGTGTACTCACATGTGTGTTCTCACCTATTTGTGGTTGCAGGGGTCGAGTCTTAGCTCCTGATGTATGGATCCTGCCTCCACTACATCACTTCCTGACAACTCTAAGGCTGAAGAAGTACTTCCTTATTCTTACTTCCTAACATCTGAGTTTTAACTTTCAGCTGCGTCCCCTCGTTCCTGTGTCCCGTCTCTGAACCATTCTGGCCCTATCCACCTTATTAATTCCTCTTAGTATTTTATACTTTGTTATCATGTCCCCTCCCCCTTATCCCTCCTGCGTCGTCAGGTTGAGTTCCCTTAATTTCTCCTGGTAGGACATACCCCTTAGCTCCGAGACTAGTCTTGTTGCAGACCTCTGCACTGTCTCTAACTTCTTGATATGGTGAGTGAATTTTCGCACACCATGAGGCAGTCTAAAACGACACGGGTTCGAGCCCCCAGCTAGTCGCAGTGTTGTTGTTGATTAAATAACACTCGTTCGTAGCTACAATAATATACATACTGCTTGTGGAGGCTAGTACACCAAACAGGGAGTAGAATGAAATTAGCTGAGACACCCACACCATCGTATGTCCTTGGATCACGGTACAATACCTAGCTCTGCTGGGTGCATGATCTTTGTAGGATTGGATGGTCCAGTGAGTTAGAGCGTCGTGAATTTTTGCTCACCATGAGGTGGGCTAAAACGACACGGGTTCGAGCCCCCGCCTAGTCGCAGTGTTGTTATTGATATATATATGTGTGTGTGTGTGTGTGTGTGTTTGTGTGTGTGTGTGTATGTGTGTGTGTGTGTGTGTGTGTGTGTACGTGTGTATGTACGTGTGTATGTACGTGTGTGTACGTGTGTATGTACGTGTGTGTGTGGAGGGAGAGAGTGAGACTGGCAGGAGATAAGAGAACCATCAGATAAACTGACATGGGAGAATCAATGGTGGTAGTAAATGCTTGGTCTGTGTGTTAACAAAGGTGATATTCAATGTTTGCAGTGTGTTCGTCACACCCAAGCATTGTACCTTTAATTTCATTGTAATTATTCCCTTGTGACTGATCTCTATAACATTATTATACTGACTAATTCAGTGTCAGTTGATCAGTACAGCTCTTCAATATTTATGACTCGTTGCGGCACCAGCGGAGCATGGCACAAGTCAGCGACATTTAGATATCAACAGCCTTGTTGTGGCACCAGTAGAGTATAACATTCAAGTGTCAACAATCTCAGACAGGCGGCACTAAGGGAAAGGTTGAAGATTCTTCTTAATGTAAATCTATAACCAGTTCCTCGTAACTAGTCAAAAACACGAGGAAAAGACAAAGCAGAAATTTAAAAAAAAGGCACCGTATCGTTCTGTACAGAGCTCTACACACTGAGAAACGTTGCCTTCCTTATTGTTAGCAGTATTGCCTTTTGGATCCAATTAAAAAAAAATGTGTGAGGAAGTCCTGCTCATGGACCGAGCTGTGGGGGCGTTGACCCCTATTACCCCCCTTCAGATAAGACTCGTCTAGTTTGTAAACACAAGGATGCAAATACTGGGTCAGCCATCACACGCAGCTCCTCTCCGTAGAGTGTACCGTGTAAGTGGGGTCCCTCCGGGTATTTACTGTGCCTCGGGTGCCTGCTTTTCGTACTGCTGACACTCTTCTCTCGTACCTCGGGCACCCACTTGTCGTACCTGTCACCCACCTGTCGTACTTCTGTCACCCATCTTTCGTACCTCTGCCACCCACCTGTCGTACATCTGCTATCCACTTGTACCTCTGCCACCCACCTGTCGCACCTCTTCCACCCACCTGTCGTACCTCTGCTACCCACCTGTCGTACCTCTGCCACCCACCTGTCGTACCTCTGCCACCCACCTGTCGCACCTCTTCCACCCACCTGTCGTACCTCTGCTACCCACCTGTCGTACCTCTGCCACCCACCTGTCGTACCTCTGCCACCCACCTGTCGTACCTCTGCCACCCACTTGTCGTACCTGCCACCCACTTGTCGTACCTCTGCCACCCATTTGTACCTCTGCCACCCACTTGTCGTACCTGCCACCGACTTGTCGTACCTCTGCCACCCACTTGTCGTACCTGCCACCCACTTGTCGTACCTCTGGCACCCAGCATCTGGAACTACAAACATCTGTTTGTCTAAGGAGTCTTTTCTCTGAATTCCAAGTCTTTATTCCCGTCTAAGAATGCTACTATACCCGTCTCTTCGAAACCCAATAGACAGAACCACTTAGAAACACATTTGTTGAATATTATCAAAAGTTGTATTTAGAGAATGGCGGACTCGGAGCGACTGCCATGCTGGTCACGAAATATGAAGATCTAGTGGCAAGAGAGTGTCAAGCACCAACTCGTAAAGGCGGCGAAAGTCGACACATTAGAGCTTAGTAAAACCGACCCTAAGGGAGTCTCACCCAGAGATCCCTCCCACTCGGCTGCCATCAAATATGCACCAGACCTGGACAGCACAATGACAATGGTATCTTAAGTTTTATACTGCGGTGTTTAGCCCCCATCGTCTCTACCATTTATATATGATAGTATACATCACATCACATAGTGCCCAAAACTACGAGGAGTTAACACGATGTTTCGGTCCGTGCTGGACCACCGTCAAATACTTATACTAACACAACTAATACTAACCACTAGAAGGATAGAAGTCACAAGCCGTGGCTGGAACAATTCACGAAAAACACGCACTTATGAGAGGAACCTTCAAATCAAATGATTTGATTTGGTGACGACGACGACTACTACTGCCACCATAGGAGAAAAGTATTTACAGAAGGGGAGACGCAGCCTCGCTAGATGAAGACTTTTGCTGGCGGCGGCATACATCACTAATTTCAGTAATGCTTAATTAAAAACATCCTTGATGTTGGTGAAGGGCTCCATAATCCGTGTTATTGCAGCTACCCTTCCCTGGGATGAAGAGGCCTCTGTCATTCCCAAGAATATAGCACTTCTCCATGAATAAAATAAGATTGAATGTTTGGGGAAAGCTATGTTGCTATAAAGTTTAATTTTGTGTATGTGTGTGTGTGTGTGTGTGTGTGTGTATCTAAGATTGTTTAAAGTGAAGGGTGGTGAATGAGGGGGGAGGAAAGAGTACAGTGTTGAAATGTTGGAGATGGTGAAGTCAGTGGCGGTGTTGGAGGAAGTGGTGGTGGTGGGTTTGTCCAGAGAGATTAGAGAGTGGAGTATCTCGAGTGTGGAAACAGTAAGATGGATGAGTGGTGGTCGGGGCATGAATTTTACATGGGGGCACCAGGCTGTGTTTGTTGTGGATGACGGGGCAGCTTCTGAACCCCACCTGCCCAGTGCGTAACACACACCACACACACACATACACACACACACTGGGACTAGTCCCAGAGCTACGGGGATTGTCCTATGAAGAAAGGTTGAGGGAAATCGGCCTGACGACACTGGAGGCCAGGAGGGTCAGGGGAGACATGATAACGACATATAAAATACTGCGCGGAATAGACGAGGTGGACAAAGACGGGATGTTCCAGAGATGGGACACAGACACAAGAGGTCACAATTGGAAGTTGAAGACTCAGATGAATCAAAGGGATGTTAGGAAGTATTTCTTCAGTCATAGAGTAGTCAGGCCATGGAATAGCCTAGAAAGTGATGTGGTGGAGGCAGGAACCATACATAGTTTTAAGGCGAGGTATGATAAAGCTCATGGAGCAGGGAGAGAGAGGACCTAGTAGCAATCAGCGAAGAGGCGGGGCCAGGAGCTGTGACTCGACCCCTGCAACCACAAATAGGTGAGTACAAATAGGTGAGTACACACACATACACACACACACACACACACACATACACACACAACAGCAACACCTATACCACTGTTGTATCGTGGGTGGGTGAGGCTACAACAGCAACACCTGTACCTCTGTTGTATCGTGGGTGAGGCTACAACAGCAACACCTGTACCTCTGTTGTATCGTGGGTGAGGCTACAACAGCAACACCAGTACCTCTGTTGTATCGTGGGTGAGGCTACAACAGCAACACCTGTACCTCTGTTGTATCGTGGGTGAGGCTACAACAGCAACACCTGTACCTCTGTTGTATCGTGGGTGAGGCTACAACAGCAACACCTGTACCTCTGTTGTATCGTGGGTGAGGCTACAACAGCAACACCTGTACCTCTGTTGTATCGTGGGTGAGGCTACAACAGCAACACCTGTACCTCTGTTGTATCGTGGGTGAGGCTACAACAGCAACACCTGTACCTCTGTTGTATCGTGGGTGAGGCTACAACACAACACCTGTACCTCTGTTGTATCGTGGGTGAGGCTACAACAGCAACACCTGTACCTCTGTTGTATCGTGGGTGAGGCTACAACAGCAACACCTGTACCTCTGTTGCATCGTGGGTGAGGCTACAACAGCAACACCTGTACCTCTGTTGTATCGTGGGTGAGGCTACAACAGCAACACCTGTACCTCTGTTGCATCGTGGGTGAGGCTACAACAGCAACACCTGTACCTCTGTTGCATCGTGGGTGAGGCTACAACAGCAACACCTGTACCTCTGTTGCATCGTGGGTGAGGCTACAACAGCAACACCTGTACCTCTGTTGCATCGTGGGTGAGGCTACAACAGCAACACCTGTACCTCTGTTGCATCGTGGGTGAGGCTACAACAGCAACACCTGTACCTCTGTTGTATTGTGACTGAGGCTACAACAGCAGCACCTGTACCTCTGTTGTATTGTGACTGAGGCTACAACAGCAACACCTGTACCTCTGTTGTATTGTGACTGAGGCTACAACAGCAACACCTGTACCTCTGTTGTATTGTGACTGAGGCTACAACAGCAACACCTGTACCTCTGTTGTATTGTGACTGAGGCTACAACAGCAACACCTGTACCTCTGTTGCATCGTGGGTGAGGCTACAACAGCAACACCTGTACCTCTGTTGCATCGTGGGTGAGGCTACAACAGCAACACCTGTACCTCTGTTGCATCGTGGGTGAGGCTACAACAGCAACACCTGTACCTCTGTTGTATTGTGACTGAGGCTACAACAGCAACACCTGTACCTCTGTTGTATTGTGACTGAGGCTACAACAGCAACACCTGTACCTCTGTTGTATTGTGACTGAGGCTACAACAGCAACACCTGTACCTCTGTTGTATTGTGACTGAGGCTACAACAGCAACACCTGTACCTCTGTTGTATTGTGACTGAGGCTACAACAGCAACACCTGTACCTCTGTTGTATTGTGACCGAGGCTACAACAGCAACACCTGTACCTCTGTTGCATCGTGGGTGAGGCTACAACAGCAACACCTGTAGGTCTGTTGCATCGTGGGTGAGGCTACAACAGCAACACCTGTACCTCTGTTGTATTGTGACTGAGGCTACAACAGCAACACCTGTACCTCTGTTGTATTGTGACTGAGGCTACAACAGCAACACCTGTACCTCTGTTGTATTGTGACTGAGGCTACAACAGCAACACCTGTACCTCTGTTGTATTGTGACTGAGGCTACAACAGCAACACCTGTACCTCTGTTGTATTGTGACTGAGGCTACAACAGCAACACCTGTACCTCTGTTGCATCGTGGGTGAGGCTACAACAGCAACACCTGTACCTCTGTTGCATCGAGGGTGAGGCTACAACAGCAACACCTGTACCTCTGTTGCATCGTGGGTGAGGCTACAACAGCAACACCTGTACCTCTGTTGTATTGTGACTGAGGCTACAACAGCAACACCTGTACCTCTGTTGTATTGTGACTGAGGCTACAACAGCAACACCTGTACCTCTGTTGTATTGTGACTGAGGCTACAACAGCAACACCTGTACCTCTGTTGTATTGTGACTGAGGCTACAACAGCAACACCTGTACCTCTGTTGCATCGTGGGTGAGGCTACAACAGCAACACCTGTACCTCTGTTGTATTGTGACTGAGGCTACAACAGCAACACCGGTACCTCTGTTGTATTGTGACTGAGGCTACAACAGCAACACCTGTACCTCTGTTGTATTGTGACTGAGGCTACAACAGCAACACCTGTACCTCTGTTGTATTGTGACTGAGGCTACAACAGCAACCTGTACCTCTGTTGTATTGTGACTGAGGCTACAACAGCAACACCTGTACCTCTGTTGTATTGTGACTGAGGCTACAACAGCAACACCTGTACCTCTGTTGTATTGTGACTGAGGCTACAACAGCAACACCTGTACCTCTATTGTATTGTGACTGAGGCTACAACAGCAACACCTGTACCTTGTTGTATTGTGACTGAGGCTACAACAGCAACACCTGTACCTCTGTTGTATTGTGACTGAGGCTACAACAGCAACACCTGTACCTCTGTTGTATTGTGACTGAGGCTACAACAGCAACACCTGTACCTCTGTTGTATTGTGACTGAGGCTACAACAGCAACACCTGTACCTCTGTTGTATTGTGACTGAGGCTACAACAGCAACACCTGTACCTCTGTTGTATTGTGACTGAGGCTACAACAGCAACACCTGTACCTCTGTTGTATTGTGACTGAGGCTACAACAGCAACACCTGTACCTCTGTTGTATTGTGACTGAGGCTACAACAGCAAACACCTGTACCTCTGTTGTATGTGACTGAGGGCTACAACAGCAACACCTGTACCTCTGATGTATTGTAACCGAGGCTACAACAGCAACACCTGTACCTCTGTTGTATTGTGACCGAGGCTACAACAGCATCACCTGTACCTCTGTTGTATTGTGACTGAGGCTACAACAGCAACACCTGTACCTCTGTTGTATTGTGACTGAGGCTACAACAGCAACACCTGTACCTCTGTTGTATTGTGACTGAGGCTACAACAGCAACACCTGTATCTCTGTTGTATTGTGACTGAGGCTACAACAGCGACACCTGTACCTCTGTTGTATTGTGACCGAGGCTACAACAGCAACACCTGTACCTCTGTTGTATTGTGACTGAGGCTACAACAGCAACACCTGTACCTTTGTTGTATCGTGGGTGAGGCTACAACAGCAACATCTGTACCTCTGTTGTATTGTGACTGAGGCTACAACAGCAACACCTGTACCTTTGTTGTATCGTGGGTGAGGCTACAACAGCAACACCTGTACCTCTGTTGCATCGTGGCTGAGGCTACAACAGCAACACCTGTACCTCTGTTGTATCGTGGGTGAGGCTACAACAGCAACACCTGTACCTCTGTTGTATCGTGGGTGAAGCTACAACAGCGACATCTGTACCTCCGTTGTATCGTGGGTGAGGCTACAACAGTGACATCTGTACCTCCGTTGTATCGTGGGTGAGGCTACAACAGCAACACCTGTACCTCTGTTGTATTGTGACTGAGGCTACAACAGCAACACCTGTACCTCTGTTGTATTGTGACTGAGGCTACAACAGCAACACCTGTACCTCTGTTGTATTGTGACTGAGGCTACAACAGCAACACCTGTACCTCTGTTGTATTGTGACTGAGGCTACAACAGCAACACCTGTACCTCTGTTGTATTGTGACTGAGGCTACAACAGCAACACCTGTACCTTTGTTGTATCGTGGGTGAGGCTACAACAGCAACATCTGTACCTCTGTTGTATTGTGACTGAGGCTACAACAGCAACACCTGTACCTTTGTTGTATCGTGGGTGAGGCTACAACAGCAACACCTGTACCTCTGTTGCATCGTGGCTGAGGCTACAACAGCAACACCTGTACCTCTGTTGCATCGTGGGTGAGGCTACAACAGCAACACCTGTACCTCTGTTGTATCGTGGCTGAGGCTACAACAGCGGCATCTGTACCTCTGTTGTATCGTGGCTGAGGCTACAACAGCGACATCTGTACCTCTGTTGTATCGTGGCTGAGGCTACAACAGCGACATCTGTACCTCTGTTGTATCGTGGGTGAGGCTACAACAGCGACATCTGTACCTATGATGTATCGTGGTTGAGGCTACAACAGCAACACCTGTACCTCTGTTGTATCGTGGCTAAGGCTACAACAGCGACATCTGTACCTCTGTTGTATCGTGGCTGAGGCTACAACAGCGACATCTGTACCTCTGTTGTATCGTGGCTGAGGCTACCACAGCGACATCTGTACCTCTGTTGTATCGTGGCTGAGGCTACAGCAGCGACAGATGTACCTCTGTTGTATCGTGGCTGAGGCTACAGCAGCGACAGATGTACCTTTGTTGTATCGTGGCTGAGGCTACAACAGCGACATCTGTACCTCTGTTGTATCGTGGCTGAGGCTACTGCAGCGGCATCTGTACCTCTGTTGTATAGTGGCTGAGGCTACAACAGCGACATCTGTACCTCCGTTGTATCGTGGGTGAGGCTACAACAGCGACATCTGTACCTCCGTTGTATCGTGGCTGAGGCTACAACAGCGACATCTGTACCTCCGTTGTATCGTGGGCGAGGCTACAACAGCGACATCTGTACCTCCGTTGTATCGTGGGTGAGGCTACAACAGCGACATCTGTACCTCCGTTGTATCTTGGATGAGGCTACAACAGCGACATTTGTACCTCCGTTGTATCGTGGGTGAGGCTACAACAGCGACATCTGTACCTCCGTTGTATCGTGGGTGAGGCTACAACAGCGACATCTGTACCTCCGTTGTATCGTGGGTGAGGCTACAACAGCGACATCTGTACCTCCGTTGTATCGTGGGTGAGGCTACAACAGCGACATCTGTACCTCCGTTGTATCGTGGGTGAGGCTACAACAGCGACATCTGTACCTCCGGTGTATCGTGGGTGAGGCTACAACAGCGACATCTGTACCTCCGTTGTATCGTGGGTGAGGCTACAACAGCGACATCTGTACCTCCGTTGTATCGTGGGGTGAGGCTACAACAGCGACATCTGTACCTCCGTTGTATCGTGGGCGAGGCTACAACAGCGACATCTGTACCTCCGTTGTATCGTGGGTGAAGCTACAACAGCGACATCTGTACCTCCGTTGTATCGTGGGTGAGGCTACAACAGTGACATCTGTACCTCCGTTGTATCGTGGGTGAGGCTACAACAGCGACATCTGTACCTCCGTTGTATCGTGGGTGAGGCTACAACAGCGACATCTGTACCTCCGTTGTATCGTGGGTGAGGCTACAACAGCGACATCTGTACCTCCGTTGTATCGTGGGTGAGGCTACAACAGCGACATCTGTACCTCCGTTGTATCGTGGGCGAGGCTACAACAGCGACATCTGTACCTCCGTTGTATCGTGGGTGAAGCTACAACAGCGACATCTGTACCTCCGTTGTATCGTGGGTGAGGCTACAACAGCGACATCTGTACCTCCGTTGTATCGTGGGTGAGGCTACAACAGCGACATCTGTACCTCCGTTGTATCGTGGGTGAGGCTACAACAGCGACATCTGTACCTCCGTTGTATCGTGGGTGAGGCTACAACAGTGACATCTGTACCTCCGTTGTATCGTGGGTGAGGCTACAACAGCGACATCTGTACCTCCGTTGTATCGTGGGTGAGGCTACAACAGCGACATCTGTACCTCCGTTGTATCGTGGGTGAGGCTACAACAGTGACATCTGTACCTCCGTTGTATCGTGGGTGAGGCTACAACAGCGACATCTGTACCTCCGTTGTATCGTGGGTGAGGCTACAACAGTGACATCTGTACCTCCGTTGTATCGTGGGTGAGGCTACAACAGCGACATCTGTACCTCCGTTGTATCGTGGGTGAGGCTACAACAGCGACATCTGTACCTCCGTTGTATCATGGAAGGTGAGGGTAAACGAACACGGTGGTAGAAGATTTATGATCTATTGTCTACGTGCTTATTTTTCATATATATAAATATTGATTTTTATCCAGCGTGTCTAGTGACAGATTGTGCTGTCACCTTTGTTCCGCTGATGATGGTGGCTCTAGCCAGCCAGCCAGCCAGCCAGCCAGCCTACCAGAGAGCCAGCCAGCCAACCAGAGCCAGCCAGCCAGCCAGCCAGCCAACCAGAGCCAGCCAGCCAGCCAACCAGAGAGCCAGCCAGCCTACCAGAGAGCCAGCCAGCCAGCCAACCAGAGAGCCAGCCAGCCAGCCAACCAGAGCCAGCCAGCCAGCCAGCCAGCCAACCAGAGCCAGCCAGCCAGCCAACCAGAGAGCCAGCCAGCCTACCAGAGAGCCAGCCAGCCAGGCAACCAGAGAGCCAGCCAGCCAGCCAGGCAGCCAGAGAGCCAGCCAGCCAGCCAACCAGAGAGCCAGACAGCCAGGCAGCCAGAGAGCCACATAATCAATTTTATTTAAAAATTAAATGCTGTTTTTGGGTCAATACTCTGAAAGTTTTTTAACCTGCTTCAAAAATTTATCACTGATGTATTTCACTGAAAAGATGTTTTCAGCTCGGTTTCAGGCCAATTACATAATTAAAAATAGTGAGAATTATTGATTTCCTTCAGATAACTAGAGAACACTTTCCCTGATCATGTCCTTTCAAAATTGTGACGCCACTTTAAAGAGGTTTTTGGTTTCCATGCACTGAAATGTCCATGCCTCCTTAAACCAGCTTCAAATATTCAACAATGGTATATCTTACTCAAAATAAAAGAGGTTTGGATTTTTAATAGGCTTACTAGGTGCCAGTTTTCAAATTTTATTTAAAAATTGTGGTGGTTCATACTTACCCTTGAGGAGCACTATAGTTTCTTGCTCCAAAAATAATTGAATCTTATCCTGTTATAAAACTTCTATTTTTCGGTTTACCTAATTTACTTCAATTTTTCAGGAAATTTTCATTTATCATTACCCTATAACAAATTTATAAATTTAAGCTTATCCAACATCGTAATTGTTCGTTTACCTTCTGGCTTGGGAGAACAACTGTTGTAAGCAGGGGCGGGTCTGCTATGAAACTAATGAAGCTTAACCTTCCGGACGCCTAATGCCGGAGGGGCCCCAGAAGCCACTTTAGTCCACATTGCTTAAAAGTTTTGGGTCTACTGTATGGGAAAGGGTTGCGAAGGGGCCACCATAACAATTCAAGCTTCAGGACTCCAAAAATGTAGGTCCTCCACTGGCTCTTAAGTTTCATTAAGGTGAATGTCAGTTCTCACGTCAGCGAGACTAACAACCTGACTCCCACAGAGAACCATCCCGTAGCTCGATTGCTAACGCACTCAGCTCACACACTGAGGCCCGCGGTTGGATCCCCGTTACGGGTGGAAACAATAGGACTTGTTTCCTTAAGATACCTGCTGTCCCTGTTCACCTAGCTGTAAAATAAGTACCTGGGTTTTTGTCGACTGGTATGGGTCGCATACTGGGTATAAAATTGACCTAATTTACCCGAAATGCTCTGCATAACCCTTAAGGGGCTTTCTGTATAGTAGTACGTCATTGATTTCAGCTAGGTCTGTATACCTTGTACTTGCAGAAATTAATTTTATCATTATTATTATTATTATTATTATTATTATTATTATTATTATTATTATTATTATTATCAGTGTGTACCAGTTAAAACAATAAAACTCTATGGACATCGCCATTCCTGATTCATTGAAAAATGTAAGACATGATGCTGCCTCGTATATTATCAGTGTCGCGCCCGGTTGAGTTCCAGCTCATGGACTTCAGGATGGTGTTGTTCTACAGTTCCTGGACTTTTTGAGGGTATTGAGATTCAGTGCCTGTATCTTTTCAGTGTGTTGAGCTGATGATGAGGTTCGTTGATAATGTTCCTGCCCGAATCTTGTCCGGTCAGTGACCTGGCTGTGTTGCTCTAAAGTTCATCAGCTGGCTGCTCTCTCTTTCTCTCTTACACACACACACACACACACACGCCGGGAACATTTCCTGAGGAGCACATAAACCAAATAACTGCTGCAGCATATGGGCGCCTAGCAAATCTAAGAAAAGCATTCCGAAATCTAAATAGTCATTTAGCACTCTGTACACTGTGTACATTAGGCCCATATTGAAATATGCAGCGCCAGTTTGGAACCCTCGCCTAGCCAAGTATGTAAGGAAACTAGACAAAGTGCAAAGGTTTGCAACAAGACTAGTCCTGGAGCTGAGGGGTATGTCCTACGAGGAGAGGTTAAGGGAAATCGACCTGACGACACTAGAGGACAGGAGAGTTAGGGATGATATGATAACGGCATATAAAATACTGAGAGGTTTAGACAAGGTGGACAGAGACAGGATGCTGAAGAGATGGGACACAGCAATGAGGGGTAACAGTTAGAAGCTGAAGGCTCAGATGAACCACAGGGATGTTAGGAAGTATTTCTTCAGTCACAGAGTTGTCAGGAAGTGGAACAGCCTGGATAGTGATGTAGTGTAGGCAGGATCCATACATAGTTTTAAGAAGAGGTATGATAAGGCTCACTAAGCATGAAGTGTGACTGGGTAGCAGCCAGGTGAAGAAGCGGGGCCAGGAGCTGTGAATCGACCCCACAACCATAACTAGGTGAGTACAGCTAGGTGAGTGAGCGTGCGCGCGTGCGCACGCACGCACACACACACACACACACACACACACACACACACACACACACACACACACACACACACACACACACACGGGCGCCTGGCAAACATGAGAATAGCGTTCCGATTCCTTAGTAAGGAATCGTTCAAGACACTGTACATCAGGCCCATACTGGAGTGTGCAGCTCCAGTTTGGAACACACACCTTGTCAAACACGTCAAGAAATTAGAGAAAGTGCAAAGGTTTGCAACAAGGCTAATTCCGGAGCTCAGGGGTATGTCCTACGAAGAAAGGTTGAGGGAAATCGGACTGACGACATTGGAGGACAGACGGGTCAGGGGAGACATGATAACGACATACAAAATATTGCGTGGAATAGATAAGGTAGACAGAGACAGGTTGTTCCAGAGGGAGGACACAGAAACAAGGGGTCACAATGGGAAGCTGAAGACTCAGACGAGTCATAGGGAAGTTAGGAAGTATTTCGTCAGTCATAGAGTCATCAGGAAGTGGAATAGCCTAACAAGTGATGTAGTGGAGGCAGGAACCATACATAGCTTTAAGACGAGGTATGACAAAGCTCTGGAAGCAGAGAGAGAGAGAGAGAGAGAGGGCCTAATAGCGATCAGTGAAGAGGCGGGGCCAGGAGCTGTATCTCGAACCCTGCAACCACAATTAGGTGAGTACAATTAGGTGAGTACACACACACACTACCACACACACTACCACACACACACTACCACACACACACACACACACACACACACACACACACGTACTCATATACAACAGGCCTAGTGTCTAATCGACATGTGCCTAGGACAAAATGGTAACTAACACACCAAGGAGTCGAACCCATGCTGCTTGGCCCGCCTCATGGTGAGCGAAAACACTTGAGGCTGCAGCATGGGTTCGACTCCTTGGCTAGTCGCAGTGTTGTTATTGATCAATACCATTCGTTCGTGGGTACAATAATATATATATATATATATATATATATATATATATATATATATATATTATATATATTATATATATATATATATATATATATATATATATATATATCGTGCCGAATAGGTAAAAGTGGTCATTTAGCAAGAACTCATTTAAAATAAAGTCCTTTCTAAAATTTTCTCTTACACGTTTAAATATAGATTTTATTTTCATTTATGTTTGCAAATATCCCTCTAAATACGAGTGTTGACAAACTATCGTTTCATTAATAGTGCTTACGAACGTTCCATTAACTATCGGGGATATATAAACTTTCCTAGGAATATCAGTGTTTACAGACGTTCCTCTGAACGTCAGTGTTTACAAACGTTCCTGTGAAGATTAGTATTTGCAAACGTTCCTAAAAATACCAGTGTTTACAAACATTCCTTTAAACATCATTATTAACAAACGTTCCTAACAATATCGTTTGTTTACATACGTCCCTAAAAATGCCAGTGTTTACAAAATGTTCCTGGAGTATCAGGTGTTTAGGAACGTTCCCTTAAATAGCAGCAGCTACAGTAGTGAGCACCTACAAACGTTCCCACAAGCACCAGTATAAACGTTCCTAGGAGTCCAATTATTTGCAGATGCTCCCGTGATTGCAAAAGTTCGCTAAAAGTTGTAGAAAGTGATGAGCCGTGGTTGGACAATGGCAGACCCTGTGTGAGGTCTGCTACAGCATAATACAGTGATTTAAGGGGCCATTGGTTTTTCAGCGCTTCCCGATTAGCGCCGCGCATAGCACCGGCCTTTTAACCGGACGGGAATTAAGCAGCGGGGATGATGACGAGGGTGGTGCGTAATGGAGACGATTCGGATGATGGAGGGTGATGGTGAGGTTGGTGACAGTGATAAAGTGGCGAGCGAGAGAGATTATGGTGATCCCTGGAGGCCACCGGGATGGTGATGGTGGATCATGATGACTACAGTGATGAGGGAGAACTTCCAGCTATAAAAAAATGGCACTGGATTCACATTTCTATTTGTTGAAATATAATGATCCACTAGCCTGTGCACTGATCCACTAGTCTTAGCAGTGATCCACTAGCCTGTGCACTGATCCACTAGTCTTAGCAGTGATCCACTAGCCTGTGCACTGATCCACTAGTCTTAGCAGTGATCCACTAGCATGTGCATTGATCCACTAGTCTTAGCAGTGATCCACTAGCCTGTGCACTGATCCACTAGTCTTAGCGTGATCCACTAGCCTGTGCACTGATCCACTGTCTTAGCAGTGACCACTAGCCTGTGCACTGATCCACTAGTCTTAGCAGTGATCCACTAGCCTGTGCACTGATCCACTAGTCTTAGCAGTGATCCACTAGCCTGTGCACTGATCCACTAGTCTTAGCAGTGATCCACTAGCCTGTGCACTGATCCACTAGTCTTAGCAGTGATCCACTAGCCTGTGCATGATCCACTAGTATATAGCAGTGATCCACTAGGCCTGTGCACTGATCCACTAGTCTTAGCAGTGATCCATAGCCTGTGCACTGATCCACTAGTTTAGCGTGATCCACTAGCTGTGCATGATTCTCTAGTCTTAGCAGTGATTCCACTAGCCTGTGCATGATCCACTAGTCTTAGCAGTGATCCACTAGCCTGTGCACTAATCCACTAGTCTTAGCAGTGATCCACTAGCCTGTGCACTGATCCATAGTCTTAGCAGTGATCACTAGCTGTGCACTGATCCACTAGTCTTAGCAGTGATCCACTAGCCTGTGCACTGATCACTAGTCTTAGCAGTGATCCACTAGCATGGTGCATTGATCCACTAGTCTTAGCAGTGATCCACTAGCCTGTGCACTGATCCACTAGTTTAGCTGATCCACTAGCCTGTGCACTGATCCACTAGTCTAGCATGATCCACTAGCATGTGCATTTGATCCACTAGTCTTAGCAGTGATCCACTAGCCTGTGCACTGATCCACTAGTCTTAGCAGTGATCCACTAGCCTGTGCACTGATCCACTAGTCTTAGCAGTGATCCACTAGCCTGTGCACTGATCCACTAGTCTTAGCAGTGATCCACTAGCATGTGCATTGATCCACTAGTCTTAGCAGTGATCCACTAGCCTGTGCACTGATCCACTAGTCTTAGCAGTGATCCACTAGCCTGTGCACTGATCCACTAGTCTTAGCAGTGATCCACTAGCCTGTGCACTGATCCACTAGTCTTAGCAGTGATCCACTAGCCTGTGCACTGATCCACTAGTCTTAGCAGTGATCCACTAGCCTGTGCACTGATCCACTAGTCTTAGCAGTGATCCACTAGCCTGTGCATTGATCCACTAGTCTTAGCAGTGATCCACTAGCCTGTGCACTGATCCACTAGTCTTAGCAGTGATCCACTAGCCTGTGCACTGATCCACTAGTCTTAGCAGTGATCCACTAGCCTGTGCACTGATCCACTAGTCTTAGCAGTGATCCACTAGCCTGTGCACTGATCCACTAGTCTTAGCAGTGATCCACTAGCCTGTGCACTGATCTACTAGTCTTAGCAGTGATCCACTAGCCTGTGCACTGATCCACTAGTCTTAGCAGTGATCCACTAGCCTGTGCACTGATCCACTAGTCTTAGCAGTGATCCACTAGCCTGTGCACTGATTCACTAGTCTTAGCAGTGATCCACTAGCCTGTGCACTGATCCACTAGTCTTAGCAGTGATCCACTAGCCTGTGCACTGATCCACTAGTCTTAGCAGTGATCCACTAGCCTGTGCACTGATCCACTAGTCTTAGCAGTGAACCACTAGCCTGTGCACTGATCCACTAGTCTTAGCAGTGATCCACTAGCCTGTGCACTGATCCACTAGTCTTAGCAGTGATCCACTAGCCTGTGCACTAATCCACTAGTCTTAGCAGTGATCCACTAGCCTGTGCACTGATCCACTAGTCTTAGCAGTGATCCACTAGCCTGTGCACTGATCCACTAGTCTTAGCAGTGATCCACTAGCCTGTGCACTGATCCACTAGTCTTAGCAGTGATTCACTAGCCTGTGCACTGATCCACTAGTCTTAGCAGTGATCCACTAGCCTGTGCACTGATTCTCTAGTCTTAGCAGTGATCCACTAGCCTGTGCACTGATCCACTAGTCTTAGCAGTGATCCACTAGCCTGTGCACTAATCCACTAGTCTTAGCAGTGATCCACTAGCCTGTGCACTGATCCACTAGTCTTAGCAGTGATCCACTAGCCTGTGCACTGATCCACTAGTCTTAGCAGTGATCCACTAGCCTGTGCACTGATCCACTAGTCTTAGCAGTGATCCACTAGCCTGTGCACTGATCCACTAGTCTTAGCAGTGATCCACTAGCCTGTGCACTGATCCACTAGTCTTAGCAGTGATCCACTAGCCTGTGCACTGATCCACTAGTCTTAGCAGTGATCCACTAGCCTGTGCACTGATCCACTAGTCTTAGCAGTGATCCACTAGCATGTGCATTGATCCACTAGTCTTAGCAGTGATCCACTAGCCTGTGCACTGATCCACTAGTCTTAGCAGTGATCCACTAGCCTGTGCACTGATCCACTAGTCTTAGCAGTGATCCACTAGCCTGTGCACTGATCCACTAGTCTTACAGTGATCCACTAGCCTGTGCACTGATCCACTAGTCTTAGCAGTGATCCACTAGCCTGTGCACTGATCCACTAGTCTTAGCAGTGATCCACTAGCCTGTGCACTGATCCACTAGTCTTAGCAGTGATCCACTAGCCTGTGCACTGATCCACTAGTCTTAGCAGTGATCCACTAGCCTGTGCACTGATCCACTAGTCTTAGCAGTGATCCACTAGCCTGTGCACTGATCCACTAGTCTTAGCAGTGATCCACTAGCCTGTGCACTGATCCACTAGTCTTAGCAGTGATCCACTAGCCTGTGCACTGATCCACTAGTCTTAGCAGTGATCCACTAGCCTGTGCACTGACCCACTACTCTTAGCAGTGATCCACATAGCCTGTGCACTGACCCACTAGCCTTAGCAGTGATCCACTATCCTGTGCACTGATCCACTAGCCTGTGCACTGATCCACTAGTCTGTGCACTTATTCACTAGTCTGTACACTAATCCACTAGCCTTAGCAGTGACTCACTAGCCTGTGTACTGATCCACCAGCCTGTGCATTGATCCACCAGCCTGTACACTGATCCACTAGCCTGTGCATTGATCCACCAGCATGTACACTAATCCACCAGCCTATGCACTGATCCACCAGATCGTGCATTGATTCATCAACCTGTGCATTGATCCACCAGCCTGTGCATTGATCCGCCAGCTTGTGCATTGATCCACCAGCCTGTGCATTAATCACCAGCCTGTGCATTGATCCACCAGCTTGTGCATTGATCCACCAGCCTGTGCATTGATCCACCAGCCTGTGCATTGCTCCACCAGCCTGTGCTTTGATCCTTAAAATTATTTGTCCGCTTCCACTTCTGCATAAAATATGCCTTTTAATTCGACTCCTTTGATCCACCTACTTGTCCAGTGATCCACCAATTTGTCCTGTGATCCATGAAACTGTACAGCGATCCACCAACCAATCCAGCCACCCACCATCCAATCCAGCCACCCACCAACCAATCCAGCCACCCACCAACCAATCCAGCCACACACCAACCAATCCAGCCAACCACCAACCAATCCAGCCACCCACCAACCAATCCAGCCACACACCAACCAATCCAGCCACCCACCAACCAATCCAGCCACCCACCAGCCAATCCAGCCACACACCAGCCAATCCAGCCACCAACCAACCAATCCAGCCATCCACCAACCAATCCAGCCACCCACCAACCAATCCAGCCAACCACCAGCCAATCCAGCCACCCACCAACCAATCCAGCCACCCACCAACCAATCCAGCCATCCACCAACCAATCCAGCCACACACCAACCAATCAGCCACCCATCAATCAATCCAGGCACTCACCAACCAATCCAGTCAACCACCAGCCAATCCAGCCACCCACCAACCAATCCAGCCATCTACCAACCAATCCAGCCACCCACCAACCAATCCAGCCACCCACCAACCAATCCAGCCATCCACTAACCAATCCAGCCACCCACCAACCAACCCAGCCACCCACCACCCAATCCAGCCACCCAGCAACCAATCCAGCCATCCACCAAACCAATCCAGCCACCCACCAACCAATCCAGCCATCCACCAACCAATCCAGCCATCCAACAACCAATCCAGCCATCCACCAACCAATCCAGCCATCCACCAACCATCCAGCCATCCACCAACCAATCCAGCCACCCACCAACCAATCCAGCCACCCACCAACCAATCAGCCATCCCACCAACCAATCCAGCCACCACCAACCAATCCAGCCACCACCAACCAATCCAGCCATCCACCAACCAATCTAGCCACCACCAACCAATCCAGCCATCCACCAACCAATCCAGCCATCCACCAACCAATCCAGCCACCCACCAACAATCCAGCCATCCACCAACCAATCCAGCCACCACCAACATCAGCACCACACCATCCAGCCATCCACCAACCAATCCAGCCATCCACCAACCAATCCAGCCACCACCAACCAATCCAGCCACCCACCAACATCCAGCCACCCACCAACCAATCCAGCCATCCACCAAACAATCCAGCCAACCACCAACCAATCAGCCATCCACCAACTAATCCAGCCACCCACCAACCAATCCAGCCATCCACCAACCAATCCAGCCAACCACCAACCAATCCAGCCATCCACCAACCAATCCAGCCACCCACCAACCACTCCAGCCATCCACCAACCAATCCAGCCACCCACCAACCAATCCAGCCATCCACCAACCAATCCAGCCACCCACCAACCAATCCAGCCATCTACCAACCAATCCAGCCACCCACCAACCAATCCAGCCATCCACCAACCAATCCAGCCACCCACCAACCAATCCAGCCATCCACCAACCAATCCAGCACCCACCAACCAATCCAGCCATCTACCAACCAATCCAGCCACCCACCAACCAATCCAGCCATCCACCAACCAATCCAGCCACCCACAACCAATCCAGCCACCCACCAACCAATCCAGCCATCTACCAACCAATCCAGCCACCCACCAACCAATCCAGCCATCCACCAACCAATCCAGCCACCCACCAACCAATCCAGCCACCCACCAACCAATCCAGCCACCCACCAACCAATCCAGCCACCCACAACCAATCCAGCCATCTACCAACCAATCCAGCCACCCACCAACCAATCCAGCCATCCACCAACCAATCCAGCCACCCACCAACCAATCCAGCCACCCACCAACCAATCCAGCCATCTACCAACCAATCCAGCCATCCACCAACCAATCCAGCCACCCACCAACCAATCCAGCACCCACCAACCAATCCAGCCACCACCAACCAATCCAGCCATCTACCAACCAATCCAGCCACCCACCAACCAATCCAGCCACCCACCAACCAATCCAGCCACCCACCAACCAATCCAGCCACCCACCAACCAATCCAGCCACCCACCAACCAATCCAGCCACCCACCAACCAATCCAGCCACCCACCAGCTGAGGGACAACTATCCCATATCTTCTCTCACCAGATTTTCGAAATTCCAAAATGACGCTCAAGTGCAGGCGAGGGGCCGGTTAATTACACACAATTAGTTATCAGATCACCGAATGACCAAACGACGCTTAATTGAGGGCTGTTGAGACCACCCACACACGACGTAAACGGCCTCATTAGCGGGTAGTTAAGTGCAGGGATCGTACAAGTCTCCGTGAGCAGCAGACTAATTGGAGATGTTTTTGTGTTTTAGGTGTTAAACTAGATCCAGGTTTTCTGAGAATTTAATATTTTTTTTTTTTGCTGTTTTGATTAGTGTGTGTGTGTGTGTGTGTGTGTGTGTGTGTGTGTGTGTGTGTGTGTGTGTGTGTGTGTGTGTGTGTGTGTGTGTGTACTCACCTAGTTGAGGTTGCGGGGGTCGAGTCCGAGCTCCTGGCCCCGTGTGTGTGTGTGGGTGTGTGAGTTACCATTTTGTCTAAGACACTTGTCAAAAAGACACCTGGCCTGTGTATACACCTAGTTGTGGTTACAGGGGTCGATTCATAGCTCCTGACCCCGCCTTTTCACTGGCCTCTACTGGGTCACTCTCCCTGCACCATGAGCTTTATCATACCTCTGCTTAAAGCTATGAATGGATCCTGCCTCCACTACATCGTTTCCCAAACTATTCCACTTCCTGACTACTCTGTGACTGAAGAAATACTCCCTAACATCCCTGTCATTCATCTGTGTCTTCAATTTCTGAAGGTGTCTCCGTGTTGCTGTGTCCCATCTCAGGAACATTCTCTGTCCACCTTGTCAATTCCTCTCAGTATTTTATGTCTTTATCATGTCCCCTCTATCTCTCCTGTACTCCAGTGTCGTCAGGTCGATTTCCCTTAACCTCTTCTCGTAGGACATACCCCTTAGCTCTAGGACTAATCTTGTTGCAAACCTTAGCACTTTCTCAAGTTTCTTTACGTGCTTGGCTAGATGTGGGTTCCAAACTGGTGCCGCATACTCCAATATGGGCCTAACATACACAGTGTACAGGGTCCTGAACGATTCCTTATTAAGATGGCGGAATGCTGTTCTTAGGTTTGCTAGGCATCCATATGCTGCAGCAGTTTTTTGGTTGATGTGAGCCTCAGGAGATGTGCCTGGTGTTATATTCATACCAAGATCCTTTTCCTTGAATGAGGTTTGTAGTCTCTGTCCACCTAGACTGTACTCCGTCCGCGGTCTTCTTTGCCCTTCCCCAATCTTCATGACTTTGCACTTGGTGGGGTTGAACTCCAGGAGCCAATTGCTGGACCAGGTCTGCAGCCTGTCCAGATCCCTTTATAGTTCTTCCTGGTCCTCGTCCGATTGAATCCTTCTCATCAACTCACATCATATGAAAACAGGGACACTTCGGAGTCTATTCCTTCCGTTATGTCGTTCACAAATACCAGAAACAGCACCGGTCCTAGGACTGACCCCTGTGGAACCCCACTCGTCACAGGTGCCCACTCTGACACCTCGCCACGTCCCATGAAAATGCAATCTACCCACCCCTCTCTCTCTTGTCTTACTGTTGTTACCCTGTCATAGAACTCCAGTAGGTTTGTGACACAGGATTTCCCGTCCCTGAAACAGTGTTGGCAGTTAAGCTCATTTCTAGGCGTTCCACCACTCTTCTCCTGATAATCTTCTACCTGTGTGTGTGTGTGTGTGTGTGTGCACTCATCTATTTGTTGTTGCAGGGGTCGAGTCATAGCTCCTGGCCCCGCCTCTTCACTGATCACTATTAGAACCTCTCTCTCCCTGCTCCATGAGTTTTATCAAACCTCGTCTTAAAACTATGTATGGTTCCCGCCTCCACTACGTCACTGCCCAGACTATTCCACTTCCTGACAACTCTGTGACTATATTATTATAATCATGAGAAGCTCTAAACTCGTAGGATTATACAGCGCATATGGGGGGAATGGAAGGTATTCAGGCTCCATTCAGGGAACCGGAGCACAGATCCATTTCCTTAGATCAGCGTCAAGGAATCTCCCTTGAGGGGTCTGTGACTAAAGAAATACTTCCTAACATCCCTTTGACTCATCTGAGTCTTCAACTTCCAATTGTGACCCCTTGTTTCTGTGTCCCATCTCTGGAACATCCTGTCTCTGTCCACCTTGTCAATTCCTCGCAGTATTTTGTATGTCGTTATCATGTCTCCCCTAACCCTCCTGCCCTCCAGTCTCGTCAGACCAATTTCCCTTAACCTTTCTTCGCAGGACATTCCCTTTAGCTCTGGAACTAGTATTGTTGCAAACCTTTTGCACTTTCTCTAATTTCCTGACGTACCTGACCAGGCGTGGATTCCAAATTGGTGCTGCGTACTCCAGTATGGGCCTGACGTATACGGTGTACAGAGTCTTGAACGATTCATTACTGAGTTATCGGAGCGCTATTCTCAGGTTTGCCAGACGCCCGTATGCTGCAGCAGTTATCTGGTTGATGTGGAAAAAGACACTTATGTACAGTTCAGGACATTTATTAAAGGAAACGTTTCGCCACGAGTGGCTTCTTCAGTCCTAATACAGAGAAAACTAAGAAAACACACATATATATAGTGGCGGGCGTCAGGTGAGGTGATGCGTCGGTAGAGGTGGTGGTAGTAGTAGTAGTAGTAGTAGTAGTAGTAGTAATGGAACTAAGGAGGTGAGGCAAGAGAGGGACCTGCTGGCATCAAGTAACACCAGTTCCCAGGATGGGTAATATCCTCTTGCTTAGTAATTTTGAAATACTGTAACTACCGGATTTTTGCTTTATAGTGTTACTGACAGAAATTAGTGCAGCTTCAATGCATTTTCTCCGTCTTAAGTCGTCTTCTTTAATAACTAGTTTAGCTTCATTGAATTTCATGAGGTGTCCAACATCGTCTCTATGTTGAACACATGCGTTTTTGCGGTCATCATTTCTGCAAGCATTTTTGTGTTCTGCTATCCTAATGTCCAGAGTTCGCCTCAGATGTGTTCGGTGTTATACTCACCCCAAGATCCTTTTTCTTGAGTGAAGTTTGCAGTCTTTGGCCACCTAGACTATACTCTGTCTGCGGTCTTCTTTGCCCTTACCCGATCTTTATGACTTTGCATCTGACAGTGTTAAATTCAAGGAGCCAGTTGCTGGACCATGCTTGTAGCCTGTCCAGGTCTCTTTGCAGTCCCGCCTGATCCTCATCCGATTTAATTCTCCTCATTAACTTCACAGTTGCAAACAGGGACACTTCTGAGTCTATCTCTTCCGTCATGTCATTCACATATACCAAACATACCACTGGTCGTAGCGAACCAAAAATTGTACTGGTTAGCGAACACTGATATTTAAGAAACAATGTGTGTGTGTGTATTCACCTATTTGTACTCACCTATTTGTGGTTGCAGGGGTCGAGTCCTAGCTCCTGGCCCCGCCTCTTCACCGGTTGCTACTGACCCTATCTCTCCCCGCTCCATGAGCTTTATCAAACCTCGTCTTAAAACTGTGTATGGTTCCTGCCTCCACTACGTCATTTTCTAGGTTATTCCACTGCCTTACAACTCTATGGAAGAAATACTTCCTACTATCTCTCTGACTCATTTGTGTCTTCAACTTCCAATTGTAGCCTCTTGGTTCTGTGTCCCCTCCCTGGAACATCCTGTCTTTGTCCACCTTGTATATTCCACACAGTATTTTATATGTCGTTATCATGTCTCCCCTGACCCTCCTGTCCTCCAGTGTCGTCAGGCCGATTTCCCTTAATCTTTCTTCATAGGACATTCCCCTTAGCTCTGGAACTAACCTTGTCGCAAACCTTTGTACTTTCTCTAGTTTCTTGACGTGCTTTATCAAGTGCGGGTTCCAAACAGGTGCTGCATACTCCAGTATGGGCCTGACATACACGGTGTACAGTGTCTTGAATGATTCCTTACTAATGTATCGGAATGCTGTTCTCAGGTTGCCAGGCGCCCATATGCTGCAGCAGTTATCTGATTGATGTGTGCTTCCGGAGACATGCTCGGTGTTATACTCACCCCAAGATCTTTCTCCTTGAGTGAGGTTTGCAGTCTTTGGCCACCTAGCCTATACTCTGTGGTCTTCTGTGCCCTTCCCCTATCTTCATGACTTTGCATTTGGCAGGATTAAATTCGAGAAGCCATTTGCTGGACCAGGTGTCCAGTCTGTCCAGGTCTCTTTGAAGTCCTGCCTGGTCCTCATCAGATTTAATTCTCCTCATTAACTTCAATCATCTGCAAACAGGGACACTTCTGAGTCTAACCCTTCCATCATGTCGTTCACATATACCAAAAATAGCACTGGTCCTAGGACCGACCCCTGTGGGACCCCGCTCGTCACAGGTGCCCACTGTGATACATCATTACGTACCATGACTCGTTGTTGCCTCCCTGTCAGGTATTCTCTGATCCATTGCAGTGCCCTTCCTGTTATATGCACCTGATGCTCTAGCTTCTGCACTAATCTCTTGTGAGGAACTGTGTCAAAGGCCTTCTTGCAGTCCAAGAAGATGCAATCAACCCACCCTCTCTCTCGTGTCTTACTTCTGTTATTTTATCATAAAACTCCAGAAGGTTTGTGACACAGGATTTGCCTTCCGTGAATCCGTGCTGGTTGGCATTTATACTCTTGTTCCGTTCCAGGTGCTCCACCACTCTCCTCCTGATAATCTTCTCCATATTTTGCATACTATACACGTCAATGACACAGGTCTATAGTTTAGTGCCTCTTTTCTGTCTCCTTTTTTAAAATGGGAACTACATTTGCCGTCTTCCATACCTCAGGTAGTTGCCCAGTTTCCAGGGATGTGTTGAAGATTGTGGTAAGTGGCACGCACAACATATCTGCTCCCTCTCTAAGGACCCAGGGGGAGATGTTTGTCCGGTCCCATTGCCTTTGAGGTATCGATGTCCCTTAGCAGTTTCTTCACCTCCTCCTCATCTGTATGTATGTCGTCCAACACTTGTTGGTGTATTCCTTGCTGGTGTCCCATCTGGTCTGTCCCCCAGAGTCCCTTCCTGTCTCTACTGTAAATACTTCTTTAAATCTCGTGTTGAGCTCCTCACATACCTCTTGATCGTTTCTTGTGAGTTCTCCACCTTCTTTCCTCAGCCTTATCACCTGGTCCTTGACTGTTGTCTTCCTCCTAATGTGGCTATACAGCAGTTTCGGGTCAAATTTGACTTTCGATGCTATGTCGTTTTCATACTGTCGCTGGGCCTCCCTCCTTATCTGTGCATACTCGTTTCTGGCTCTTCTACTAATCTCCTTGTTTTCCTGGGTCCTATGCCTCCTGTACCTTTTCCATTCTCTGTTGCACTTAGTTTTTGCCTCCCTACACCTTCGGGTAAACCAAGGACTCGTTTTGGTCTTCCTGTTATTTCTGTTTCCCTTGGAAACAAAACTTTCCTGTGCCTCCTTGCACTTTGTTGCCACATATTCCATCATCTCGTTTACTGATTTTCCTACCATTTCTCTGTCCCACTGAACCTCCTGCAGGAAGTTTCTCATACCTGTGTAGTCCCCCCTTTTATAGTTTGGCCTGTCCCCTTCAGTTCCTGTTACCTTCTCCACTTGTAACTCTACTATATAGTCAAAACTCAGAACCACGTGATCGCTAGCTCCAAGGGGCCTCTCGTAAGTGATGTCCTCAATGTCTGAACTGCTCAGGGTGAACACAAGATCCAGTCTTGCTGGCTCATCCTCCCTCTCTCTCTGGTTGTGTCCCTGACATGTTGATGCATGAGGTTTTCAAGTACCACATCCATCATCTTGGCTCTCCATGTTTCGGGACCCCCATGTGGCTCTCAGGTTTTTTATGAGCAGTGAACCCTCCCCCCTCTACTCCTCCCATCTTTCCTCAGGATCTGATATCCTGTTGGGAAGATTGTGTCTGTTATTGTCTCAGCGAGTTTTGTTTTCTGTGAACTGCTATGATGTCTGGGGATTTTTCACTGATTCTTCGTTCCACTCCTCATGTTTATTCGTTATTCATCCGCGTTTGTGTACCAAACCTTCAGTTTCTTTTCTATCATGTGGTCATGCAAGAATATTGGGGTTGGGGGAGCGAGAGCCTTGGTGGGGGCCTATATGGGGCTGTGTGTAGGTGGGGTTTGTGTTGATGGGGGTGGGGTCAGAATGCCCTAAGGGACAGCTGTTGGGGTGGTTTGTGATATGGGGGTTGGTGGCAGAGGGAACAGTGAGTGGGTTGTAGTATGGTTGCTCAGTTGCGTTGGGAATGTCGCGGTTGGAGTCTTTTGGTGGGAAGATTCTGGGGGTGTGTTTGCCCTTCCTCCTGTGTCTGGGTCCTGCTCATTTTCGTCATTGCCTCTCGTTCCTCCTTGCGTCTCTGTACCCTCCCTTTCAGTGTAGTCCTTTCTTCTTGTGTTCTGTTGCGGTCGAGGTATACTCTCTGGTACCCCTCTTTGTCCCTCAGTCTTGCTTTCTCTTGCAGAATCCTGGTTCGAACTGATTCTTCCTTGAAAGTTACTCTGACATGCCGTATCCTTCCACTCGCAAACCACCCAATTCTCTGAAAATTTGTCACCTGGGTCATATCGCCCTCCCCTATTGTTTTCATGATGCCTTCAATCATTTTTTTCTCCTCCTGTTTTATTTCTTCAAAGTTGTCCCCCTTGGCTTCTTGGAGCCCGTACACAAAAACTGACCTCGCCCTTTCCTCCTCCCACTGAGTCTCCATCTGCTTCCTCTGAGGCATTTTATTTCCTTCCATTGACATGTTTCTGCCTTCAGTCCCTGTCATATCTGTGTGTGTGTGTGTGTGTGTGTGTGTGTGTGTGTGTGTGTGTGTGTGTGTGTGTGTGTGTATCTCTTACTCAGATTTTAATCGCACCTCGTAAAAAATTGCCTGACAGTTGCAGGATCCTTGCTTCCTGGGCTCTGTTTAACCCATTCTTGAAACTGTGCATGGAGTTTGGAACCGCTACCTCAACGACAACATTCCACTTATCTGTTAGCTACCAACAGTGTACCAATAGCGCCCCTACTTTTCACTGGGGGTATTTTGCATCGCCTGCCAAGTTGGGTTAACAGGCCTGCTGCAGTGTTCCTCCTTTCTTATGAGAAGGGTGTCGTCGCGCGTCGGGTGTTGCTTTGTTATGGAATGTGATGGTGAGGTGTGGTCTCGACCCTTTATATGCCTTCCTTTGATGTATTTTTTATAGTTCCTTGATAATGTGAGAAGTCACGAAAGCGCTTGGAAAATCACTATTCTTTCACAATGGTTTTTTGCATATATATATTATTATATATATATATATATATATATATATATATATATATATATATATATATATATATATATATATATATTTATTTTTATTTATTATCACACTGGCCGATTCCCACCAAGGCAGGGTGGCCCGAAAAAGAAAAACTTTCACCATCATTCACTCCATCACTGTCTTGCCAGAAGGGTGCTTTACACTACAGTTTTTAAACTGCAACATTAACACCCCTCCTTCAGAGTGCAGGCACTGTACTTCCCATCTCCAGGACTCAAGTCCGGCCTGCCGGTTTCCCTGAATCCCTTCATAAATGTTACTTTGCTCACACTCCAACAGCACGTCAAGTATTAAAAACCATTTGTCTCCATTCACTCCTATCAAACACGCTCACGCATGCCTGCTGGAAGTCCAAGCCCCTCGCACACAAAACCTCCTTTACCCCTCCCTCCAACCCTTCCTAGGCCGACCCCTACCCCGCCTTCCTTCCACTACAGACTGATACACTCTTGAAGTCATTCTGTTTCGCTCCATTCTCTCTACATGTCCGAACCACCTCAACAACCCTTCCTCAGCCCTCTGGACAACAGTTTTGGTAATCCCGCACCTCCTCCTAACTTCCAAACTACGAATTCTCTGCATTATATTCACACCACACATTGCCCTCAGACATGACATCTCCACTGCCTCCAGCCTTCTCCTCGCTGCAACATTCATCACCCACGCTTCACACCCATATAAGAGCGTTGGTAAAACTATACTCTCATACATTCCCCTCTTTGCCTCCAAGGACATAGTTCTTTGTCTCCACAGACTCCTAAGTGCACCACTCACTCTTTTTCCCTCATCAATTCTATGATTCACCTCATCTTTCATAGACCCATCCGCTGACACGTCCACTCCCAAATATCTGAATACGTTCACCTCCTCCATACTCTCTCCCTCCAATCTGATATTCAATCTTTCATCACCTAATCTTTTTGTTATCCTCATAACCTTACTCTTTCCTGTATTCACCTTTAATTTTCTTCTTTTGCACACCCTACCAAATTCATCCACCAATCTCTGCAGCTTCTCTTCAGAATCTCCCAAGAGCACAGTGTCATCAGCAAAGAGCAGCTGTGACAACTCCACTTTTGTGTGTGATTTTTTATCTTTTAACTCCAGCCTCTTGCCAAGACCCTCGCATTTACTTCTCTTACAACCCCATCTATAAATATATTAAACAACCACGGTGACATCACACATCCTTGTCTAAGGCCTACTTTTACTGGGAAAAAATTTCCCTCTTTCCTACATACTCTAACTTGAGCCTCACTATCCTCGTAAAAACTCTTCACTGCTTTCAGTAACCTACCTCCTACACCATACACTTGCAACATCTGCCACATTGCCCCCCTATCCACCCTGTCATACACCTTTTCCAAATCCATAAATGCCACAAAGACCTCTTTAGCCTCTTTATATATATATATATATATATATATATATATATATATATATATATATATATATATATATATATATATATATATATATATATATATATATATACAGCAGGCAGCAGCAGAAGCAGTAGTAGAGAAAGGAAAATGGTGGACTTAAGAGTTCATGCATTTCCTCTGTGGGTCATGAAGTAAAGATTCAAGCATGATAGTCTATGAATTATTGCACTAGTTAGAAAGAATGAGCTGGAAGATTTACGTCAAGACGAGAGGCTTGCGGCATCTTACTTATCTCGAATAACGACAGATGAAGATGAAGCTGAATTATGGTAGTGATGGTGATGGGCTGCCATGGACATGATGGTGAAGGTGAAATCGATAATAACGATGGTAAGTGATGGTGAGGATCAGAGTGATAGTGAAGGAGCATTCTTATAGTGTTGATATGATGAACCAAGATCACTGTACTAAATCATCCTATCCTCTGCTCCAAGGTGTGACTATAAAGAAACAATAGGCAGAAATTTTCATAAACTTCACACTAATTAAAAAAAAAAGGCAGGAAAAATCATCTCTTGGGTCGTGTCAGAGCTTACAGATAGGTAACAAAACTGACAGATAGGCACCAAAGCTTACAGATAGGCAACAAAGCTTACAGATAGGCAACAAAGCCTACAGATAAGTTACAAAGCTTACAGATAGGTAACAAAACTGACAGATAGGCAACAAAGCTTACAGATAGGCAACAGAGCTTACAGATAGGCAACGAAGCTTACAGAAAGGCAACAAAACTGACAGATAGGCAACAAAGCTTACAGAAATGGTGAGAAATCAAAATAGGGAGCCGTTACACGTGGTGTGCCACAAGGGGTTATTGTAAATAAATGGTATAAAATATCGACACAACGGAAATATAAACACACATGCAGTATAAAGTGACCCACAAACAAGGGGCTATTACCGGGACTCTTGTTATTCACAGAATACGTAAACGACATAGAAAGAGGGGATAAACAGAAACACAAATTTGCAACTTTGCCGACGATACTAAAATAAGAGGTTAGATAATAGTATACCATATCGACAAGCTGTTAAATAAAACACACATAAGACAGCTGGATATCTTCATTCAGAATACGGATACCCAGTTGTTGCACACGTGTCTTATTTATCTATATAATTTCTAGTGAGGACACTAGAAGGCCAGAGGATGACCTGAATATGTTGATGTCATGATCAAAAAAGAAGCAAATGCAGTTCCGTGCTGACAACTATATGGTTGTAATACTTGGAAAAGACAACAACTATGATGACTTGGTCAAACTGAGTGTGAGAATATTTAGTTCTGTTAGGAGTAATTTAAAGTCAGTGCATTAGTATTTGCAAATAAAGCTAATACGATTCTTGGCTTCATATGAAGTAGTATATAAAATAGAAGTCCTAAGGTTATACATCAGTTTTACATTTGTTTGACACTGTTTCGTTTAGATCATGCTGGTGCTCAGTTGTGGTCTCCGCATCACACAACATAATTGCACTAAAATGTACACAGAGAAGGATGACGAAGTTGATCTTATATATCAGAAAACTTTTGTGTGAAATAAGATGAGGACAATGATTTTGGACTTATATGAAAGAATTTGAATTAAGGGGCTATGACTGAAATGTACAACTAGAAAACAAGAATAAATAACGGGATATAAATAACATATTGAAAGTAAACAATGTAACCCAGACAGGACTCGAAACAATGGATAAAAGTTGAACAAATTTAGACTTAGAAATTATACAGGGAAGTACTGGTTTGGCAACTGAGTTACTGACTGAGTGAAATAAACTTAAAGATCTCATCAATGGAGCGAGAAATTTGGGAAGCTTTAAATGCAATTGGACTGGTGAGAGTTAAACCTGCATAACATGAGCCATTAGGTCTGCTTCTGTGCTCCTTCATTATGTTCCTATAAAGCTCTACCTGCTTATTCTGCATATCAAGACTCCATACTCCTACCTGTGGGTTTAACTCCTCCACATCATACTGCAGGATGCATACAGCCGTAATGCAATCATAGCCACAGATTCCTGAAACAAAAAGGTCACAGTCCCACCAAATCTGTACTTTGGCTTTCAAAGGCCCTAAGCTGTGGCAAGTTCACGACTCCCAAAACTCGAAAATTGAAAAGGAAAAAATGTAAGAAATGGCGAGGCTACATACAGAAAAAGGCCCCAAAGTGGACCTTAGTTCTAGGCCAGAAACTCCCGCCGGGCGCCTGATTAATGCTTCCCACAACCAAAAAACATCATCACTCAAGATAAAGCATAACTTAATTTATCATCCGGTTACCAGGCACGTCACCAGCCCGACAAAAAACAAGTAATTTATCTGTAAAGAAACATGGAAGGCTGGACTCAGCGGAGAGTGGATTACTGAAGGATAGTTCGCTGGAGGGTAATTTTACCGAGCTGAACATATGTATCTCCCTCACTTTGTATCCACGGTCATGTGATATAATGATGACACAGTACTTATTGTTGTCACTATGCTCCTAGGAACATAGTTTGTGGTCACTGTACTCCTAGGAACATATTGTGTGGTCACTATACTCCTAGGAATATTGTGTGGTCACTATACTCCTAGGAACATTGCGTGGTCACTATACTCCTAGGAACATTGTGTGGTCACTATACTCGTACAATTTGTGTGGTCACTATACTTCTACATATTGAGTGGTAACAATACTCCTACATATTGTATGGTCACTATACTCCTACATATTGTATGGTCACTATACTCCTACATATTGTATGGTCACTATACTCCTACATATTGTATGGTCACTATACTCCTACATATTGTATGGTCACTATACTCCTACATATTGTGTGGTCACTATACTCCTACATATTGTGTGGTCACTATACTCCTACATATTGTATGGTCACTATACTCCTACATATTGTATGGTCACTATACTCCTACATATTGTATGGTCACTATACTCCTACATATTGTGTGGTCACTATACTCCTACATATTGTGTGGTCACTATACTCCTACATATTGTATGGTCACTATACTCCTACATATTGTATGGTCACTATACTCCTACATATTGTATGGTCACTATACTCCTACATATTGTATGGTCACTATACTCCTACATATTGTGTGGTCACTATACTCCTACATATTGTATGGTCACTATACTCCTACATATTGTATGGTCACTATACTCCTACATATTGTATGGTCACTATACTCCTACATATTGTATGGTCACTATACTCCTACATATTGTATGGTCACTATACTCCTACATATTGTGTGGTCACTATACTCCTACATATTGTATGGTCACTATACTCCTACATATTGTATGGTCACTATACTCCTACATATTGTGTGGTCACTATACTCCTACATATTGTATGGTCACTATACTCCTACATATTGTATGGTCACTATACTCCTACATATTGTATGGTCACTATACTCCTACATATTGTATGGTCACTATACTCCTACATATAGTGTGTTTCACTATACTCCTACATATTGTGTGGTCACTATACTCCTACATATTGTATGGTCACTATACTCCTACATATTGTATGGTCACTATACTCCTACATATTGTATGGTCACTATACTCCTACATATTGTGTGGTCACTATACTCCTACATATTGTGTGGTCATTATACTCCTACATATTGTATGGTCACTATACTCCTACATATTGTATGGTCACTATACTCCTACATATTGTATGGTCACTATACTCCTACATATTGTATGGTCACTATACTCCTACATATTGTATGGTCACTATACTCCTACATATTGTATGGTCACTATACTCCTACATATTGTGTGGTCACTATACTCCTACATATTGTGTGGTCACTATACTCCTACATATTGTATGGTCACTATACTCCTACATATTGTATGGTCACTATACTCCTACATATTGTGTGGTCACTATACTCCTACATATTGTGTGGTCACTATACTCCTACATATTGTATGGTCACTATACTCCTACATATTGTATGGTCACTATACTCCTACATATTGTATGGTCACTATACTCCTACACATTGTATGGTCACTATACTCCTACATATTGTGTGGTCACTATACTCCTACATATTGTGTGGTCACTATACTCCTACATATTGTATGGTCACTATACTCCTACATATTGTGTGGTCACTATACTCCTGCATATTGTGTGGTCACTATACTCCTACATATTGTATGGTCACTATACTCCTACATATTGTGTGGTCACTATACTCCTACATATTGTATGGTCACTATACTCCTACATATTGTGTGGTCACTATACTCCTACATATTGTGTGGTCACTATACTCCTAAATATTGTATGGTCACTATACTCCTACATATTGTGTGGTCACTATACTCCTATATATTGTATGGTCACTATACTCCTACATATTGATTGGTAACAATACTCCTACATATTGTATGGTCACTATACTCCTACATATTGTGTGGTCACTATACTCCTACATATTGTATGGTCACTATACTCCTACATATTGTGGTCACTATACTCCTACATATTGTATGGTCACTATACTCCTACATATTGTATGGTCACTATACTCCTACATATTGAGTGGTAACAATACTCCTACATATTGTATGGTCACTATACTCCTACATATTGTATGGTCACTATACTCCTACATATTGTATGGTCACTATACTCCTACATATTGTGTGGTCACTATACTCCTACATATTGTATGGTCACTATACTCCTACATATTGTATGGTCACTATACTCCTACATATTGTATGGTCACTATACTCCTACATATTGTGTGGTCACTATACTCTTACATATTGTATGGTCACTATACTCCTACATATTGTGTGGTCACTATACTCCTACATATTGTATGGTCACTATACTCCTACATATTGTGTGGTCACTATACTCCTACATATTGTGTGGTCACTATACTCCTACATATTGTATGGTCACTATACTCCTACATATTGTGTGGTCACTATACTCCTACATATTGTATGGTCACTATACTCCTACATATTGTATGGTCACTATACTCCTACATATTGTATGGTCACTATACTCCTACATATTGTATGGTCACTATACTCCATATTGTATGGTCACTATACTCATACATATTGTGTGGTCACTATACTCCTACATATTGTATGGTCACTATACTCCTACATATTGTGTGGTCACTATACTCCTACATATTGTATGGTCACTATACTCCTACATATTGTATGGTCACTATACTCCTACATATTGTGTGGTCACTTTATTTACTAAATGTGTTGTATGGGATGACTTTATTCTCTAAATTTTGTGTGGTCACTATATTCACTACGTGTTATGTGGTCATCAGGATCACTATATCTAGTGTATACGTTATGTCTGTGCAATCACTATATTCACTGAAAATGTTGTGGGGTAAATATATATACACCATACATACAATGCTGTAACTATATCCACTGTACGTGTTGTGTAGGGGCACTGCAATCATTATAATTTTGGTTTGTGTTCATATTCACTATACGTGAATGTGTAGATTTATACTCACTATACATGTTGTGTAATGTTATTCCATTCCCTACACGTGTTGTGTGCAGTTTCTGTACGTAGCATTACACAGATCAAGGCTAAAGGACTAACCTGACAAGGATGAGGAACGCATATCTATCAAAGCTAATGAACGGACCTCCTCCTCATTTCAAGGCTACAGGACTGAACACCTGATGGAGCCACCTGTGGCCAAGTGTTTCTCTAATATAAGTTTTGAACTGTACACAAGTCTCCTTTTCCACAGTGTCAGTATCGTCAAGATTAAGAAACTGAACACCTATCAAGGCTAAGGGTAAACACTTATCAATCTTAAGGGGTTAAACACCTGTCAAGGCTATGGGACTGAACACCTATCAATAGGCGTCTCCAAACTTCTCACTACAGGGGCCACATCGTATATTTTACACATTTTCGAGGGTCAAAGAAAGAAATCGGCCTTATAAACAAATATAAATGAATGAATAATCTTTATTTGGATCATTTCTGTAATCAACATGATATGATTCAGAACAAAAGAGAAATGTGACAATTACGAAGGAATAATACTTTGTTTACACTGACAAATCATATATAATGACTAAAAATGTCAAACATAAGCCAGTGTTCTGACAGTATAATCAATTACTGAACTGCAGATGAGAAAACCTCACACAAGATAAATGGGAATGATGGAACTCTTTTTTTTTTTTTTTTTTAATTTCAAAATATTGCTGAACTGAGGTTTCAAGTTTGAGGAGCCAACTAAAGAATGGGCTTCAAATGCTCATCAGATATATTTCTGCGGTATTTGGGCTTGACATACTTCATTTATGAGAATGTTTATTCACAAAGATACATTGTGCCAGAAACCAATATGAAGCCACAAGAAAATGGCTTCGAATTTGGAAACTGTTAAGGCAGTCAAGATTTATAAAACTGGATCAGACTTTCTTCTTTATACTTTTCTTTCATCATGTCATCTGACTGGAGATCAATAATGACTTGGCAATGTTTCAGCACTGCAGTCCAATGGATTTTGAAAAAACTTTATTTCATCTGTTTTTTTTTTTCCATCAAGATCAGAAAATCATTTCTGAAATTGTTTTTTTGCAAGTCATTAATGATTTCTGTTGCAAAAGAAAAATTTCATGAAATTTTTCACAAATGGGAAATGAACCAAGTTAGAAACTTTCACCTGTCCTTCAAATAGCATCAGTTTTCCCATGAATACCTTGACATGCGTGAATAGATCACAAATCAAATTTGTGTCACCTTGCAACTTCAGATTCAGTTGATTCACATGTCATGTCACGTCTGCGAAAAAATGCCAATTTTCAAAGCCAGTCAGAGTTTGATAAAAGTGGTTCAGGTCGATTCTTCTCCGTGAGAAATGAATCAATTTCCTTTCTGAGCTGAAAGAACTCTGATAGAACCTTCCCACAACTAAAGCATCGAACTGCTGTATAATAAGACAAGTCAACCAACTCAGAATCAGTTTCTTTCAGAAAAATCACGAAACTGGCGATGATTAAGTACGAGAGATCGAATGAAATTCACTGTTGAAATAACAGGTTTCAGGACGCAAGACATATTCACATATTTCTCGCACAATGCACCATGCACCATCCTCACAGGCTTTTGTGATTTGTCCAACCAAACCTTTCTTCACCCCAAACATGTTCTTTCCTCCATCAATTGTCACGTACTGCAATTTATTCCACTATAGGTTATATTCTAATGCAGTTTTTTTTTTTTTTTGCAATTCTTTGCAGATGTCTTCCCCGGTTCCTGTGCTGTGCATCATATGTATTGAATCTCATTCTTGTGACATTAAATTCATTGTCGACGCCACGGATGAATACCAGGAGTTGTGATGTGTCACATCATTAGGTTCATCAAGTGTGAGAGAATAAAACTGAAAATTTCATGCTTGTCTGCAATTTGATGAAATATATTGCTTCCTATATCCTCAATTCCACGAGCAACAGTACATGGCGGAAGACTGAGGATCTTGAGCAGATCTACTTTTTCTAGATAAAACTCTGCCACAGCTTCCATCATACACTCTGATCAGATCTCCATCAGTAAATAGCTTTCCTCTTTATCTAACTCATAAGCTACTTCGTAACTTTCAACTCTCTTCTGAGTAAAAAAAAAAAACCTTGTTGGAAAGGCAACCTGCGTTGCACTGACTCATAATTTCCCGAACTCAGTGTTCCTGTGAATTGGGAATAATTTGGTTTATGTTTGGTCTCATAGTGCCGACGTACATTGTACTCCTTCAAAACTGCAACAGTCACACAAGGCTTTAACGCCTGCTTGTACAAACAAGTACTTCACTCCCCATTCTTCATTAAACAGGCGGCACTCTGCACTCTTATTTTTCCTTCCATAACTGAACGGTATATCTGAAAATGAGGGGTTTATTAGTTTTACTATTTATAAATATTTCAACTTGTTGCGGATCGCATAAAATCTTGTGGTGGGCTGCATGTGGCCCCGCGGACCGCAGTTTGGTGACCCATACTTTAGTGGCAACGTTTCGTCCACGTAGCAAGGGGGTTTTATAAAGTGGCAGACAGACTTACCTGTGGAGAGAGGAAGTGCGTATATAGAGAGCACATTGAGGTGAAAAGTCAGGTGGGGTATGTTGAAACTTACTTCCTGGCCAGACCAATGACAGGTTGAACAAATATATGTCTGAGAAAAGGTTTGCTTCGAGAGGGACCTACCTAGCTTGGGCCAACGGGAGCTGTGAAGAAGATCGTGTTTACCGGTAGGTTTGCAGTAGACCTTGAGTTGTGTTTCTCGATTACATTTACAAAGAGCATCGAGGAAGGGTAAACTGCCGAGTGTGAACTGTATACAAGGCTCGACCTGGATGAGCTTGTGTTGGAGAGCAGAAACGTCGAATTTCCTGGGAGTTATGACATCAACATAACGGAGCCAGACACAGCAACGTCATAGAATCTTGGTTCAGAAAACATCTCCAAAACCTACTTAATTACTGGCCCATTCCCTGGGTAGAACCTACTTCCACTGTGGAATCCCGCCTATCAGTAACAATACCTTCGTGTGCTGCACGTCCCTCACCTGACGCCAGTTTATAAGCGTCAATCTTCATGCCTGTGCTTCAAATTGTAGATGAATGGTTCAGAGAACCGACACGTTGATAAATTAGACGTATGTGCAACTCTTGGGTATCTTTACTGAGGAAACGTCTCGCCGCACAGTGGCTTCATGCTGTTGAGGGACTGATTACCTCATTCTCCTCCTTTTCTTCATGTTTCTTCTTTGTATGGACTGATGAAGCCACAGTGCAGCGAAACGTTTCCTCAATAAAGATACCCAAGAGTTACACATGTGTCTAATTTATCAACGTGTCGGTTCTCTGAACCATTGATCTACAATCCTGTCAGACACTGCAACTTCTTGGGATCTTAATACTTGGGAATTCTTCGCTTGCCTAACTCTTGGGCACGACCTACTTCCACATTGGACAAATCTAACACCACCTACGACTGCTGCACCTCTCCTGCCTACGGTATATAAGCTACTTCTCCGCGCATATGCTGTATTCTATTCAAGACTGATGGACTGACCACATCGACTCAAGGTTGAGAGACTGATTACCTCATTTTATTCCTGTTCATGTTTCTCCTTTGTATGGACTGATGAAGCCACTGTGTGGCGAAACGTTTCCTCAATAAAGATACCCAAGAGTTGCACATGTGTAATTTATCAATGTGCTTCAAATTCTTCTAGACTACGGTACTCTTCACCAACTCCAAAGCTGAGGGACTGATTGCCTCGTCTTATGTATACAGTTCTATGGTTTTTCCCATTATGTCCTTGAATTTGTATTGATAAAGCCACTGGACAACGAAACTTCTACAAATAAGCACACCCAAATGTTGCAGGAGAGGATGACAGGGGAAAATCTCTCGGCTTCAAGAACTTCCATGTGTAGGTTCGCCAAACAGCACTTAATAATGAACCCATTGCACATCCTCTTTTCCCAGGTAGATTCATCTTTTTCGCTCACTATGTAGGCGAAACGCTGTCAATATAAGTTGTTGTTCAAGATCTACGTAAACGACATAGACGAGGGAATAAATAGCGACATAAGAAAGTTTGCCGACGACACCAAAATAGGCCGTCCAATTCATTCAGGCGAGGATATTAGAGCACTTCAGCAAGATTTGAATAGACTGATGCAGTGGTCGGAGAAGTGGCAAGTGCAGTTTAATATAGACAAATGCAAAGTTCTAAACATTGGACAGGAAAATAACCATGCCAAATATAAACTAAATAATGTAGATCTTAATATTACTGATGGCGAAGAGGATTTGGGAGTTCTGGTTAGCAGTAATCTAAAACCAAGACAATCATTAGTGTTCGCAATAAGGCGAACAGAATCCTTGGCTTTATATCAAGAAGCATAAATAATAGAAGTCCTCAGGTTGTTCTTCAACTCTATATGTCCTTGGTTAGGCCTCATTTAGATTATGCTGCTCAGTTCTGGTCACCGTATTACAGAATGGATATAAATGCTCTGGAAAACGTACAAAGGAGGATGACAAAGTTGATCCCATGTATCAGAAATCTTCCCTACGAGAATAGAATGAGGACCCTGAATCTGCACTCCCTAGAAAGGCGTAGAATTAGGGGGGATATGACTGAGGTGTATAAATGGAAGACAGGAATAAATAAAGGGGATGTAAATAGCGTGCTTAAAAATATCTAGCCAAGTCAGGACTCGCAGCAATGGTTTCAAGTTGGAAAAAATTCAGATTCAGGAAGGATATAGGAAAGCACTGGTTTGGTAATAGAGTTGTGGATGAGTAGAACAAACTCCCCAGTACAGTTATAGAGGCTAAAAGTTGTGTAGTTTTAAAAATAGGCTGGATAAATATATGAATGGGTGCAGGTAGGTGTGAATTGGACCTGGGTAACTTGTCTACTAGGGCAGTTGCCGCGCTCCTTCCTTAAATGAATGTGACCTGACCTAACTAGGTTAGGGCATTGGCTTAAGCCGGTAGGATACTTGGACCTGCCTCGCATGGGTCAGTAGGTCTGCTGTAGTGTTCTGCTATGCTATGCTATGATTCTAGGTAAGACCCCAAGAAGGGGTGAGATGGGAAGTGTGGATAGAGGAAGAATAGGTTGGTTAGAGGAAGGGTTTTTGTAAGAGGGAAAGAACCAGGGCTTAACCCAGTAGCTGAGCTGATGGCGATTCAGGAGGTCGTGCGCAACTTGGGGACTGGAGGGGGGGGGAGGGGGCGACACAGCGTGATCGCTGTGAGTTACAGGTTAGTGATTCAAGACTCAAGAAATCGTAATGACACGATTGCAAATAAACCATACCCCCGGCCGGGATTGAACCCGCGGTCATAGAGTCTCAAAACTCCAGCCCGTCGCGTTAGCCACTAGACCAGCTAGCCACAATAAGATTCATCCATAAGATTCAAGATTTTAGCAAGGTTATTTGTATATAGGAATTGGGTCAGGTGCTATTAGAAAGTAGAAGAGGTTGTGTGTGTTTGCAGGTCTGCGTAGTTCATCATCTAAGTATGAGGTCCAGTAGTCATGTCTGGTCTCTAGTCTGTCTATTTGTTTGTCGCTAAACAATTTCCAGTACACGTTTAGTGCAGGGATGTTCGCACGAGCGTGGATGGACTCACTTGTGATGAATTCATCCCAGCAGGTGTTAAACACCCAGCGTAAGGCTTTGTTCTGGATGCGTTGTAATTTACGTTGGTTTGTCACAGCTGCTAGGGAGAGGGCTAGTGGGCAGTAAGTTATTAGTGGACGAATGAGGGTTTTGTACAGGTGTAGTTTCGTTTGTATGGAGGCTTGCCTTAGCTTGAATAGCCCCGATAGGGCCTTGGATGCAACGGCTTGCTTCTGGTTGATGTGTAAGTGTATTCGCATGTTTTGGTCTACAAGTACTCCTAGGACGTTGGTTGTCCGTGAGACAGGGATGTTGGTGTGGGTATCAGCTATCCTGAGTGTTACTGGAGGGGGTGGTTCACGTTTCCTGTAGTGGAAGTAGGTGATTTTGGATTTTGCAGGGTTGGTTTTAATTCTCCAATTTTGTTCCCAATGTGTGATCTGGTCTACTTCGGCTTGTGTTCTGCGGGCTAGAGTGGTTAATTGATTGTGTGTGGTGAGTTGGGTGATGTCGTCTGCATATGCAAGTGTGATGGTGGAGTCAAAGGCAGGTGTTGGGATGTCGTTGGTGTAAAGGATGTAGAGGGTGGGTGAGAGGACTGAACCCTGAGGAACTCCAGCATGTAGTGGGAAGTACTGTGAGAAGCATCCCTGGAACTTAATCCTCATGGTCCTACCATCTAGGAAGTTGCAGAGTAGTTTGCTGATAGTCCGAGGGAGGTCGAAGTTGGTACATAGTTTAAACTTTAGACCATTGTGCCACACTGTGTCAAAGGCTTTTCTACATCTTTACCTACTAGAGCTGTCTTTTTCCCTTGGTGTTAGTTTATGTGGATGTAGTTTAGAATTAAATTGACAGATTGACGAGTAGTGTTCCTTCTTTCTTATGTTCTTATACTGCCTTTGTGTGTGTGTACCCATCGTGTCAGTATTCTACATAATTTGTTTTCACTTCTGTCAAACCTAAATTCCTGAACACTTTCTATGAAGGTTAAGGAAGTTTACACTTATTATCAAGGCTAACATATATGACTGAATACTTATCAGGGATAAGGAACTGAAGTGGACGGAACACCTTCCAAGGATAATGGGCACTTATAAAGGCTAAGAGACTGAACGTCTTCCATCAAAGCTAAGAAACTGAGCACCCTATGTCAATACTAAGGAACTAAGCACCTTCTATCAAGGATAAGAGACTGAACACCTAAAGGAGAGATGGGGATATCTGCCATTTGGAGGGTCATCTGAACTGTTGTATCTATGAGCCCTCTGGTAAAACAGTGATAGTGCTAATGATGGTGAAAGTGTTTCTTTATCGGGCCCTACCTTAGTGGGAGACGGCCAGTGTTTTATATATATACGTATATATATATATATATATATCGTGCCGAATAGATAAAAGTTGCGATTTTGGATTAAATAGCAACGCTCTTCTTGCCGAATAAGGCAAGCAAATTTTATGTATGTAATAATTTCGCAAAAATCGTTCTGAACCTAGCGAAAAAAAAATATATTTCATTGTGTTTGTTTATTATTAAATTTCTTGGCAGAGGGAGTGGGAGTGATGGCTTTCCACGCTCCCCTGATATCACGCCTTTAGACTTCTTGTAGGAGTTTGTGAAGCATTTTTTATGTTACATGTTAATTAGTAAGTAAAATGAACTAACGTGTAGACTTTGTGGAGAGAGTACACTCCGTCCCTGTCCTCTCTGGTGCCGTCTGCTTCGTAATGTGAACCTATATGATCTCGCTGTGTAGTCTTTGCTTTCTGCTGTGGTGAAAGGAGGACGCCTGCTAGACGAGTCGCTTGTGTTTTGTGCAACAATCCTTGTCAGGTAAGTTGACCTGCACCAGGTTCAATCACCTCCATTACAATCATTCAAGGAAGAACTCAGAGTCGCGACAAATTTATTGTTGTTGCAGTGATACAACACAATCAGTGAAAGTTGTGTAAGTGTGCAGAGGGAGGGGATGAGGGGAGTGGGAGAAGAGGGGAGGGGATGAGGGGAGTGGGAGAAGAGGGGAGGGGAAGAGGACTATGGCAACATTACATTCGTACATGAGTGGTATACAAAACCGACAAGGTGAAGAATTAGACACATGTGCAACATTTGGGTATCTTTATTTGTAGACGTTTAGCCAACTAGTGGCTTTATTAATACAAGGACGTAAAGTGAAGAATGTATAATTATTACAAAAAACGAGGTAATGAGTCCCTCAGCCTTGGAGATGGTGAAGAGCACCGTAGTCTTGAAAGAACTGAGCACAGGCAGTAAGACTGGCGCTTATATACTGGCGACAGGTGAGGGAGGTGCAGCAGACGAAGACATTGTCACTGGCAGACGGGATTCACCAGTAAAATTAAGATATACCCCAGAAATGGACCAGTAGTAAGTAGTAAGCGAGAAGGTTGTATAGATGTCCTCTGTACCAAGATTCCATGATGTTGCTGTGTCTGACAAGGTGTACATCGTGGAATCTTGGTACAGAGAACCTCTACACAACCTTCTTGCTTACTACTGGCCGATTCCTGGGGTATATCGTACTTCCACTGGGGAATCCCGTCTTACTGCCTGTGCTCACTTTCTTCAAGACCACGGTGCTCTTCACCACTTCCAAGGCTGAGGAATTGAGAACCTCATCTTTTGTATATAATTCTACATTCTTCGCCAGTGGATGGCGAAACGTCTACAAATAAAGATACCCAGATATTGCACATGTGTCTGATTCTTCAACATTACATTCATGGGGGAGCACTAAACCCACGGGAGTCATAGAGCATCATGGGTATATAACAGTGCGTCACCAGTCTATGGAAGGGGAAGATAGAAGGAAGAGAGAGAGAGAGAGAGAGAGAGAGAGAGAGAGGAGTAAAGAAATGTAACGTTTCACATCCATTAATAATAATAACAACAACAACAACAACAACAACAACAACAACAACAACAACAACAATAATAATAATAATAATAATAATAATAATAATAATAATAATAATAATAATACTTTCTTCAGTTATCCCCCGAAAGGAGATATCTTAAAAATTTGTCAGAATTCATCTTTTTTTTTTCCTTTAAATTCATCTAAGGCTACCTAGAAATAACTTGAGGATACTTCTTCCGATCGTCTTCAAACTTTCAGCGATAAACCCCCCACACAATATATATATATATATATATATATATATATATATATATATATATATATATATATATATAATATTTTTTTTTTTTTTTTTTTTTTTTTTAACAAGTCGGCCGTCTCCCACCGAGGCAGGGTGACCCAAAAAAGAAAGAAAATCCCCAAAAAGAAAATACTTTCATCATCATTCAACACTTTCACCACACTCACACATTATCACTGTTTTTGCAGAGGTGCTCAGAATACAACAGTCTAGAAGCATACACATATAAAGATACACAACATATCCTCCAAACTGCCAATACCCAAACCCCTCCTTTAAAGTGCAGGCATTGTACTTCCCATTTCCAGGACTCAAGTCCGACTATATGAAAATAACCGGTTTCCCTGAATCCCTTCACTAAATATTACCCTGCTCACACTCCAACAGATCGTCAGGTCCAAGTACCATTCGTCTCCATTCACTCCTATCTAACACGCTCACGCACGCTTGCTGGAAGTCCAAGCCCCTTACCCACAAAACCTCCTATATATATATATATATTATATATATATATATATATATATATATATATTATATTATATATATATTATATATATATATAAAATATATGACTTAAAGAAAAGTTAAAATTGTGACTGGGTTGTATAGGAGCCAATTTACCGATTTTTTTACATGCAAAATAGCACAGTAGTTTACATGTAGTAAGATAATAATGGGCTTCCAGCCTTCATCACAGGTCTGTCTCACTCTGACCAGGATTTTGTGTCAGTCGTGTATCCAGGTGCCAAATTTTGGTTGAAAATTTTTAAATATTTTTTCCTCTGTGTAAACTTAAGAATGCCTCTCCAGAACAGATTCAAACTTCCAAGTCTGATCCATAGAAAGCAAGATTCATTACAGATCTGCGACGTGTAGAGACATATTTGCCAATTTACTAACAGTGAAAAAATGTGATTAAATTATTTACGATAACTGAAGAGTATATCTTCTGACTAAGTTTAGTGCTGGTATATATTACCTGGAGCATACCTGGAGAGGGTTGCGGGGGTCAACGCCCCCGCGGGGGGCGTTGCTGTATGTTTTTAAAATTTCTTAGTAATAACTTCTCATTAAGCAAATTTTTGTATTATTTTGTGTGGACTAACTAGAGAATGCTTCATCCGATCAGCTTCAAACTTTCAATGCTGGTCTATCGTTATTAGAGGACTCAGACTTATTTTTGATCTAAGTGCCGATTTGTTAATTTTATTAAGTAAAAAGGGGGAAAATTGGTATATTAGATTTTATGCAATAACACGTTGAATGACTTTTCCGACTGACTTCAAACTTTGAAGTATCTTAATTAGTAGGTATGGAATGTTATCGCAGGTTGTAAGTGAGAATATACTCTCATATTTCCTACCCTGAGATGTGCACATGTTGTAGCTCACTCAGGATCGCTACTCTTAGTTACTTTAAAACAGAAAGTCTACACGTCTGTAATTTCAAACACTATCGATATAAAAGTAGAATTAAAATAAAAATGTTAAAAAACTTACCTTTGTATGTCATTTTTAAATTGGGAAAATTTAAAATCACAACTCCCCTCAATTTATTATTATTAAAACTAAGCGCTAAAACCCACCAGGGTCATTTTTTTTTTAATTTTTAATAAATGTCTTCACTTTCTTTAGTCTGCTCACTTAAGTCATGAACTTTGACAGAGTCATTTAAAAAAATCTCTGATATTATCCTAACACTACAAGACTTCGAAAAAGCAATAAATGACTTGCCAATGCACTCTTTCCCAGGCCCGGACTCGTGGAACTCCGTGTTCATCAAGAACTTCAAGAAGCCCCTGTCAATTGCCTTCATTCTATGGAGAGGGAGCATGGACACAGGGGTAATCCCACACTCACTAATAACAGACATAACCCCACTCTACAAAGGTGGCAGTAAAGCAACTGCAAAGAACTACAGATCGATAGCGGTAACATCCCATATCATAAATATCTGTGAAAGGGTTCTAAGAAGCAAGATCGCCAACCACCTAGATACCCATCAGTTACACAACCCAGGGCAACACGGGTTTACAGCAGGTCGTTCCTGCCTGTCCCAACTACTGGACCACTATATCAAGGTCCTGGATGCTTTAGAGCATAAACAAAATGCAGATGTAGTATACACAGACTTTGCGAAAGCCTTCGACAACTGCGACCACGGTAATAGCGCACAAAATGCGCGATAAAGGAATAACAGGAAAAGTTGGTAGATTGATCTATAACATCCTAACAAATACACCACAAAGAGTAATAATAAACAGAGTAAAGTCTGAGACGGCTATAGTGAAAAGCTCTGTTCCACAAGGCACAGTACTCGCTCCCATTCTGTTCCTCATCCTCATATCTGACATAGACAGAGATGTAATCCTTAGCTCCGTGCCTTCTTTTGAAGATGACACCCGAATCGAGATGGCAATGTCCTCCGTCGAAGACACTGCAAGACTCCAAACGGACATTACCTGGAGTTCACCTGGAGAGAGTTCCGGGGGTCAACGCCCCCGCGGCCCGGTCTGTGACCAGGCCTCCTTAGGTCAGTGTCCCAGGATGCGACCCACACCAGTCGACTAACACCCAGGTACCCATTTTACTGATGGGGAACATAGACAACAGGTGGAAAGAAACACGTCCAATGTTTCTACTCTGGCTGGGAATCGAACCCAGGCCCTCACCGTGTGAAGCGAGAGCGTTAACCACCAGGTCACCAGAGCCCACCAAATCTTTAAATGGGCCGCAGAAAACAATATGAAGTTCAATGAAGAGAAATTTCAACTACTCAGATATGGAAAACTTAAGGAAATTAAAATTGTATTAGGGTATACAACAAATTCTAACCATACAATAGAGCGAAAAACTAATGACTTGGGAGTGATAATGTCAGGGGATCTCACCTTCAAAGACCACAACAGTGTATCTACCACATCTGCTAGAAAAATAATAGGATGGATAATGAGACCCTTCAAAACTAGGGACGCCAAGCGCATGATGGTTCTCTTCAAATCGCCTTTTCTCTCTAGGCTGGAATACTGCTATACACTAACCGCCCCTTTCAAGGCTGGCGAAATTGCTGACCTTGAGAGTATACAAAGAACTTTCACGGCACACCTAAGTACGATAAAGCACCTAAATTACTGGGAACGGTTGAAGTCCTTTGATCTGTATTCCCTGGAACGAAGGCGAGAAAGATACATGATAATATACACTCGGAAAATCCTAGAGGGATTAGTACCAAACTTGCACACGAAAATCACTCCCTACAAAAGCAAAAGATTCGGCAGGAGATGCAACATCCTCCCAATGAAAATCAGGGGCGCCACGAGTACACTGAGAGACAACACAATAAGTGTCAGGGACCAATAGACCCCTGGCTGTCTTCAAGAAGGCGCTGGACAGGCACCTAAAGTCAGTACCTGATCAACCAGGCTGTGGTTCTTACGCCGGTTTACGTGCGGCCAACAGTAACAGCCTGGCTGATCAGACCCTGATCCACCACGAGGCTTGATCTTAGACCGGGCTGCGGGGGCACTGACCCCCGAAACCCTCTCCAGGTATACTAAGTTACTGTATGACACATGGATACATATAGTTATTGCAGATATATTTTCATTGTCAGAGTGTGTTAAGTTCCAATTCTTGGTCCTCTTAAGGGTGTTGAACTACAGCTCCCGGGCATTTTGAGGCTCTTGAGCCTCAAAATGGTTTTGAATTCAAAATGGTTTTGAATTAGTTTTATATTCCCTTATGTTTTAGCAAGGTATAGTTGGATTTAAATAAGGTTAAGTGGTCATGAGTTACAGTAGGCAGAGACCTGGGCATGAACCGGGCCGCGGGGGCATTGACCCCCGGAACACCCTCCAGGTAGACTCCAGTTAGATAGAGTCAGGGGTCCTTTGCCTCTTGAGGGGGGTCTAAGGCATAGCAAGTATGCTGCTTGCGCGGGTTGAGGCAATGATGATGTAGGGGGATTTCTTTCTCGGATCACAGCGACCGAAGATAATAATGATAATGTGATGTTCAGTCTTGCAAAATTCATACTTCCTTAATTTGTTCTTTATAAATACGGCGAAATCTTTAAAGGTGAAGAACAGGACAGGTGGATGGGGGATAGGAAAGGTGGAGGGGGATCAGACTGGGAGGGGAGGAAGAGGGGAGGTGAATTAATATACACGACACACAAGTGTGTGTGAGCAGCATGGATAATGTTAAACATACAGGAAGTCTAGTTGTTGGGGGAGCTGGGGTGGAGCAGGGGTTGGGTATGGGTGGGGCAGGGTGGAGCAGGGGTTGGGTATGGGTGGGGCAGGGTGGACCAGGGGTAGGTTGGACCGATCGGGTATGGACAATGAGTGCTCCTGGGAGAGATCTGATGGACGGTGAGTGCTACTGGAGGGGTACCTGATGGAGGATACCTGATTGTGAAGAATGATCGCTGGTAGCAAGTGATGACTGGGAAGAGCTATACTAGCAAAGTCTGATGGCCGGAAGGGGTTGATAGATGGAACAGTGAGCGCTGGTAGAAGTTGATCCTGAAATGGGTTCAGCGCTAGTAAGAAGGGGAGATGTTCGCTGTTTGGGATCTCTGAAAGATTGATCCCTAAGTGGGATGAGTGCTGATAGGATTGAATCATAGGGATGATAAACGCTCGAAAAATTTGATCACCAGCTGATAATGAAGTACTGGAGTGAGGAGCCGAACTCGCTTGGACATGGTCTACAAAATATTTGTCCGGTGACCAACGAGGAGTAGAGGCAACCCAGCAGTGTAACACTCGGTCTCTACCCAGGCTCCCGTCGTGAGAATTCCTGGCCTCACAAGAATTCATGAGAAATGACACTTAAAATACATCGTAAACTCGGAAAACTGCCACTCGATGCGCCTTCAGAATATACACAACCGGTTCCAACAAAGTCTGTACGAGACATCATTGTAGGTCAGGGGTTCTTATACATTTCTACGATTACAGACCGCAATGGATTGGCCAATATATGCCCATACCCCCTTCACCAGACTGTGGAAATCATCACCACCACCAGTCCTATTACGTACCAGTATGACTTCAAAAGATGTCAATAGCTTGAAACAAAACAGCTGATAGTTTATTCTAATCTAACAATTTTTTTTTAAATTGTTCAGAGATCGAGTCCCATATCCCCATTATTTGGCTCCTACACCCCCAGGGGGTCTGGATACCCCCGGTGAAGAACCCCAGGATTGTAGGTCACTGTAGCCAAGGTGCGTGTCAGTGTAATTAACTAAACACTCTCGCAGCTGAACATGGAGTGCATAAACTTTCTTAAACCTGCTTTTAGTTGTTCTTTAACCACTCAGGTTTCTGTCGTATCTTTTTCACAACTGTGAACGGAGCTGGTTTCCAGCACCTCTCTTCTTAGTATCTGACCATGTACTTCAAGAAAAATGATTTTATGTCCTTTGAGTTTATTTATTTATGGTTGGTAGGTAAGACACATAGGCAACAGTTAGGTAACTTGAACTGTTGCTTATGTGTCTTACCTACCAACCTGTCGGTATTGTATACCATTTTGATGTTCATCGTTTATTTATTTACATTTCTTTCCCTCTCTCTCTCTCTCTCTCTCTCTCTCTCTCCCTCATACACACACACAAAACACACATACACAGACACACACACACACACACACACACACAAAACACACATACACAGACACACACACACACACACACACGCACACATAGACACATATACACACACAGGAGCCAGGAGCTATGACTCGACCCCTACAACCACAACTAGATGAATACACACACACACACACACATACACACACACACACACACACACACACACACACACACACACACACACACACACACACACACACACAGGAAAATCGTCGTGCTTCCTGCACTTGTTTCCTCCCGTATGGTAGATTATCTCCGGGTGTTTTTTTCCCTGACTCCTGACGTCATTACGTTTCACTTGCCAGGATTAAACTGTAATGGTTATGAGGCAAATTATTCCGGTAGCTTTTTTTGCGCAATTTTTCATTTTTCATATATTTGTCAGTTTGTTATTATTATTATTAAATATTAGCCGGTATTCTCCCGGCCCGGGCCTTTTCCAAGTGGTGGCCGGGCCTTGGCTCCCTCTTTAGGGAGCGTCTGAGACCTAAGTCTCCCATGGGAGGAGGCACAAGTACCTCCTCATCTTTGGGACCAACTGTCCCCAGGCCTCTCTGGTCTGCCATCCCCGCCCCAAGGGGGATAATGGAAATGACAGTCTTATGAGCGAAAGGCTCAGGCACCTACCCTACCCTAGAAGGGTTAGGCATGGTATCGATCTGTCAGTTTGTTTACCTTGATGTGTGTCTGATGTTATGGACGATTCTAATGGGAAGACTGAAGATGATTATGAAGGGACAGTGGCAATACTTTAACGAATTGTAATTGGACAAAGGTTCGAGTCCCCGTTCATTTTTCTTATTTACTGACAGTAGTTCATTAAACTGAGTGTATGGACTATCGCTATCACAAACAAAATGATAGTCTGTATAACTAGATGTTCAGAATGAGATGCCGAGCAAATGATGATACTCTCGAAGCCGCTAGTTTTTCCCAGGCTGGGATGCTGGTGCATACTAACCGTCCTCTTCAAGGCAGGAGAGATTGCAGAGCTAGAAAACGTAGAGAAAAACCTTCACTGTCCTATATCTGATTTACTGGGAATTACTGTACTCCCTGGATGATGGGTACGAAAGCATCATCATAATTTACACATTGAAAATTCTAGAGAGATTGCTCCCAAACCTTTTCGCCGAAATCAGTCCAAATGGAAGTACTACGAGACTTGACATATTGCACACTGCTTTTCATTTGAGTACCTCCAATGAAAAGTAGGTGTGGAATGAGGACACTCGGTATCAAAAGTCGTTGACTTTTTGGTTTGTGATCAGCCGGGCTGTGGTGTTTAAGCTGGAGTGCATGCAATGAGCACTTGCAACCTTGGTAGGTAAGACACATAGGCAACGGTTAGGCAACTTTATTCCGAAACGTTTCGCCTACACAGTAGGCTTCTTCAGTCGAATACAGAAAGTAGGCAGGAACAGTAGAGATGTGAAGACGATGTAATCAGTCCATCACCCTTGACGTCGTAGAATTTGAGGTTGCCAGTCCCTCAGCCTGGAGAAGTTCAGTTCCATAGTCAGGAACTATCTGAAGATCAAGCGACAGTGCGGAAGGAGAGGTGCAGAGTAGTAGTAGTAGTAGTGAGAATGTAGCCACTGAGAGGTCAGGTCCCTCTCAGATCCAACAGTTCTCACTTGAAAGGGTTGTCCAAGGTGTTTTCTGTACCAAGATGCCATGTGTTGCAGTGTCTGACAAGATGAACATCAAAATGGTATACAATATTTGCTATAATCCCGATTAATATAATCTCTGTGGGAGCTACTATGTCTTGGATCGTCTCTGTTATTCATTTATTCCATTGGTCACTCTTGTTTGATATTTCAACTGCGTTCGTGTACTACCCTTTGACCTTTTTTTCTTACGGTAGTCGCGTTTGTAATGTCCTGGCTTCCTGTTTCTCGCCTGTGTCGAGGAGAGTGGGGAGAGCTTGAGTTGGGGTAAATGGGGGGGAAGGGGAGGGGTATACTGAGATTCTTGTACTGGATTGTGCATGCACAGTTCGAGGGAAGGTGTCAGGTTTATGGTTGTAGATGGGGCGAAGAGAGGTCAAATATTGTTAGTACTGAGCTGGTGCTCGTGTGTGGGAGAGGGGGATTGGCTGCAACTTGAGGTTGGCTGAGGGGAGGCAGAGGTGACCCCTGAGTGGGGAGTTCTTGACCTGGAGTATACCTGGACGGTGTTCCGAGGGTCAACACCCCCAAGCCCGGCCCATGACCAGGCCTCACGATGGATCAGGGACTGATCAATCAGGCTGTTATTACCTGGAGGGATTGGTACCAAACCTGCATACGAAAATCACTCCATATGAAAGCAAAAGACTCGGCAGGAGATGCAACATTCCCCTGATGAAAAGCAGGGGCGCCATGAGTACACTGAGAGACACAATACGTGTCCGGGGCCAAAGACTGTTCAATTACCTCCCAGCATACATAAGGGGGATTACCAATAGACCCCTGGCTGTCTTCAAGAAGGCACTGGATAGGCACCTAAAGCCAGTACCTGACCAACCGGGCTGTGGTTAGTACGTCAGCTTGCGTGCGGCCAGCAGTAACAGCCTGGTTGATCAGACCCTGATCCCCCGAAACCTGGAGTTTACCTCCAAGTAAACCCGCACGTATTCCAAGCTACGAACCACAGCTCGGTTGGTCAGGAGAGATGACGCTGGGTTCTCTGTCTTCTTCATTACTGCTCCTCTTTGCTACTACAACATACAGGATACTAATCCGCTAAATGTTCAGTGTGCAGAGATCCCACTACTATACCAGATTACTACTACCACAATTAAATTTTTTCACAGCTTATTATAAAAATAAGCAATTTTAATGGTGTTAAACAAGCACCTAGTGTTGATGATTTAGATTTAGATTACGCCACCGAAGAGGATAGTTTATTGTTGACACGAGATTGCTCGTGCGAGCGGCAGCGCAGGAGCATGTGTGTGTTGATGAGATGTTATTATGAATATATTTTTAATGAGGTGTTGATGCCGCGTGAGTTAATCAACGCACAGATTGGAGGAGGTTCAACTTCCATCCGTGTGGCGTCTTTCAGCACAAGGAGTGATGGAGGCTCGATCCACCGAGTCGTGGAGCAACCAGAAGGGATCTCAGGATAATGTCAAGCATTGGGTGGTGATACCATCTTGACTGGTGTGCAAAATCAATTTTCCACAGCCTGACCTACACGCAACTCCCCCCTCCCTCCCCAGGCTTCCCTCCCCACCCACTCCCCCCTCCCATCATCATCTTCCCCCTCCCAACTCCTCTACCTATCCACCATTCGTTCTTGAGTTCCAAATTTCTCTGTTTTTCTTTTATCATTTTCCTCTTGGGTAAAATTTCTTTCTCCATTAATTTATCGTGGTACCTCTCTTCTCTCTTTCTTCTCTCTTTGCATTTGTTTATGTTTTTTTCCTTTTTCCTGCCCCGTCTCTCTCGCATCTCTTCCTCTTTACTCTTCATCACAGATATATCATTTACCACCTTTATTATACCTTTGACTCTCTCTGCCTTTTTCCATCATCCTGTCTTCCTATACCTCGTCATCCTCCTCCGCCCCCTCCAACGCCCCTACCTCCTCCAACACCACCGCCTCCTCCCCCTCCACCACAACTTCCACCTCCTCCTCCTACTCCACCACTACCTCCTCCACCACTTCCTCCTCCTCCTTCACCACCACCTCTTCCTCCACCACCTCCTCCTCCTCCTTCACCACCACCTCTTCCTCCACCACCTCTTCCTCCACCATCTCCTCCTCCACCACCTCCTCGTTCACCACCACCTCCTCCTCCTTCACCATCACCTCCTTCTTCACCACCTCCTCCTACACCATCACCAACTCCTCCTCCTCCTCCAACACAACCATCTCCTCCACCACCACCACCACCACCTCCTCTTCCTCCACCACCACCACCTCCACCACTAGCACGAGCTCCTCCTCCTTCACCACCACCCCCCTCCTCCTCTACCACCACAACCACCTCCTCCTCCACCACTACTACCACCTCTCCTCCTCTCCACCACCACTCCTCTTCCTCCACCTCCTCCTCCTCCTCCACCACCACCACTTCCTTTTCCTCCACCTCCAGCATCTCCTCCACCTCCAGCATCTCCTCCACCTCCACTACCTCCTCCTCCACCACCACCACCTCCTACACCACCACCTGCACCACCACCTCCTCCTCCACCACCTCCTCCACCGCCTCCACCACCACCTCCTCCACCGCCTCCACCACCACCTCCTCCTCCACCTCCACCATCTCCTCCTCCACCTCCACCATCTCCTATTCCACCTCCACCTCTTCCTCCTCCTCCACCACCACCTCCTCCTCCTCCGCCTCCAGCACCTTCTCCACCACTACCACCTCCTCCTCCGCCTCCAGCACCTCCTCCTCCGCCTCCAGCACCTCCTCCTCCACCATCACCACTACCAGCACCTCCTCCACCACTACCACCACCTCCTCCTCCACCATCACCACTACCAGCACCACCTCCTCCACCATCACCACTACCAGCACCTCCTCCACCACTACCACCTCCTCCTCCGCCTCCAGCACCTCCTCCTCCACCATCACCACTACCAGCACCACCTCCTCCACCATCACCACTACCAGCACCTCCTCCACCACTACCACCTCCTCCTCCGCCTCCAGCACCTCCTCCTCCACCATCACCACTACCAGCACCACCTCCTCCACCATCACCACTACTAGCACCTCCTCCACCACTACCACCTCCTCCTCCGCCTCCAGCACCTCCTCCTCCACCATCACCACTACCAGCACCTCCTCCACCACTACCACCTCCTCCTCCGCCTCCAGCACCTCCTCCTCCACCATCACCACTACCAGCACCACCTCCTCCACCATCACCACTACTAGCACCTCCTCCACCACTACCACCTCCTCCTCCGCCTCCAGCACCTCCTCCTCCACCATCACCACTACCAGCACCTCCTCCACCACTACCACCTCCTCCTCCGCCTCCAGCACCTCCTCCTCCACCATCACCAGTACCAGCACCACCTCCTCCACCATCACCACTACTAGCACCTCCTCCACCACTACCACCTCCTCCTCCGCCTCCAGCACCTCCTCCTCCACCATCACCACTACCAGCACCTCCTCCACCACTACCACCTCCTCCTCCGCCTCCAGCACCTCCTCCTCCACCATCACCACTACCAGCACCACCTCCTCCATCATCCTCGCCTCAGTAAGAGTGGCTGAGGGCAAGTCGTGTAATTTTTTCTCATCTATCTTGTGCACGCTATACAATATTTTTTTGGCATGAAGAATGTGACCCAGCCAGTGGTGTGACCCAACCAGTGGTGTGACCCAACCAGTGGTGTGACCCAGCCAGTGATGTGACCCAGCCAATGTGACCCAGCTAGTGTGATCAGTGGTTTGACTTAGCCAGTGGTTTGACTTAGCCAGTGGTGTTACCCAGCCAGTGGTGTGACACAGCCAGTAGTGTGACCCAGCCAGTGGTGTGACCCATCCAGCAGTGTGACCCAGCAGGGGTTACATCACTAGCTTGCTAGTATGTATGACATATGTTAATCAATATTGTCTTCAACGGACAACAATATGTCGACCACAGACTGACAGAATTACCCAGAGTTCAAAAATAACCAGAATTACTTAGTGATACATAGATAACTCTCCCATGTTATGCTACGTGTTATCATTGTTGTGTTATGTTGGCTGTTATGTGCTAGGTTAGCAGAACTAGTGAGAAACACAGTAGTGGATTCACCCGCCGCGGGTTCAAACCACCACCCGTTCCGTGATTTGTTTGCGATCGTGTTGTTACGATTTCGTGAGTCAAACCACAGAATTGTGGATGGGTGTGAGTTAGACCTGACTAGCTTGGGCCAGTAGGCCTGCAGAAGTGCTCCTTCCTTCTTGAGCCGGTGTGACTTGGACCTGCCTAGCACGAGCCAGTACTCATTTCTTATGTTCTTGTATGAGAGGGCAGCAACTATTACCTTTGCATGGGAAATGTGGTCAGAGTTTAAATATTCGGGGAGTTGTCCTTTGACTTTTATGGAAAAAATAATTAAAGATATAATGGATTAGAAGCAAGCACACGAGAAGCATAAAAAATTCCCAGATTTCAGCAACAGTTAGGTACCTACAGGATAATGGAAGGATTGCAGACTGACTGTCAGACTGACTGGCAACAAGTTATTACCATTACACAACCAGGAATTAACAGCACAACCTGGAATGGAAAAGGAAGCGACACATCCACCATCTGATGCATGAGACACTTCGTCAACTTGGTCTTCCAGCACCCAGGCTGATGTCTCCAAGAATGTGATTCATCTCTGCAGTCGACTGATGAAGCCTGCAGCACAGCGAAACGTTTCGTTAATAAAAATACCTAGTGTTGCCCATGTGTCTGACTCATCAGCTTGTTGGTACCGTTTACATGACGAGGGAGTGCAGCGTCACTTGTTTTTCCCGACGCCTTATATGTAATTTAAATAAAAAGACCGTCACAAACTCTACCTCCTCCTCCACCACCGTCACCAACTCCACCTCCTCCTCCACCACCGTCACCAACTCCACCTCCTCCTCCACCACCTGCTGCTGCTGTTGGAGCATGGAGTCAGGTGATACTGGTCCTCACAGGTGCTCCATCACTTAACAAAGAACAAGCCGAACCTCCTTTCTTAATAATCTTAGCCAGGGATCTCGGGTATTAGCGAGACTCAATTGTTTGCTGCACGCGTTAGCTTACCCCCCTCCCCCGTCCCCCACACTAATACCCCGCTTCTCATCCCCCCCCCAAACCAGCCACCACCTCTCGTAATCTCACTGTTGCGACGTTTCCTCTGAACTTCCATAAACATCTATGTGGATTTTTCACTTAAGGTCTGCAACACATTTCTCGGTTAGATTATGTTAGGGTTTTCTGTATCCATAGAAAATAACCAGTTAAAAACACCACAGTGAAAGAAAGTAACCAGCTATAACACACCACAGTGTAAGAAAGTAACCAGCTATAACACACCACAGTGAAAGAAAGTAACCAGCTATAACACACCACAGTGAAAGAAAGTAACCAGCTATAACACACCACAGTGTAAGAAAGTAACCAGCTATAACACACCACAGTGTAAGAAAGTAACCAGCTATAACACACCACAGTGTAAGAAAGTAACCAGCTATAACACACCACAGTGAAAGAAAGTAACCAGCTATAACACACCACAGTGAAAGAAAGTAACCAGCTATAACACACCACAGTGAAAGAAAGTAACCAGCTATAACACACCACAGTGTAAGAAAGTAACCAGCTATAACACACCACAGTGTAAGAAAGTAACCAGCTATAACACACCACAGTGTAAGAAAGTAAACCAGCTATAACACACCACAGTGAAAGAAAGTAACCAGCTATAACACACCACAGTGAAAGAAAGTAACCAGCTATAACACACCACAGTGAAAGAAAGTAACCAGCTATAACACAACAGTGTAAGAAAGTAACCAGCTATAACACACCACAGTGTAAGAAAGTAACCAGCTATAACACACCACAGTGAAAGAAAGTAACCAGCTATAACACACCACAGTGAAAGAAAGTAACCAGCTATAACACACCACAGTGTAAGAAAGTAACCAGCTATAAACACACCACAGTGAAAGAAAGTAACCAGCTATAACACACCACAGTGTAAGAAAGTAACCAGCTATAACACACCACAGTGAAAGAAAGTAACCAGCTATAACACACCACAGTGAAAGAAAGTAACCAGCTATAACACACCACAGTGAAAGAAAGTAACCAGCTATAACACACCAGTGTAAGAAAGTAACCAGCTATAACACACCACAGTGTAAGAAAGTAACCAGCTATAACACACCACAGTGAAAGAAAGTAACCAGCTATAACACACCACAGTGTAAGAACGTAACCAGCTATAACACACCACAGTGAAAGAAAGTAACCAGCTATAACACACCACAGTGAAAGAAAGTAACCAGCTATAACACACCAGTGTAAGAAAGTAACAAGCTATAACACACCACAGTGTAAGAAAGTAACCAGCTATAACACACCACAGTGTAAGAAAGTAACCAGCTATAACACACCACAGTGTAAGAAAGTAACCAGCTATAACACACCACAGTGTAAGAAAGTAACCAGTTAAAAACACCACAGTGTAAGAAAGTAACCAGCTATAACACCACAGTGAAAGAAAGTAACCAGTTATAACACACCACAGTGTAAGAAAGTAACCAGCTATAACACACCACAGTGTAAGAAAGTAACCAGTTATAACACCACAGTGAAAGAAAGTAACCAGCTATAACACACCACAGTGTAAGAAAGTAACCAGCTATAACACACCACAGTGTAAGAAAGTAACCAGCTATAACACACCACAGTGAAAGAAAGTAACCAGCTATAACACGCCACAGTGTAAGAAAGTGACCAGTTATAACACCACAGTGTAAGAAAGTAACCAGTTATAACACCACAGTGAAAGAAAGTAACCAGTTATAACACACCACAGTGTAAGAAAGTAACCAGCTATAACACACCACAGTGTAAGAAAGTAACCAGCTATAACACACCACAGTGAAAGAAAGTAACCAGCTATAACACACCACAGTGTAAGAAAGTAACCAGCTATAACACACCACAGTGTAAGAAAGTAACCAGCTATAACACACCACAGTGAAAGAAAGTAACCAGCTATAACACACCACAGTGTAAGAAAGTGACCAGTTATAACACCACAGTGTAAGAAAGTAACCAGTTATAACACCACAGTGAAAGAAAGTAACCAGTTATAACACACCACAGTGTAAGAAAGTAACCAGCTATAACACACCACAGTGTAAGAAAGTAACCAGCTATAACACACCACAGTGAAAGAAAGTAACCAGCTATAACACACCACAGTGTAAGAAAGTGACCAGTTATAACACCACAGTGTAAGAAAGTAACCAGTTATAACACCACAGTGAAAGAAAGTAACCAGTTATAACACACCACAGTGTAAGAAAGTAACAAGCTATAACACACCACAGTGTAAGAAAGTGACCAGTTATAAGACCACAGTGTAAGAAAGTAACCAGTTATAACACCACAGCGAAAGAAAGTTACCAGTTATAACACACCACAGTGTAAGAAAGTAACCAGTTATAACACACCACAGTGTAAGAAAGTGACCAGTTATAACATACCACAGTGAAAGAAAGTAACCAGTTATAACACCACAGTGAAAGAAAGTAACCAGTTATAACACCACAGTGTAAGAAAGTAACCAGTTATAACACACCACAGTGTAAGAAAGTAACCAGTTATAACACACCACAGTGAAAGAAAGTAACCAGTTATAACACACCACAGTGTAAGAAAGTAACCAGTTATATCACCACAGTGTAAGAAAGTAACCAGTTATAACACCACAGTGAAAGAAAGTAACCAGTTATAACACCACAGTGTAAGAAAGTAACCAGTTATAACACCACAGTGTAAGAAAGTAACCAGTTATAACACCACAGTGAAAGAAAGTAACCAGTTATAACACCACAGTGTAAGAAAGCAACCAGTTATAACACCACAGTGAAAGAAAGTAACCAGTTATAACACCACAGTGTAAGAAAGTAACCAGTTATAACACCACAGTGTAAGAAAGTAAACAGTTATAACACCACAGTGAAAGAAAGTAACCAGTTATAACACCACAATGTAAGAAAGTAACCAGTTATAACACCACAGTGAAAGAAAGTAACCAGTTATAACACCACAGTGTAAGAAAGTAACCAGTTATAACACCACAGTGAAAGAAACCAGTTATAACACCACAGTGTAAGAAAGTAACCAGTTATAACACCACAGTGTAAGAAAGTAACAAGTTATAACACCACAGTGAAAGAAAGTAACAAGTTACAACATACCACAGTGAAAGAAAGTAACCAGTTATAACACCACAGTGAAAGAAAGTAACCAGTTATAAAACACCACAGTGTAAGAAAGTAACCAGTTATAACACACCACAGTGTAAGAAAGTAACCAGTTATAACACCACAATGTAAGAAAGTAACCAGTTATAACACACCACAGTGTAAGAAAGTAACCAGTTATAACACCACAGTGAAAGAAAGTAACAAGTTATAACATACCACAGTGAAAGAAAGTAACCAGTTATAACACCACAGTGAAAGAAAGTAACCAGTTATAACACACCACAGTGTAAGAAAGTAACCAGTTATAACACACCACAGTGAAAGAAAGTAACCAGTTATAACACACCACAGTGAAAAAAAGTAACCAGTTATAACACCACAGTGTAAGAAAGTAACCAGTTATAACACACCACAGTGTAAGAAAGTAACCAGTTATAACACCACAGTGTAAGAAAGTAACCAGTTATAACACACCACAGTGAAAGAAAGTAACCAGTTATAACACACCACAGTGTAAAAAAGTAACCAGTTATAACACCACAGTGAAAGAAAGTAACCAGTTATAACACCACAGTGTAAGAAAGTAACCAGTTATAACACCACAGTGTAAGAAAGTAACCAGTTATAACACACCACAGTGAAAGAAAGTAACCAGTTATAACACACCACAGTGTAAGAAAGTAACCAGTTATAACACCACAGTGAAAGAAAGTAACCAGTTATAACACCACAGTGTAAGAAAGTAACCAGTTATAACACCACAGTGTAAGAAAGTAACCAGTTATAACACACCACAGTGAAGGAAAGTAACCAGTTATAACACACCAGAGTGAAAGAAAGTAACCAGTTATAACACACCACAGTGTAAGAAAGTAACCAGTTATAACACCACAGCGAAAGAAAGTAACCAGTTATAACACCACAGTGTAAGAAAGTAACCAGTTATAACACACCACAGTGTAAGAAAGTAACCAGTTATAACACCACAGTGAAAGAAAGTAACCAGTTATAACACCACAGTGAAAGAAAGTAACCAGTTATAACACACCACAGTGTAAGAAAGTAACCAGTTATAACACACCACAGTGAAAGAAAGTAACCAGTTATAACACACCCCAGTGTAAGAAAGTAACCAGTTATAACACATCACAGTGTAAGAAAGTAACCAGTTATAACACACCACAGTGTAAGAAAGTAACCAGTTATAACACCACAGTGTAAGAAAGTAACCAGTTATAACACACCACAGTGAAGGAAAGTAACCAGTTTTAACACACCACAGGGTAAGAAAGTAACCAGTTATAACACACCACAGTGTAAGAAAGTAACCAGTTATAACACCACAGTGTAAGAAAGTAACCCGTTATAACACACCACAGTGTAAGAAAGTAACCAGTTATAACACACCACAGGGTAAGAAAGTAACCAGTTATAACACCACAGTGTAAGAAAGTAACCAGTTATAACACCACAGTGTAAGAAAGTAACCAGTTATAACACACCACAGTGAAAGAAAGTAACCAGTTATAACACACCACAGTGTAAGAAAGTAACCAGTTATAACACCACAGTGAAAGAAAGTAACCAGTTATAACACCACAGTGTAAGAAAGTAACCAGTTATAACACCACAGTGTAAGAAAGTAACCAGTTATAACACACCACAGTGAAGGAAAGTAACCAGTTATAACACACCACAGTGAAAGAAAGTAACCAGTTATAACACACCACAGTGTAAGAAAGTAACCAGTTATAACACCACAGTGAAAGAAAGTAACCAGTTATAACACCACAGTTTAAGAAAGTAACCAGTTATAACACACCACAGTGAAAGAAAGTAACCAGTTATAACACACCACAGTGTAAGAAAGTAACCAGTTATAACACACCACAGTGAAAGAAAGTAACCAGTTATAACACACCACAGTGTAAGAAAGTAACCAGTTATAACACACCACAGTGTAAGAAAGTAACCAGTTATAACACACCACAGTGTAAGAAAGTAACCAGTTATAACACCACAGTGTAAGAAAGTAACCAGTTATAACACACCACAGTGAAGGAAAGTAACCAGTTATAACACACCACAGGGTAAGAAAGTAACCAGTTATAACACACCACAGTGTAAGAAAGTAACCAGTTATAACACCACAGTGTAAGAAAGTAACCCGTTATAACACACCACAGTGTAAGAAAGTAACCAGTTATAACACACCACAAGGTAAGAAAGTAACCAGTTATAACACACCACAGGGTAAGAAAGTAACCAGTTATAACACCACAGTGAAAGAAAGTAACCAGTTATAACACACCACAGGGTAAAAAAGTAACCAGTTATAACACACCACAGTGTAAGAAAGTAACCAGTTATAACACCACAGTGAAAGAAAGTAACCAGTTATAACACACCACAGGGTAAGAAAGTAACCAGTTATAACACACCACAGGGTAAGAAAGTAACCAGTTATAACACACCACAGTGTAAGAAAGTAACCAGTTATAACACACCACAGTGTAAGAAAGTAACCAGTTATAACACGTAAAGTAAAAGGACGCAAGTGCAACTAATGTGACATTTTATTGTGGCAACGTTTCGCTCTCCAGGAGCTTTATCAAGCCATTACAAACAATACATGGACACAGGCTGTGTCCATGTGTTTGCCTACATTTGGCCTATTACTACCTATGTCAAGGTCTTAGGTCTACATTATTATCTACAGTTGCCTCAATAATCCTAATATTAGTGTACTAACAGTATAAGCTACCTACTTCTTCCCTGAAGGATAAATCTATAAATTAAGTAGTACCTACCAACCACCTACACCAATCCGGGAGAGTGTTTTTTTGTTTTTGGGTGGGTGTAAGGGCCCTCGAACGGTGTGTTTTTCCCCGTTGGGACTTCTGAGACCGAATAAGTTCCAACATCCTCCCGCTGGCGAAGGTAGGTACTAAGTCTAGATCAAGTCTGCCTCCCGCAGGTCCTCCCAGTGGGCCCTGGACTTGAGCGCCGTTCGATGGGTCGTCCGGCAGCTCAGTTCGGTCAGCCTCTGGTCTAACTTCTCATGTCCCGGTCCCACCGTGTGGACCTCGAGAGGCAAAAGCCTGTTGATGGGTCTTATATTCTCGACACCATTCATTCTCACCTTCACCATTCTCAACCGCCCAGCCTTGTCTGGGTGGGTCGACACCACCAGGCCAAGAGGCCAGTATGCCCTGGGCGCCTTGGATTCTACTAGCACCAGGTTCCCTTCACTTAGCATCAATTATTTGCCTCGGGGTCTGCACCATAGAAATGTTCCTGCAGGGCTGTCAAGTAATCCCTGCGCCACACCTGGTTCCATTTGTCCAGGATGTTCACCAGTCTGTTGTGACTCCTGTGCAGTTCTTCCTTGATGGGGGAACCATCTGGACCATAATAATCCAGCTCCTTTGAAGACTGACTCAAAATTGCAGGGAAGGGCTCAATCCTCCTTCCAAACAGCATGTGATTGGGGGTGAGAGCTTCCTGCTCGTCAATCCCATTTTGCACGTAGGTCAGAGGCCTGTTATTGACTCTTGCCTCTATCTCAGCTAACACTGTCCTCAGTTCATCAAAGCTCACTCTCCTGCCGTGCAAGACCTTACGAATGCACCTTTTGACTGTGCCCACCATGCGTTCATAGAATCCCCCTTGCCAAGGCGCTCTGGGAACTATGAACCTCCACTCGCACTCTATTCTCTTCAGATATTCTTGTACTTCTCCGTTGTCCCTAAGATTCCTGAAAACTTTATCGGCCGATCTGAAGCTCGTGCCATTGTCCGAGATAATCAATTGCGGGCACGAGAATCTGGCTGTAAACCTCCTGAACAACTTCACGAAAGTCTCTGTCGACATGTCTTCCGCCAACTCCAAATGCATGGCTCGAGTAGTGGCACAAGTAAACAGGCAGACATATACTTTCTGAGGGCCCACCCTATCGTCTCCTGGGTTCTTCAACATGATAGCCCCAGTATAGTCTATTCCCACAGTCTCAAAGGGCCTGTCACTATGTACCCGCTCCTGAGGCAGCGGTGGTGGACCTGGGTACGGTAGGGTCCTCCCATTGTACCGCCGGCAGACCATGCAACTCTTTAGCACCCTTTTGACGACAGCTCGGCCCTTCAGTACTCAGTAATTCTGACGTAGGCAGGTGAGGGTATCTCCAAACCCCCCATGTAAGGTCCTCTGATGGGCATCTTGTATCAATAGCTCTGACGCCCATCCCTCCTTTCCCAGTAACATGGGATGTTTTGCCCCATAGCTGAGCTCAGAGTTTTGTATTCTTCCCCAGCATCTTATTAGCCCAGCATGATCTAGGAACAATCCCAATGAGTGGACCAATTTACTGTTCCCTGAGTCGTCGTTGGACACACGTCCTGACGTCATAACCTGCGGCCCTGTCGCCAGTACTTCCAGCACTCCTGGAAACCTCTCCCTTTGGTACTGCCTTATCCAATATTCTCTGGGACCCACGAGAGACAACTGTCGACCTTGGCTTACCTTGTCATGCAGCTTCCTCACAAATCGAAATACCATTTCTGTGACTCCTATAAGTTTCCTCCAAGAGGAGTAGCATCTGGGGTCAAATAATTCAGTGTCGGGTTCCCCCACAAAGTGTACTATGCTGCTGGTTGTCTCCCCAAATTTCTGCTCCAGCCAGCAATCCTTTGCCGGTAACCAGTCTGGGCCTTTGAACCAAATCTCGCTTTTACTCAGCTTTTTGTGTGTCACCCATTGGCTTATTAGGTCGGCTGGGTTTTGATCTGTAGGCACGTACAGAATTGTTGATGTTGACTGTAGCTCCCGTATCTCCTTTACCCGATTCCTGACATAGGGGAGCTTAGACCTGTCGTTCTGGACCCACTGTAAGGCCACCTCTGAGTCTGAGTCTGTCCATACATAGGTGTGTGTCACACTCAGGTTACTCAACACCTCCTCTACATACTTCCCCAGTCTTGCTCCCAGCAACATCACTGTGAGCTCTAGCTTTGGGATCAAGCAATCCTTCAGGGGTGTCACCCGTGCACGACTGGTGGCCAGATTGACCTGGTCCCCGGCCACCAAATACGCTACTGCCCCATAGGCCCTGGAGGAGGCATCGCAGAAGACATGCAAGTCATAATCCCGCCCGGTGCACCCGATGGACATGGGGAATGTGAACTCATGCAATTCCGCTAGACCTTTGCTAACCAGACCCCACTCCTGGCAGACTGTTTCTGGCAATGGGTCGTCCCAACCTAGGTTCAGCTCCCAGATCTGTTGCACTAGCATCCTCCTTCGAATGGTGATGGGTGTCAACAAACCCAAAGGATCGAAGGCAGTCTGCACTGTACTCAGCAAGGACCTCCTGGTCAGCTTCCCTTCCCCATCAGGTTTCCTCTTTAGCCTAAGTCTGTCTTCCATGATTTCCCACTCCAGTCCCAACACCAATGTTACCTCAGGTACCGAGTAGCCAGCATAGTCACGTTCCACCGTGCCTCGCAACGTTGGATTGTTTGTCACCCATTCTCTCAATGGCATATTAGCCGAGAGCATCTCCTGATTCGACTCTCGGTAAATGTCCATCAACAGCCTTTCATCTGAGGTGGTACCTTGCATGTTGTCTACATAAAATAGGGTCTTCAGTAATTCTTTAAGCAGGCTGTTACAGTTCGCAAGGTGATAGTCTATGGTGGCCTGCAATAGGAATGGTGAACTAGTGGTGCCAAACAACACCGCCCTGAATCTGTAGGTATCATACCCTTGCTCGGGCACCTCCCTGTTAGCCAACCACAAGAATCTTGTGTAGTCCCTGTCTTGTGGCTGCAACCCAATACGTAGGAAGGCTTTGCTGATATCTGCCGCATAGGCATACTGTTCTGTCCTGAATCTCAACAACACATCTGCTATCCTCTGCATCAGGGAGGGCCCTGTGAGCAGACAGTCGTTCAACGATGGCTCTCGGGAACTCGCTTGTGAGCTGCAGTTGAAGACCACTCTGATGGGAGTGGTTACTGACTCCTTGGTGACTGCCATGTGTGGAAGATAATGGGTGTTTTCCCCAGGGCTGGCATTGGGCACTTTCTCAATGAACCCGAGGACCAACTGTTCCTTAATAATATCATCGTATTTCCCCACCAGACCCTTCTTGGTCAGGCTGTTCACCAATGAATTCAACTGACCCCGTGCCTTCTTGAAATTAGTGGGCAGCGTTGGTGTCCCGGGTTTCCATGGGAGTCGCACCCAGTACTATCCGTCCCTGAACTGCACATGGTTCAAGTAATCTTGATACGTCTCTTCGTGTTCGGGGGGTGGCTGGTCACCCCTAATCTCTACTACATCCAGGTCCCATAGTTTATGGACCGGCTCACTGTCGGATATGCCAACTTGCGTCTCTGACAGATCTTCGTGCAGACCAATCCACATCACTAGAAACACCTCATTTCGCTGTAAAAACCGGAGCCCTCCTTTCCCGGGGTCACAGGTAAGTGAGCTGGTACCCTGCCTCCTACGATATACCCCGCTGGAGTCCTGTACAGGCCAACACCCTCCTTGATAACCCTTCTCGTGGACACGAACTCATCTATGTAATCTCCTACCAAGATTCCTACATTACTAACGTTGTCTGTAGCAATGTTTGGTTCCGCTAGCTTCACACCCAACTCCCTCAAACGTTTGACTGCTGTGGCCAGTCCCTTAGTGGTAATGATATTGGGCAGTCTCTTCACTATCAAGGCTGAAATTTCCTGTCGATGCCCGGCTAACCTGACCGTCACATTGACTACTGAACAAGACCTGCGTGGGACTTCCCCACCAAACCCTTCCACCTTCATGTCAACTTTACCACCTGTCTTCAGCTTCAACCTAGTTGCTAGACTCTCTGTTATAAAGGATCTCTGTGCCCCACTGTTGAAGAACAAACAGGTCGTTTCAGACTTCTTATTCATAACCACCGCCATTATGGTGGGCAAGGCCACCGAACCTTGAAACTGCTCACCGGAACAAATTCCCGGTGCCGCACTCACCACACTCATCACTACTTCAGGCTTGTTCTTGCTCTCCCAGCTTGTGCTGATCTGGTGTTATTAGGACACAGTGCACTGTGGTGCTTACCCTTCCGGCAGTCCCGACACTCCCTGAGTTGGGCGTTACAGTCCCTGGCAAAATGTTCTCCACAACACTTGAAGCAAAGTCTCAACTCCCTTAGTCGTTGAACTATTTGGTTATAGGTGGTGAAGCTCGGACACCCTGAGCTAGCGTGTTCTTCTTCACAAAACATGCACCATCTCATACTGGCCGCTTGAGTGGCTTCTCCCTTGGCTCTCGGGGTGGAGGACTTGTCCTGGGCATAATATGAGCCAACCCTAGTAGGAGATGTTTTAGCTTTATCTCTCGAGTATCTGGAGGGGTTGATCGATTCCACCTTGGTGGGCAATTTTTTCCCCCGACCTATGCTTAGGTGGGACACGAGATCTCCCAACCCCTCAACGATTTGTTGTATCGTGAACTGGTTCGTCCGATATTTTAAGTGTAACTCATGCACTGTAGTGCCAGCCAGTTTCTTCTGAATCACCTGACTGATGAACCATTCTGACTTACCCCAATCATGTAAATCTTTAAGACTATTTGTCAAACTCACAACTTCGATTCGGAACTTCTCTAGGCTCTGACGGTCATGGCGACAAGCCTCTAGATCCAACAACCGATAAAGTATAGCTACCTTTATCTCCTCAGTGTTGCCAAACATGTCCTTTAATTGGTCTTTGGCATGTTGGTAATTAGTGTCAGTGGTTTGGTAATGCCGGACCAAGTCCAAGGCTTTACCCTTGAGCTGTGAACGTAAATACTGTAATTTGACGGCATCTGACAAATCGTCTCTGTCATCTATCTGGGCTTTAAACTGATCCCAGAAAGCAATGTACTCTGTTAAGATTCTGTCAAACGTTGGTAAATTCAACTGGGGCAATCTGGGCAACACATTAACAGGCACGCTGTTGTTCGTGTTCCCTGAAACATTTGCTGCCCCTGCTGTACCGGCCTTCAAAGTCTTTATTAACTGCCTGCAGAGTCTCATCTCTGCTTTACACTCTGTCCTTCGTTCGTCATAGTCCTTCCGTGCTACCTCGACTGTATAGTCAGACTCACCTGCAGCATAGGCCTCTGTCTCATAAAGGATAAATGATCTCTCAAAGGCCTCCAGCATTTGCTCCAAAGGTTTCAGGCCACTCTCAAGTTCCTCAGAGTCTACATCCTGATCTTGCTACTGGTACTTCATCTTCACCTACCATAGTTGTGGTTTAGTTAAGATCACAGTACTAATTGTACTTCAATTAGCCCACCCCACAGCACGAACGGTATTAGGCAAGAATGAACGAGTCTCAAGGCTTCTCAACAAGCTTAACAACTCCCTTTATTATATTGACTCTACTCTGAATCAAAAATGTACACTGTTAGCTCTCAAATCCCAATCGAAATGTGTATCGATGTGAAAGCTTAACCTAGCAATTTTCTGTACAATGTCAGCAAATAATTACAGGACTTAACCTAGTCTCAGGTACAATTCACAAATCCCACATTAAAATGAGTCAAAGACAATGAAAATCACACAATAAAAAAAGTGCAGTATACAAATTAAAATCACTTGGTTAACACAAATAAATTCAACAATTCAACTTGTGAAACAATAAATGAATAATGTATGTAAACACCTTGACCTAACTGTGCCCAGCTTACCCAGTCTAGCGTGGATGGTTGGATAAGGTAAATCATAACCTAACTAGTGTGCTATAGCTTAAACCTAGCTTTAGAACTCCCTGTAAATAATAACTAGGTTAAATCTGTTCTAGCTACTATAACTGTTGTAAATATTGCACAAGCCTAGCCTAACTGCAGCTACCTTGCAAATGCACTGTAAGTAATTAACACACAAGTCTCCTACTCTGGATTACTTGTAATCACTGTAAATAATTAAATTCACAAGCTTCTCTAGCCTACCTGGCCTACCTGTAAATTACTGCAAATAACAACTTCTGTGTATAGTCAGCTTGGCCTAGCCTCTGTGTTACTCTGGGCCTAGGTGTACTAACTTAACCTAACTCTTAAACTGATTCCTAACTGTGGCCTAGCTATGTTAATTTTAACCTAGCTATTCCACATCACGGTTACAGAGGACCACTTGTGAAAATTTGTCTAGACTGCCTCCAAGTGAGTCGCCTACCCTGGCAAGCTCTGTTGACATCGAGCTCTGAGGTCGGTACCTCAGCCTCACAAGTGGCTTATAGGACAGATTTTCATAAATGACTGATGTTGCAAGAAACCTCGCTTGCATGCACATTTAAAGGACTAACTTACTTGGTGTTGCAGCATATATCCTGATCTTCAACCTCCCTAAGCTTAGCCCCTTTGGACTTCCTCTCAGAAACCACGTGCAACCGGGAGCCTTAGTTCCTGCAATATTCAATCGATATTAGTGACCTGCCTGCACCTCAGAAATTCCTGTATCCAAGAGGGTGTGTATCCCCTAGTATAACTATGCAGAAACGGACACTAGCTTCTAGGTAGACAAGAGACAAAATCACGTACTGGTTATGAACTGCCAGCTGCACAAAGGCCACAGCTCAACTCACTCACAATTTTCCCCAGACACTGACCAGAAATCCTAAGAAAAAATGGAGGTCTTGTCTTACTGTATGTGCCTGACAGAAGAGGTCATCTACGGTACATCGAGGTGCCTCAACCAGATTTCTCCAGGTCTCATATGTGAAGACACGTGGGGGGCGCCGTCTGCTGATCACGGCAGGTGTTGTCCAGATGATGTCTGGTCATAGAAGAAAGAGCTGGCATCTTCGAGACCCGCGCCTCGTCGTTCAAACTTGGGCTGCCAGTTCTCCCTAGCTAACTTAACCTAGTGTTTGCCTACATTTGGCCCATTACTACCTATATTAAGGTGTTAGGTCTACATTATTATCTACAGATGCCTCAATAATCCTAATATTAGTGTAATAACAGTATAAACTACCTACTTCTTGTCTGAATGGTAAATCTATAAATTAAGTAGTACCTACCAGCCACCTACGCCAATCCGGGAGAGTGTGTTTTTGTTTTTGGGTGGGTGTAAGGGCCCTCGAGCGGTGTGTTTTTCCCCATTGGGACTTCTCGGACTGAATAAGTTCCAACAATTAAAGTAATAACATGAGTGATAATATGAAGAGTATATACTGATTATAATTACATTCATTTACGTTATTTTTTAACACTAAGGAATCCTATAAAATCTAGAAACTGCACGTGAAAGTAACTTAGATGTTGAGGAAACAAGAGTAGCTGGTGTAAGACCAGGTGGTGACCTGAGTGGGAAGACACCTACCTACCTACCTACCTCTCTCCCTACCTCCCTCTCTTCCCCTCTCTTCCCATCTACCCACCTCTCTCCCTTTCTCCCTACCTCTCTTCTTCCCTTTCTCTCTACCTACCTCCCTCCCTATCTCTCTACCTACCTATCTACTTCCTCCTTTCTCTCCCTTTCTCCCTCCCTCACCCTGTACACCTGACATTCAGGTTATATACATGGAGAGGTGTATGTCTGTCAGTGTGTATACACTAAGACTATACTAACACCTGGTTTTTGGGATCATTATTATTATAATAAAAAAGAAACGCTGTACTAGTTAAGGGATCAAATTATTCTTGGCTGGTGGTGAACAGGTGTCCTGTAGCCTTAATTCTTGGCTGGTGAACAGGTGTCCTGTAGCCTTAATTCTTGGCTGGTGGTAAACAGGTGTCCTGTAGCCTTAATTCTTGGCTGGTGATGAACAGGTGTACTGTAGCCTTAATTATTGGCTGGTGGTGAACAGGTGTCCTGTAGCCTTAATTCTTGGCTGGTGGTGAACAGGTGTACTGTAGCCTTAATTCTTGGCTGGTGATGAACAGGTGTCCTGTAGCCTTAATTCTTGGCTGGTGGTGAACAGGTGTCCTGTAGCCTTAATTCTTGGCTGGTGGTGAACAGGTGTCCTGTAGCCTTAATTCTTGGCTGGTGATGAACAGGTGTCCTGTAGCCTTAATTCTTGGCTGGTGAACAGGTGTCCTGTAGCCTTAATTCTTGGCTGGTGATGAACAGGTGTCCTGTAGCCTTAATTCTTGGCTGGTGATGAACAGGTGTCCTGTAGCCTTAATTCTTGGCTGGTGGTGAACAGGTGTACTGTAGCCTTAATTCTTGGCTGGTGGTGAACAGGTGTCCTGTAGCCTTAATTCTTGGCTGGTGATGAACAGGTGTCCTGTAGCCTTAATTCTTGGCTGGTGATGAACAGGTGTCCTGTAGCCTTAATTCTTGGCTGGTGGTGAACAGGTGTCCTGTAGCCTTAATTCTTGGCTGGTGATGAACAGGTGTCCTGTAGCCTTAATTCTTGGCTGGTGGTGAACAGGTGTCATGTAGCCTTAATTCTTGGCTGGTGGTGAACAGGTGTCCTGTAGCCTTAATTCTTGGCTGGTGGTGAACAGGTGTCCTGTAGCCTTAATACTTGGCTGGTGATGAACAGGTGTCCTGTAGCCTTAATTCTTGGCTGGTGATGAACAGATGTCCTGTAGCCTTAATTCTTGGCTGGTGGTGAACAGGTGTCCTGTAGCCTTAATTCTTGGCTGGTGGTGAACAGGTGCCCTGTAGCTTAATGACCCTCGAGTAGTCGATAGGCTTTAAGTCTTCCACACAATCGTCTCTGCACAGGTGTTAAATACAATAACAAAACCAAAACCATACACCAAACACCATCCGGAAACGTTTCCAGATAGCTTTTTTAAACCATTTGTACACACACACACACACACACACACAAACATGTGGACGCTATACTCAACAAAGGCGGCAGACAGGACTCCCTGAACCAGACATTAATTTCACTGACCTATATATTATCAACGTTCTGGAGAAGTTAGTAAAGAGAAGGTTGAAAGAGAAGGTCGGGAGAGAAAAACATTAAAGAAAACCATCATGGTTCAGGGAAGACGTATAATGCCTAACAAACCTCTTGAATTTATACGACTGATGCAGTACTCAGCCAGCTGTTACTCAAGAAACTGTATAAACAGGAGAAAGTTCTAGAGTGGATCAACGAGTACCTGACAAGCAGGGTAGTGTAACAGTCCTGGCAAGCAGGACAGAGAGTAACAGTCCTGATGTTGCATGCAAAGAGTATGTACCCTTTATTCGGAGCATGTGAACACACTCATAAAAGGCTACCTTCCCAACCAGCGAACCAGGTACTAAGGGTCGGACGATGGGGCCCCATCGTCAGATCAGTATCTAGGTTCAGCCAATCATATTGTGGATCTGGCAATTGTAAAGGTGACGTGGATACTAGTTACATTCTCACCCTTGTCATTTTCATCCAGCTGCTGGTTGAACATAGTTGTCCATTCTGTCTCCAGGCTGTGTTTTGCCTCTTGATTTACCGTGTTGTACACACATATTTCCAACTGTATATAGTGTACATACTTTTAAATACTTATAATCGCACTTTGTGAAGGAAAATATAATTCAAAGTCAATCAGCTGTGTTTGTTCTGCTCCTTGCTCTCCTTTACACCCAGGATAATAGGCCTTATTTTTCCTGGGTTGTAATACCTGACAAGCAGGACAGAGAGTAACAGTCCTGGCAAGTAGGAGAGTGTGTGTGTGTTAGGAAGAGTCAGAATAGTCAAGTGTAACGAATGTGGGTGCCATAAGGATTGGTACTGGAGCCCCAACTGTTTTGTAGTATAAAAAATCGTTTTTAATTGATGGAATTGACTAATAGAAGTCTGTTTACTACAACTGTAAATAAAACAGTGGAAGTCGGAAATTTACTCCAGTACGACCTGGACAGGCAAGAAGTTGGTCAGACAAATGCTCTTGGAATTCACTGAAGATTGAAAAAGGGGAAGGGAGACCAGAAATGAAGTACAGCCTAGGGGAAGAAAAAGTGACCTTGATAGAGATCACAATCGCGACAAATAAGTCACCTGAAGAGGAGCATATGAACCTGATAACATTGGCAGCATATACCCCAGAATAGCAATCATTAACCTAAACCCAGTATCATTTGGGACTCTATACACGACATGCGTAAGATTCATCATCGAGTACGCAGCGCCAGCATGAAACCCCAATCTGATACAGCACGTGCAAGAGCAAGAAACTTGTCGAAGAGATGAGAAGAGACATGAAGACCAGAAAATGCGACCCTAGATGCAAGGAGAGTAAAGAAGAATAAGGAAGTAAGGGAGATTATGGGTTGGTCGGTAGCGCACTCAGCTCACATCCTGAGTGTCCGTGGTTTGATTCCCGGAATTGGTGGGCAAATTTCCTTACACCTCCTGCCCCTGTTCACCTAGTAAGAAGTAGGTACTTGGGTGTTAGTCGACTGTTGTGGGTCGCATCCTGGGGGGTGGTAGTACACCTTAGATAGGATAACACCTTTTAACCTGTAAAACTGGTCTAAGTAAACAATAAATAACACAAAGATATGTTTGAGAGGAGAAAACCATAAATAATCATAGATGAACCACTGGAACTTTGGAAGGTATTTCTTTAGTCTCAAGGTGATTAAAACAAAAGTAGAATGAGCTAGACGAGGAGACGATGGTGTTTCCTTCCCTTTGCGATTTTAGAAGCTACAAGAGAAAGTCCAGAAACACCGTGTGGTGCGTCACTCTCTGTTTATACAACCAAGAGTTTAACCCCCGTTTTAAAGATTATTCATTATTAGTAATGAACAGCATGAAACCATAGTGACCCTCGTGTAGTTGACAGTACATGTGGACCAGATCGTGTAGTTGACAGTACATGTGGACCAGATCGTGTAGTTGACAGTACATGTGGACCAGACTAACCCACGAGACGGGTGACTATAAGGTAAAAAAAGCGTCAGGAGTGAAGGTGTTTGTGCTATAATGAATACATTAGATGTGGGCGTGTAATTAGGCTGTGGGAAGAGGACATGGTACGGGTAGGGTACTAAGTACTTATGGAGAAGGTGTGATCAAACTTTATACTAATATATACGTACCTCCATCATATGCAAAATAGCCACTGTGAAAATAAATGAATTATCAAGCACTTTCGTGATTTCTCACATTATCAAGGAACTGATGTGAAAAATAAACACTGAAAAAATAGTGAATTTCCAAGCTCTTGGGAATTTACTATTTTTTCAAGTGGTTACTTTGCATATTGTGATATTACCTGCTTACTGTGACCTTATTGCATACCTCGGTGAGTCTGTAAAGTGAAAATGTAGTCGAAGGAAGGATCTCTCGGCACCTAATTTTTAAAACGAAAATATGATATCTCCTCAACGCACCTTGAAAAATTGGGTTGGGCAAATGTTTTGTTAGTGGGATGAATTGTAAAGGACCTGCCTAGTATGGGCCAACAGGCCTGCTGCAGTGTTCCTCCTTTCTTATGTTCTTAATGAATACAACATAGATTAACGTAAACTCTTGGATAAACATACACAGAAAGAAATAAGTGTATATTCCCTTTATATATACGCATAGTTCGCTGTATATACTGATAAAATGTGCATCTTTCTGTAATTTTTCAGAGTGGTTGTTTTGCATATTCTGAAATCACCTGTTTACTGTGATCTTATTGCATATATATATATATATATATATATATATATATATATATATATATATATATATATATATATATATATATATATATATATATATATATACGAAGTATTCGAGATGTAGCTCTGAGTTATCTATGTTGTTTTACTTTATATTGTATTTTTGTGAATGTTTTGCCAATGTATTTTGTCTTTAAATAAAGTATCTATAATATATATATATATATATATATATATATATATATATATATATATATATATATATATAATATATAATATATATATATATACATGCAATAAGATCACAGTAAACAGATGATTTCAGAATATGCAAAACAACCACACTGGACAAATAATAAATTTTAAAATTCTCAATTCTTGGGTTTGTGGGTTGCGTGAAGGACCTGTCTAGTTTGGCCAGTGGGCCTGCTGCAGTGTTCTCTCTCTTATAAGTTGCGCGTCAGGTGTTGCTTTGTTGTGGGATGTGATGGTGAGGGGTCTTGAAGACGGTCAGGGGTCTTGAAGACGGTCAGGGGTCTTGAAGACGGTCAGGGGTCATGAAGACGGTCAGGGGTCATGAAGACGGTCAGGGGTCAGCTCTTCAGTGGTTAACTCTTCCCTGTGGTCCTCCACCAACTCTTCCACATCCTCCCCACTCACATCCAACCCAATGGACTTCCCCAGTGCCACTATAGATTCCACAACAGGCGTAGGGTCCTCAGGGTCAGCCCCAAACCCTTCAAAATCCCTCTCTTGGACACAATGTGGTCTAGACCCTTTATATGCCTTCCTCTGATGTATTACTTTTATTGTTCCTTGACAATGTGAGTAGTCACGAAAGCGCTTGGAATTTCTCTATTCTTTCACAGTGGTTGTTTTGCATATATATATAATATATATATATATATATAAATATATATATATATATATATATATATATATAAAATATATATATATATATTATATATATATATATGTGTGTGTGTACTCACCTATTTGTACTCACCTATTTGTGGTTGCAGGGGTCGAGTCCTAGCTCCTGGCCCCCCCTCTTCACCGGTTGCTACTAGACCCTCTCTCTCCCCGCTCCATGAGCTTTATCAAACCTCGTCTTAAAACTGTGTATGGTTTCCTGCCTCCACTACGTCATTTTCTAGCTATTCCACGCCTTACAACTCTATGACTGAAGAAATACTTCCTACTATTCTCTGACTCATTTGTGTCTTCACTTCCCAAATTTTGGCCTCTTGTTTTTGTGTCCCTCCCTGGAACATCCTGTCCTTGTCCCCCCTTGTCTATTCCACGCAGTAAATTTTAATGTCGTTATCATGTCTCCCCTGACCCCCTGTCCTCCAGTGTCGTCAGGCCGATTTCCCTAAATCTTTCTTCATAGGACATTCCCCTTAGCTCTGGAACTAACCTTTTTGCAAACCTTTGTACTTTCTCATTTTCTTGACGGTTTATAAAGTGGGGGTTCCAAACGGTGCTGCATACCCAGTAGGGCCCTGAAACAGGGTGTACAGTGTTTTGAAGATTCCTTACTAAGGTCCCCGGAATGGTTCTCGGGTTTGCCAGGCGCCCAATGCTGCAGCAGTTATCTATTGATGTGTGCTTCCGGAGACAGTCGGTTTTATACTCACCCCAAGATCTTTCTCCTTGAGTGAGGTTTGCAGTCTTTGGCCACCTAGCCTAACCTGTCTGTGGGGCTTCTTCCCCTTCCCCCTTTTTCAGATTTTTCATTTGGAGGTTAAAACGGAAACCCCCCCCCCCCCCCCCCCCGGTCTCTTTAATCCTGCCTGGTCCCAAAACAGATTTTAAATTTTCCCCATTAACTTTCCCCATCTCAAACAGGGACACTTCTGAGTTAACCCTTCGTCATTCGTTCACATTACCAAAAATAGCCTGGGCCTAGGACCACCCCGTGGGACCCCGCTCGTCACAGGGGCCCCTGTGAACATCATTACGTACCATGACTCGTTGTTGCCTCCCTGTCAGGTATTCTCTGATCCATTGCAGTGCCCTTCCTGTTATATGCGCCTGATGCTCTAGCTTCTGCACTAATCTCTTGTGAGTGAACTGTGTCAAAGGCCTTCTTGCAGTCCAAGAAGATGCAATCAACCCACCCCTCTCTCTCTTGTCTTACTTCTGTTATTTTATCATAAAACTCCAGAAGGTTTGTGACACAGGATTTGCCTTCCGTGAATCCGTGCTGGTTGGCATTTATACTCCTGTTCCGTTCCAGGTGCTCCACCACTCTCCTCCTGATAATCTTCTCCATAATTTTGCATACTATACACGTCAATGACACAGGTCTATAGTTTAGTGCCTCTTTTCTGTCTCCTTTTTTGAAATGGGAACTACATTTGCTGTCTTCCATACCTCAGGTAGTTGCCCAGTTTCCAGGGATGTGTTGAAGATTGTGGTAAGTGGTACGCACAACATATCTGCTCCCTCTCTAAGGACCCATGGAGAGATGTTGTCCGGTCCCATTGCCTTTGAGGTATCGATGTCCCTTAGCAGTTTCTTCACCTCCTCCTCATCTGTATGTATGTCGTCCAACACTTGTTGGTGTATTCCTTGTTGGTGTCCCCATCTGGTCTGTCCCCCCAGAGTCCTTCCTGTCTCTACTGTAAATACTTCCTTAAATCTCGTGTTGAGCTCCTCACATACCTCTTGATCGTTTCTTGTGAGTTCCCCACCTTCTTTCCTCAGCCTTATCACCTGGTCCTTGACTGTTGTCTTCTTCCTAATGTGGCTATACAGCAGTTTCGGTCAGATTTGACTTTCGATGCTATGTCGTTTTCATACTGTCTCTGGGCCTCCCTCCTTATCTGCGCATACTCGTTTCTGGCTCTTCTACTAATCTCCTTGTTTTCCTGTGTGTGTGTGTGTGTGTGTGTGTGTGTGTGTGTGTGTGTGTGTGTGTGTGTGTGTGTGTGTGTGTGTGTGTGTGTGTGTGTGTGAGTGTGTGTGTGTGTGTAAAAAGAATGAAAATATGGGGTGGTAGGGGAAATGGGATATTCAAACGGCTTCAGAAGAAATCGAAATATTCTTCCTTGAAGCATTTTTATCCACTTCTCCGAGGCTATGGGTCCCACAATTTACACCAGAGGTGGACCCCATCCTATACACACACACACACACATATATATTATATATATATATATATTATATTATATATATATATATATATATATATATATATATATATATATATATATATCCTGCAACACATTTCTCCCGCCTCAAGAGACAGAACAACGTTCGTATCGCCTTAATCACTTAACCAGCGATCCTTCAAAAGATCATGAACAACACCAGCAGAGCTAGGTGTTGTTCATGATCGAGGATACTAGTGGTAGTGGTAAGCTCAAGGCTAATTTCAACCACCTCTGGTTGGTTAAGGCAATGTGAACGTTGTTCTGTCTCTTGAGGAGGGAGAATGTGTCGCAGGATCGAATCCCGGCTGTTGCAGCTTGGTAAATGTTTCAATACCACTTGTTTCGTTGTACCACACACACACACACACACACACATATATATATATATATATATATATATATATATATATATATTATATATATATACATTTATATATATATTATATATATATATACATTTATATATATATATATATATATATATATATATATATATATATATATATATATATATATAGCAACCGCGGGAAGGAATTGAATGGTAGCTGTAGCCCTTCGTGTTGCAATCAACACATCAGGAGGTTGCAGTGTTGCAGAAATTGAGTAGGAAATCCAGACAGAGTAGTTCAGGGAAACAAGGGTCGTTTTCATGCACGAATCTACTTCTACAGAAAGATTCTAAGACACACTCAACGAAATAGAGACTGTCTAAGACGTTCTAAAGCATCTAAACGAGCATTCTAATTCGCAAACAAGTGTCTATGACACTTTGAAGCTTCTAGAGCATTTTAACAATTATTCAAGAAATCAGAGATTAAGACTAAGACATTTTAAGAAACACTCAAGAAATTAGAGTGTCTCAGGCATCAGCAGCACTGTTATATTCATTGGTAAGCGCTATACTCGTAAGAGCTGTACAACACCTGGGTAATGGAAAGCAATCAAGTTTGGTCCGAGGAGGAGGCGACAACTTAAGTTTCTTATACCAAGAACCCTTCAACAGCATCCACGAGTCACTGGAGAGACATTCTGAGACCTTCTGAGATAAACTGAAACTCACCTGGAGTCTGAGTGCGCCAGCAAGTGTTCGCTCTCTCACTGTTGACGAAGTAAACAGTGACTGGCGACTGTTCCAGAGTGAAGTAATGCACAGTATTGTCGGGAGAGACTGAATACTCCCCTGTCACTACTCACCACCACAACCTTCCGGGAATATAGTGTACTCTACATCAAAAAGTTTGTGTTTGTATTATATATATATATATCGTATAGAATACGTAAAACTGTCAATTAGCAAAAACTCATTTAAAATTAAGTCCTCTCTAAAATTTTGTCTTATACGTTTAAAGATATATTTTTTCATTTATGTTAATGCAAATATTAATAATTTTGTACCAAAAAAGCCTTGGAAAACTTACCTAACCTTATTATAACAATCGCAATCTAAAGTAGCCTAATCCAACTAAATATATTTTAGATAAGTTTACAATAATTTAATAATAAACAAACACAATGAAATATATAATTTTTTCGTTAGGTTCAGAATGATCTTTGCGAAATTACCGCAAACACAAATTTTCACTTGCCTTATTCGGCAAGAAGAGTGTTGCTATTTAATCTAAAAATCGCAAGTTTTACCTATTCAGCACGACACACACACACACACACACACACACACAACACACACACAGATTACAACCTCGGTAAGGTCTTTTATACTCTAAATGATCTGGTTACTTTTTACGACCTTCTTGCAATGGGAAACTAGTCACTGCTATTGCATATTAGGTTGCTATACATGTGTGTGTTCCTCCTCCACTGTCATCAGAGTGTTAGAGACAGATATTCTCAACTTCATAAAGCTCTGCATAGCGAAACGTTGTCAAAATAAAAACGTGTTTTTCACCTGAGTCTTTTCTCTCTAGTTACTCCTTGCCTTAAGGACTTTATCAATACATAGCGACAGGCTAGCAGCAGAGGCCCTACTGTCCCATTTGAGGCAGGTCTTAACTACGGGCAACTCATTACGCACGTGTAACTGTCCAACCTGCTATGGGAGACTAATCACCACTTGCCACAGGAGACTAATCACCACCTGCCACAGGAGACTAATCACCACCTGCCAGACAGAAATAATCACTACCTAACTCCAAAAACTGACATCTTCCATCTGCGCCACCAGAGCATCACCATCACCACCTGCGCCACTAGTACATCACCATCACCACCTGCGCCACCAGTACATCACCACCTGCGCCACCAATACATCGCCATCACCACCTGCGCCACCAGTACATTATCACCACCTGCGCCACCAGTACATCACCATCAGCTGCGCTACCAGTACATCACCATCACCAGTACATCATCATCTGCGCCACTGTTACACCTCACCATCACCTACACCACCAGTACCTCACCATCACCACCTATACCACCAATACCTCATTATCACCACCACACCACCATTACACCTTACCACCACCAACTACACCACTAGAACACCTCACCATCACCACCACACAACCATTACGCCTCACCATCACCACTACACCATCACCACCACACCAGTACACCTCGCCAGAGGTACACCTAGCGATGAGGGACATTCCAGTGCGCCTCCAGTACCATCTTGACCTGTCGTTCCATACATTAGTAAACACATGTGCTCCGGGTGTTCTCTGGGGAGGAAAATAAGTGCAGTGCACCCCACAGGCTTACACCTGTCGTACATATGTGAGACCCCGGCGGTACACCTGTGGCTGGTGATAACTGACAACACCTGTACACACACCCTTCCTCTCAACCACGCTACTACAACTACTACCACCATCACCACTCCTACTACCCCAATCACCACTATTATGTCCACCCCTACTAGCAGATTCACTACTACTGCCACTATACTGCTATCACCACTACTATCTCTATCAGTACCGCTACTAACAATGTCACCATCATATCACGACCCCTATCACCTCCACCATCACCTCCACTATCACCTCCACTATTACCTCGCAACCACCACTACCACCACCAATATCGCTACTACTATTACAATGCGGCTTTAACGCTAAACCCGGACCTGAACAAGCACGAACTGAGATCCAAATGTCAACCAACACAAGCACACGCACGTAAGCACGCACACACACACACCACACACACACACAACACCACACACGCACACACACACACACACACACACACACACACACACACGCACACACACACACACACACGCACACACACACACACACACACACACACACACACACACACACACACACACACACACACAAAGGTCCCACAACTGGAAGCTGAAGACTCAGACGAGTCCAGGGACGTTTGAAGTATTTCTTCAGTCATAGATCTCAGGAGTGGAATAGCCTAGCAAGTGAAGTAGTGGAGGCAGAAACCATACATAGTTTAAGAAGGGTATGACAAAGCTCAGGAACAGAGAGGGAGGACCTAGTAGCGATCAGTGAAGAGCGGGCCAGGAGCTGAGATCTCAACCCTGCACAACACAATTAGTGAGTACAAGTAGGTGAGTACACACACAGTCACACACACACAGTCACACACACACGACACACACACACAGTCACACAGCGCACCACACACACACACACACACACACACACACACACCACAGTCACACACACAGTCACACACACACAGTCACACACACACAGTCACACACACACAGTCACACACACACACACACACACACACACACACACACACACACACACACACACACACACACACACACACACTTTACCACTGATTAGAGAGAACGTAAACTCGTGACAAGAGACAAGGCATCTTGCAGAGAAAGACAAAGGGAGGCAGAAAGATGGATGTCACTGGTGATCTATGGACTTGAGGAGGCTGAAGTAAAGTCGGGGAGGAGGAGGAGAAACACAAGATTACATTAACCACTGAGTATACAGGAGGTTAATTCCTCCTGTACACTCAGATGGAAATTTTTCAGAGGTTGAAGTAATATTTCCCCGGGAAGGAAAGAGAGGGACTGGTGAACTGAATATTCTTGGACTGCAAGAAGGCCTTTGATTCTGTACCTCACAAGAGACCGGAACAAAAGCTTAAGGCAGGAATAATATCAAAGTGGCTCCAAGAGTATCTTAATGGAAGGAGACAGAGTGATTTCTGAGAAGAGTGTAACAAGTGGGGTTCAACAAGGATTGGCATTAGAACCAATGCTGTTTCTGGTATACTGGAATGACGTACCAGAAGGGATGCACTAGGATGTATTTCTGTCTGCAGTTGTAAAAACGAGGAAAATAAAACCGATAAGAAAAAAGAAAGATATATCTACATAAACTGCAGAAATGGCTACAAAAATTGATCCTGAAATTGAATCCCAGTAAATACAAGCTATGAAAACTGGGGAAGAGAGAACAAGACCGGAAACTGAGTACAAACTCTGAGAACAGAGGCCGCAAGCCTAATTCTAGCACAAAGTTCTTAGCGACAGCATAGTGCCGAGCATATCGCCAGAGGCATACAACAATCAAATAACCTCTACGGAAAATTCTCGATTAATAAATCTAAAAGTATTTCTAGGGAATCTCACAAAATGTTATTCACGGCCCTGTATGTGACATGTCAGGCTGATCTTGGAGTTTCCTGCACCTACACAGAACCTCCACCGTGGGGAAAGTGCAGAGGTATGCAGCGAGACTAGTTCCAGAGATAAGAATTAGCTGTGAGAAGTTAAACTGAACCTGATGACATTCGAGGATAAAAGGATCCGGGAAGATATAATTGCGATTTACAAAATACTCAAAAGATTTGAGTATTTTGGTTAATTAAGCACACACACACACAAAACCTGTTAATTAAGCGCACTCACACAGACCTGGTTAATTAAGCACACACACAGAACCTGTTAATTAAGCACATGCACAGAACTGGTTAACTAAGCACACACACAGAACCTGTTAATTAAGCACACACACAGAACCTGTTAATTAAGCACACACACAGAACCTGTTAATTAAGCACACACACAGAACCTGTTAATTAAGCACACACACAGAACCTGTTAATTAAGCACATACACAGAACTGGTTAACTAAGCACACACACAGAACCTGTTAATTAAGCACACACACAGAACCTGTTAATTAAGCACACACACAGAACCTGTTAATTAAGCACACACACAGAATTGGCTAGTCAAGTACACACACACACAAGTGGTTAATGAAGTACACACACACACTGGTTAATCAACTGGTTAGTCTAGTACACACACACAACTGGTTAGTCAAGTACACACACACACACACACACACACACACACACACACACACACACACACACACAACTGGTTAATCAAACGCACACAGAAACAAGAAAATATCTAGATCAAATATAAATTCGACAATGGCGCTAAAGCAACAATATAATTAGGCAAGTCAGTAACTAGCGACCTCAGGATCGTTGGACCAACACAACACCACTGCGCCTCTGACATCAAAATACCATCACAAATTTGACAAGTCTTATTAACTTGCGCTGCACCCGTAGGGTTGACAGTTCGATGACACCAAAAATTCCCTCAGAAAAAAGTTCAAAACTTTGAAACTGAACTTCTTAAATTCAGGGGTACGGAACCTCGCTCCCGTGTAGGAGTAAAGGAACAGGATAATTTGGGACATTAACGGAGTTTGAGGGACTGGAACAAAAGGGCAAGGATGGAAGCTGGACACTTAGATGAACCACAGGGATGTTGGGAAGTGGTCCAGGCACTCATATGTTAGTGATCCTAATACAAGTAGATATATTCATGTGCTAGAAAAGTGGCCCTAGCACACACAAATACACCCGTTTGTTAGAAAGTCATCCTGGTACTTACCTTTTAACTCGACTTGCTACATTTATGTAATCCTTCTTCTGTTGTGTATTCTCCTGATGAGGACTCCAGCTGGAAAGCGAAAGTCGCATTTCCATTGTTATCATTATATATATATATATATATATATATATATATATATATATATATATATATATATATATATACAAACAATCGCAGACGGGCGATCTTAACTATGAAGGACAAGCCATGGGGAGGGGGGCGAATCTTTAGCTCAGGTACTTTCACATTTCTCAGTCCGTCATCAGGATCTGTGTAATGTGTGTGGTGTGTGTGTGTGTGTGTGTGTGTGTGTGTTGTGTGTGTGTGTGTGTGTGTGTGTGAATTCATATAATATGGTTGATATCTGTGAAGCTGCGAATCTTTCTGACGCTCGACGTGACACGATGTCACTGGGTTAATTTTCTTGCGTCCTCTGCTGGCGAGGTAATTACAGTAATTACAGTATTAAGCACCACTTAAGCTGATGACATCGTGTTCTAAGCTCATACATTTTGCTGCACCTGACCTCTAACAGAACCTCTCTAGGGGATCATATCTGTTTGTGGAAGTAAACTCAACCTGCTAGTTCTCCTGCAATCAAGATTTCACGAGTAAGTATAGCCGGAGAATACCTGGAGAGGGTTTCGGGGGTCAACACCCCCGCGGCCCGGTCTGTGACCAGGCCTCGCTGACGGTGGTGTCAGAAGTGGGAGTAGTTTCGCATATTTGCTAAGTTTGTTCTTGTTTTACGGTTTTCGTTCAAGTTCTCTCTCTCTATCTCTGCTAAATAAGTGTAATAATGTTGGTAGAATTACCGACAATATGTAAAGTAAAAGGACACAAGTGCAACTAATGTGACATTTTTATTGTGGCAACGTTTCGCTCTCCAGGAGCTTGACAAAGCTCCTGGAGAGCGAAACGTTGCCACAATAAGAATGTCACATTAGTTGCACTTGTGTCCTTTTACTTTACATACTGCTAAATAAGAACTGAGTGGCTCTCATCTCAGTGTTGTAGTCTGAGAGTAGGATTGGATAACTCTGCAGTGGTCGTGGCTTTTTTCCCACCACTACTGCTGCTACCACCTGTACGAAGGCAGCCACTTCTACACCTGGCGCCGCTACTGCCGCCAGAGGTCGCAAGGTGAGAGCCAAAGATCTCTGAGATAGCCCAGGATGGGGAGGTGGGGGAAGAAGGGGCCAAGCACAAAAGACCAATACCTCATGCGAAGGCTACATGCGGCTGCGGCTGCGGCTTCCCAGCGTCACACTGCTGATCGAAAGAATACAAGTGCGAGTGTTGGCCAGTGGAACAGATGTAGATTTTCACAGCCCAGCGGCTGCAGGGGCGGCCATATTTGGTAAGGTGCGGACACCTCCGCCTTATTTACAGCCAGATAATTAAATTTCTCAGGGTGGCCTGGGCATAAAACAGAGCAAGAGGGGCGATACCTTACTGTAGACACCACCAGGATTCCCGCCTCTGCTGTCTCGTTCCACAAGGGTCGAAATTCCGTGGCGTAGTGGCGTGCCGCAAGGTGCATGCAAGAGCTCTGCCCATTTTGTCATAATTTGTAAGAGAGAGAGGCTCTAAAACACGGCGGTAACCATTGGCAATTTAGATCTTCCTGCTGGTACTGTGGTAGGTGATGCTGGGAGGTAGCTGGTACTGTGGTAGGTGATACTGCGAGGTAGCCGGTACTGTGGTAGGTAATGCTGCGAGGTACTTGGTATTGTGGAAGGTGATGCTTCGAGGTAGCTGGCAAGCTCGACTGCGTTCAAGTGTGCTAGAGTACATTTAGGAGACTATGACAAAGGCAATGTGCAGTTTTGAAGATGTGTAGTCGGCCAGGAAAGGGCTGCCCAAATTATTGTTAAAGAAGACGGTAACTAAGTTTTCATGTGACACAGAACAGGAGAAGCAGTGATGAGATGTCTGGGTGTAGTGCGTTATGGTGGACATCTCTCACTGGTTAAACAAGTTCCATTAGGATGACAAATGCTATAGACCATTTCATGATCTGCAACTTTTACCCTCAGGTTATCATATCTGAGGTTATAAGTTTGAACATCCATTCTCCCAGGTAGTGTGTGGTAGTGATGCTGAGAGGGGCAGAGTGATGATGTTGGGTGATTATACGGAGACTTACACCCTTTGTTATCACTCTACCAAACAGAAAGATCACCACACTGATCTCCTCACTACACACTACCCTCACCATCTATACTACTCTCACCACCATCCACACTACCCTAACCACCATCAAAACTAACCTTACCACAATCCACACTACCCTCACCATCATCCATACTACCCTCACCACCATCCACACTACCCTCATCACAATCCACACGTCCCTCACCACCATCCACACTACCCTTACCACCATCTGCACTACCTCTACCAACATCCACACTACCCCAACCACCACCCACACATCACATACCACTACCCACTCTACCCTCACTACCATTCACACTACCCTCACCACAATCCACACTACCCTCACCACCATCCACACTTCCCTCACCACCATCCACACTACCCTCACCACCATCGACACTACACTCACCACCATCCGCACTACCCCTACCAACATCCACACTACCTCCACCACCACCCACACATCCCATACCACTACCCACCCTACCCTAACCACCATCCACACTACCCTCACCACCATCCGCGCTACCCTCACCACCATCCGCACTAACCCAACCACCATCCTCACTAACCCCACCACCACCCACACTTCAGCTACCACTACCCCCCTACCCTCACCATCCACACTACACTCACCACCATCCGCACTACCCTCACCACCATCCAGAGTACACTCACCACAATCCTCACCACCATCCACACTACACTCACCACCATCAACACTACACTCATCACAATCCACACTACCTCACCACCATCCACACTACACTCGCCACCATCAACACTACACTCACCACAATCCGCACTACCCTCACCACCATCCGCCACTAACCCAAACCACCATCCTCACTAACCCCACCACCACCCACACATCAGCTACCACTACCCACCCTACCCTAACCACCATCCACATTACCCTCACCACCATGACACTACCTTCGCCACCATCTGCACTACCACCACCATCCACACTACCCTCGCCACCATCCACACTACCACCACCACCATCCACACGACCCCTGCCACCCCCTACACTACCCTCACCATCATTCACACTTCCCTCACCACCATCCACACTACTCCACCACCACCTACACTACCCTCACAGTTGCAGCCTGTAGCCTTCTTCTCTGCCAAGTTCTAGCCACATAGGAGGGCTTACTCTACCATTGAAAAAGAAGCCCTCGCGCTGGTACTGGCTTTGGAGCACTTTGATGTTTACGTGGGCCAGACTTCGCAGGTGCTCACTGTCTACAGTTATCACAACCCTCTAGTATATATCCAAGCCATGAAGAACCACAATACGAGGCTCATGAGATGGAGTCTACGACTGCAACCCTACTCTTTCTGAATATTATATATTGCTGGCAAAGAAAATATGTTGGCAGACTCTTTATCTAGAGTCTAACAATGTTACTCTATATTATTATAATTATATATTAGATTAGGATGTGTCAGGTTACCTGTGGTAATCCCTTTCAAGCTCTTTTGTATCTTCTGGTGTGGGTTTTTTTTTTTAGTGAGGGGATGCGGGCTACCATCCACCCATGTCTTGGACCTATGTTCTATGTTAGCCTGATTGTCTGCTGTCTCGCTCCGAGTTTAGGGTTTGGCTTTTTGTCACTAGAAAAGCTGAGCTCTAAGAGTTGGATGGTTGAGAGGAAAGGTGGTCCCATTATTTGGAGCCATGGCGGCACGGTTACCACTGGGAGGTGGGAGCCTAATCCGGAGCCTTCTCGGGGTGGGGTTGTGGCATGCAAAGAGTGCATAACCTTTATTCGGCGCATGTACACACCCTCATTTACAAGCTATCTCCCCCAACCAGTGAACCAGGGACTAAGGGTTGACGATGGGGCCCCATTGTTCAACCAGTACCCAGGTTCCAGACAGTGAGAAGATGGTTTTGGCAATCACAGAGGTGATGTGAGTACCACTCATCTGTCTGCCCTTGTCATTCCCGTTCTAGAGCTGGTTGAAGCACGGTCTGCTCTCTAGTGGCTTCTATTCTGCCTTGCTTACCCTGTAGTGCACTAATACCTATTGTTGTACATAGTGTATATAGTGTACATACTTCTGTTCTAAATTGGTGAAGGATAATGTAAGTCAAAAGTGTTTCTGCTGTGTTTATTTTGCTCCCTTTACACCCAGGATAACAGGCCTTTGGGACTCCTGGGTTGTAATACTCACCATCATTCACACTACCCTCACCACCCTGCACACTACTCTTGCCACCATTTGCACTACCCTCACCACCATCCAGAGTACACTCACCACACTCTGCACTGCCCTCACCACCATCCACACTACATTCACCACCATCCACACTACACTCACCACCATCCACACTATGTAGACAGCCTGTACTGTCTGCACAGACAGCCTATGCTGTCTGCCAGCTTAGTTCATATTTTGCAGCACTCAGGTGCTGCCCTCTCTCGGCCTGCCCAGGTCAATGGGACACTGGCCCCACTCGCACTCTCTCACTCATGCACTCACTCAGCGGCCTAGAAGCAGTCAACAGTCTACTCCCTCTCTCCCTAGCTGGGCATGGCCCTCCCGGGCCATGGGCACTCAACACACAAGCCTGTGTACTCACCATGACTTAGCAAATAAAGTAAAGAAGCCTCCAAAGGCGTATCATTTACTCCCCGTTCTGCAAAAGCCACCTAACAATCACGGTTTAAATGGTGGGAAGCAGTGGTCGCAGCAGTTGTGTTTGCCTGGAGAGAGGAAGGAATGAAGTTGTTCACTTCATCCCCCTGCACAACAAGCATCCGTCTCTCAACGAGTTATCCTGATGTCGTGTCTGCACGTTTCAGCATCCAGAAACAGGTATAAGCAGGATTTGGCCGACATTTCCCAAATTTCTTCAAGAAATATAAGTGGTGTCCCAATGACCCCACACTACAGCATCCCACGCTGTTTCTCAAGTCACATGTTCAGCGTCACTTGTATGTTCTGTTGCTGTTGTTCAGCTCAGCACAGCTATTTCAGCAAGCCAGATGTGAGTTTTGTGGTGATTTCTGCATCCAGTGTGCGTGTCTCCGTGCATGTGGAGGAAGAAGTGGTCGTTCCTCGCGTTGCCCATGCTCGCCCTACTCACACCATCTCAACACTACCATCCACCACTATGTGCTCACTCCCTCTGTGTTTTTCTTCTGTTTTCCGTGTGAATTCATTCCCAGAGCTGTGTATCCGAGTGCCCGAGGCCACTTGAAGCCACATGGATTACTAAGCCACATGGATCATGAAGCCAGGTGGATCAGCAAGCTATATGGATCAGCAAGCCAAGTGGATCAGCAAGCCATGTGGATCAGCAAACTACATGGATCAGCATGCCACATAGATCACGACGGCACATGGATCCTGACGCCACGTGGGGTGTGGACAATGTCATGTGGATCTACAAGCCATGTGGGTTACCAAGCCAGATGTCCCAGGCCACATGCTTTGGTCTGCTGCTGTTCGACGTCACGATGCCTGCCTGACGTCACCTCGAGATGTCTGCTGACATCACAGTGCTGCTGACGTCGCCTCGCGACGTCACGCATGACATCACATGTCACATCGAGTGTTTCAGTAATTGTGTCAGTATTGCTGAGAAGATTGAGAGAATATATATGTCGTGTTAATTCCTCTCAGTGTTCCCACATGTTAGTGTATAGCTTAGTGTCAATTTTGTGCACAGAAAAGCATCATTTGCTAATTTAAGCCATGTTGTACCACATGTACTGCGGGTGTGTGTAAAGTTTTCCATGTGTCCTGTGTGGTCTTGAGCCCAGCTGTGTGTTGACCACAGGTCTGTGACCAGACCCATGTAGCACTTTGTTGCCTGTCACCCAATGTGACCAGTGCATTTGACAGGTGATATTAGTCAGCCTGAGCATATGAGCCCCTTGTACAGAAAGTTCTTATGCTTGTCGCTCATAGATGTTCTGCAGAATCGTACCTGCTACAATTCCCATCGAGATTTGTTTCACTTCACCTCCAGACCTTCAGAGTGCAGTTATATGTAGAGAAACAAGTTTGGGGTTGCTTAGGCTAACCTCTGCTATAACTCCAACTGCCGAGAGAATAATACTCGTCAAGCCACAGTTAGCCCTGTCAGCAGGCGCTGTGTCAGCCTTGTGTCACAAGCTTCAGTGAGCAGCCTGCATAAAGAAGTTGTCACTTTGACTGCTAGCTCGCTCACTGCAGTCTAGTGTATGATGTTATGACTCCCAGATGTTTTGCCCAATTGTCTCTGCCATGACTCGCTCCACGACTTACTCCACGCTCGCCGGCAGTGACAGCCCAGTGACAGTACCAGTCAAGAAGTGTCCTCCTGAGTCGCTTGCCAGAAGTCCTGCCTAGTTGCCGAGTTTTAACGATGCCTCACTCGAGGGCACCAGCATGTCGTGCCCCAGGTTGAGTGAAACCTGCAGTGACTCCTGCGATGACTGCTTCACCGTTCTAGAGGAGACCGTACCCCATTACGTCACCGCTCAGTCACAGCAATGTCTCCTGTGTTGCAGTATCTGTCCAGATGCAGGAAGGTATGCAGTGATGCCCTTCGACGCTCACTGCCTATGACCACGATGTTTAGCACACCCCACATGCTTTTTTTCTTTCCTCCCTGTAGGAAGTTTTTTTTTCCATGTCCATGTGTATATACATGTTTTTTATTCTGTGTTCTGTACCCTGTTCCTATGAGAGAGAGACCGAGTTTTTTTTTTTACCACCAGTATTGTTGAATGCGAGGTAGGTGGCCGAGCAAATGTAGACAGCCTGTACTGTCTGCACAGACAGCCTATGCTGTCTGCCAGCTTAGTTCATATTTCACGGCACTCAGGTGCCGTGAAATATGAACTAAGGTGAGTGGGACGCTGGCCCCACTCGCACTCTCTCACTCACTCAGCGGCCTAGAAGCAGTCAACAGTCTACTCCCTACACTCACTACACTCACACTACACTCACCACAATATTGTTTCAGACTATGGAACAATACTCTTCTCCAGACTGAGGGACTGACCACCTCAAAACTTCAAGGGTGATGGACTGATTACAACGTCTTCACATCTCTTCTGCTTCTAACAACTTTTCTGTACTCGACTGAAGAAGGTTACTGTGTAGGCGAAACGTTTCAAAATACAGATACCTAACTGTTGCATATGTGTCTTACCTAACAACCTGACGGTATTTTATACCATTTTAATATCCAGCTTTGAGGGTTATTTTCATTACCAAGGACCTGTACCTTACACTTGTCCACATTGAACTTCATCTGGCATTTTTCAGACCAAGAGTTCATTGCTTTCCTCAGAATGAATCATATGGCCTATCTTTGTATCATCAGCAAACTTGCTCATGTCACTCATAATCCCTTCATCAAGGTCATCAATGTAAATTATGAACAAGAGAGGGCCTAAAACTGATCCTTGTGGAACGCCACTAGTAACTAATCCCCATTCAGATTTGACCCCATTAATCGAAACTCTCTGCTTTCTATTGGTAAGCCATGCCTCTATCCATGCTAGAACTTTACCTTCTATACCATGAGCTGCCACTTTTCTTTAGTCTCTTGTGAGGTACTCTATCGAAGGCTTTACTAAAATCCAAATAAACAATATCATATTCTTTATCACTGTCTACTGCCTCAAATGTTCTGTTGAAGAACGTCAGTAAATTTGTCAGGTAGGAACGACCTCTCGTGAACCCATGGTGAGATTCATT
>NC_069435.1:12366389-12499795 GCF_026875155.1 Cherax quadricarinatus | reverse complement strand
GGGAACTGTAACGCAGCAGTGGTGGGGGAAGCTGTAACAACAGCACGGTGGGGAAGCTTGTCACGCAGCAGGGGTGGGGAAAGCTGTAACAGCAGAAGGTATGGGGAAAGCTGTAACACCAGCAGTGGTGGGGGCACTGTAACAGCAGCATTGGGGGCAGCTGTAACAGCAGCAGTGGTGGGGGAGGCTGAAAACAGCAGCAGTGGTGGGGAAGCTGTAACAGCAGCAGTGGTAGGGAAGCTGTAACAGCAGCAGTGGTGGGGGAAGCTGTAACAGCAGCAGGGGTGGGGGAAGCTGTAACAGCAGAAGTGGTGGGGGAAGCTGCAACAGCAGCAGGAGTGGGGGAAGCTCTAACAGCAACAGGGTTGGGGGCAGCTGTAACAGCAGCATCGGTGTGGGAAGCTGTAACAGCAGCAGGAGTGGGGGAAGCTGTAACAGCAGCAGGGGTAGGGGAAGCTGTAACAGCAGCAGGAGTGGGGTAAGGGGGCTGTAACAGCAGCAGTGGTGAGGGAAGCTGTAACAGCAGCAGTGAGTGGGGGAAGCTGTAACAGCAGCAGGGGTGGGGGAAGCTGTAACAGCAGCAGGGGTGGGGGAAGCTGTAACAGCAGAAGTGGTGGGGGGAGCTGTAACAGCAGCAGGGGTGGGGGCAGCTGTAACAGCAGCAGCGGTGGGGGAAGCTGTAACAGCAGCAGGAGTGGGGGAAGCTGTAACAGCAGCAGGGGTGGGGGAAGCTGTAACAGCAGCAGGAGTGGGGGAAGCTGTAACAGCAGCAGTGGTGGGGGAAGCTGTAACAGCAGCATGAGTGGGAGCATCTGTAACAGCAGCAGTGGTGGGGGAAGCTGTAACAGCAGCAGTGGTGGGGGAAGCTGTAACAGCAGCAGGGGTGGGGGAAGCTGTAACAGCAGCAGGTGGGGAAGCTGTAACAGCAGCAGGGGTGGGGCAACTGTAACAGCAGCAGGGGTGGGGGAAGCTGTAACAGCAGCAGTGGTGGGAAAGCTGTAACAGCAGCAGTGATGGGGGCAGCTGTAACAGCAGCACGAGTGGGGGAGGCTGTAACAGCAGCAGTGGTAGGGGAAGCTGTAACAGCAGCAGTGGTGCGGGAAGCTGTAACAGCAGCAGGGGTGGGGGAAGCTGTAACAGCATAAAGGATGGGGGAAGCTGTAACAGCAGCAGCGGTGGGGGAAGCTGTAACAGCAGCAGCGGTGGAGGAAGCTGTAACAGCAGCAGGAGTTGGGGCAGCTGTAACAACAGCAGGGGAGGGGGAACCTGTAACAGCAGCAGTGGTGTGGAAGCTGTAACAGCAGCAGTGGTGGGGGAAGCTGTAACAGCAGCAGTGGTGGGGGCAGCTGTAACAGCAGCAGGGGTGGGGTGAAGCTGTAACAGCAGCAGTGGTGGGGGAAGCTGTAACAGCAGCAGGGGTGGGTGAAGCTGTACAGTAGCAGGGGTTGGGGAGCTTGTAACAGCAGCAGGGGTGGGAAGCCTGTAACAGTCTGCAGTGGTTGGCGGAGCTGTAACAGCCAGCAAGGGTGGGGAAGCTGTATCAACAGCAGTGGTGGGAAACTGTAACAGCAGACAGTGGGGGTCAGCGGTATCAGCCAGCAGTGGTTTGGGCAGCATGTAACAGCAGCAGGGTAGGAGAGGCTGTAACAGCAGCAGTAGTTAGGGGAATCTGTAACAGCAGCAGTGGTGGGAAAGCTGTTACAGCAGCAGTGGTGGATGGAAGCTGTAACAGCAGCGCAGGTGGGGGGAGCTGTAACAGCAGCTGTGGTGGGGGAAAGATTGTAACGCAACAGGGGTGAGGGAAGCTGTAACTGCAGCAGGACCAGTGGGGCAGCTGATAACTGCAGCAGAGTGAGCGGCAGCAGTACAGCAGCGTGGCGGGGGAAGCTGTAAACAGCAAGCAGTGGCGGGGGGGAGCTGTGACAGCAGCAGTGGTTTGGTGGGAAAGCTTGTAACAGCAGCAGGGGTGGGGAAGCTGTAACAGCCAGCAGGCGAGGTGGGGGGAGGAAGCTGTTGTAACAGAGCAGGGGTGGGGGAAAGCTGTAACAAACAGCAGGGGTGGGGAAGCTGTAACAACAGCAGGGGTGGGGGAAGCTGTAACAACAAGCAGGGGTTGGGGGGAAGCTGTACACAGCAGGGGTGGGGGAAGCGTAACAGCTGTAGGGGTTTTAAATAAGTTATTAATTTATATGTGTTAGTTAAAATAAAAAATATTTATTTGCTGTACAAAAAATGTTGTTTGTAGCTGGCCAATGATCGACACCATGCCCAGCCCTTTTAGGGTAGGGTAGGTGCCTGAGCCCGAGCTTTCAGCTCACAAGACTGTCATTCCCAATAGGCCCCTTGGGGCGGGGATGGCAGACCAGTGGGGCCTAGCTTGTGGCTAGGCCTGGGGACAGTTGGTCCCAAAGATGAGGAGGTACTTGTGCCTCCTCCCATTGGAGACTTAAGTCTTAGACACTCCCTAAAGAGGGAGCCAAGGCCGGGCCACCACTTGGAAAAGACCCGGGCCGGGAGAATACCGGCGAATCTTTAATAATAAATAATAAGCCTGGCCACTGACTGTGGGTACTACAAAGTTGTGCTCTCTCCCCCTAGTACTATGATTGCTTTAGTTCCCAACTTTGACAAAATTGTCAGCAAGATATTCTGGACACTATTTGTGAGCAATTTTATAAATTTGATTTAACTGCAGTTGTTTGAGTCTGTCTCCAATATTCAGCATATCCAATTGTTGTAATTCATCCTGGCCTACATGTTCTCATGGACCCAGGTCCGGGATGAACCTTACTATTTCGTTCTGGGTTAATTTGTGTCAAGTTTTCAGTTTTTTTTTTGTCATGGAGAGTACCTGAAGAGTAAGCGTATTAGTCCATACGGACATTGGTATAAGGGCTAGGAAATAGGGTCCTTCGAGCTCAGTAGGTAGACACGGTGTCTCAGTAGGTAGGACACAGTGCCAGTAGGGTAGGAACTGTTCTCAGTAGGCAGACACTGATGTCTCAGTAGGCAGACACTGTGTCTCAGTAGGCAGACACTGTGTCTCAGTAGGTAGTCACTGTGCTTGTCTGTAGAGGAACTTTAGTCTGGCATTCGCTTTCTTTACTACGCTGTTCGTTATCAATTCTCCTGAAATGCATGGGTCAGAGCTGATTCCCAGATATTTTACTGAAGAAACTTAAGTGATGAGTTCCCCATTACAGAGGACATTAAAATTATTTGCCCTTCTCAGTTTACTTTTCGTGCCCCCAAAGAGGTTGGCTTCGTTATCCTAGAGGGTGTTAACGATAGATTGTTGTTACATAAAACCTTTGCCTGCAGGGACTCAGTGCCAGTGTTATTTATTACATTAACTATACCTTGTGGGTCTTTACCTGACACTAACAAAGCACTGTCATCCGTATACAGTAGGAGTTTGCATTTGACATTGATGGTTATGTCGTTTAAAAGTAAAAGACCAAAAAACTAAGCCGAATCTGAATTCATGTGAAAAAAGTAGCGGTTAGCGTTTAGCGTTAGCTTCCGCTAATTTTTTCGGGCGCTTAGCGGATTAGCGTTAGCGGAGCTAATTTTTTACTTAGCGAATTTTTTGTTTATATTTTATTTATTACCAATACAGTATACATAAATATAAAAATAAAAGGAAACAGTATGGATCTCAATCCTGAAGGTTCGGCCATTGACATAAGAAAACCAAACACATAATAAACTAACACAAATGGATTGCACCTATACTTACAAGATATATCTGTATAACATACAACAATAACTTACGGCAATAACATAGCTACAAATAAACACCGTAACAGGGTCATGAACTGACAAAAACAGTCATTGACTCAAAACCTAACTTCCATATAATTTTTACATTGACATGAATATGGACAAAGACTCATACAATTGAAAATAATATTTACAAGAAATGTAACAGTTACTTTCCGCTTCTCTTTAATCAATAAAACCACAACTAACTTTCATAATCCTATAGAACATCTACATTACTTATCCCTAAAACATTACAGCTTTACATTACCAAAATTCAATAATACATACCAAAGAAAAGAGCTTAGTTCTCAACCGATCTCATTACATTTACAAATTTAACCGTATACACAATCTCAGGGACACAAATGGAATCGTCTAAAAAAAAGTTACTTCTATGGTAAAGAACGATACCGTTGTCATATGCGTATACAAAGGTGCATTGAAAATGACGTTGAAACAAAGTAACGAAAGGGAAATACAACAAGCATTTGTGTTGAATACATAATAATCCTACACACACATACACACAGTACAATCTTTGTTATAACTCCTTGAGGTACAAAGGAGAATCCAGACATACTTAGATCATGCCTTGTGTCACTCAAAACCATCAAACACACAATACTGTGAGATGTACCCTTCACAACATTATACACACAATCTTGTAGTGTAACAACACTACTTACATATTAAATTCGATACCTTCTAAAAAACAATGTGAATAACATATCTTACACAAAACCAGACAAACTCACATCACAAAGAAGCTTATTTATTATATTACCATTACATACCACACCACGATAACATCTATACACATTTCCATACTCAAGAAAACTAGCCGCCGCAACCCCTTTCTTTACATTTAAATCTCTTTAATTCCTTCAACCTGACTCTTACGATTAACTTCAGTAAATGCTGTCTCCCATCTTCCCCCATAAAGATCCCTATTGCGGGCACTTGTTCTATTCATTGTGGCCCCTAACACTCTTTATCCTTTACTCGACTCCCACCTAAATCATTGCCAAGATAATAAATAAATCTGTGAACCACTTTACGGCAACCGCATTCACACCTGCTGACTCCCCCAACCTATATCTAAACTTAACACCGCAACACTGTAACCCTTCCCCCCACTAACACCTAAACTACTCTACTTAGCGACCCTCAACATCTTCTAAAAAAGTACAAAAGTACACAAGCGGAAATATGGTTTACCGGGACATCCACCACGCTTTGCAACTCCCCACCCTCTTAATCTCCTATTAAATAAACACAACCCCAAGTCGGCAAGATCCCATGTAAAACTAATCATAACTCCCTGACACTTGGTTTTACTCGTAGTTTTGAAGAACATGTTCCATTACAGAACCCCATGCTACATAGGGTCTGCCCCCTTCAACTGCCGCCAACACAGGACCCCACCCCCACCCTCTCTAGACCCTTCATTTAAGCTGTTTCAGATCACCTTACCTTCAGTAGAAAACTCGCAACATAGCCTCCCCAACATTATATCCCTACCTCCTCCACCGTTGCATATCCATGCGCAGTCTTCAAGGCCCCCCCTCACCCCTCCCTCACAAACACCCTTTTCTAGAAACACTCACATACGCTTCTCAAGAGGTATAAGCCCCAGCCCCCCTGGCTAACGGGAAGCGACACCACCCCTCTACTTAGCAGTCTACAACCGATCCCCTTATAATTCTGAATACCCGCAGTTGCAACCGTTTGCAACCCTCACACCGTCTCGTAACGGATATATTGCCACCACGTGCCATAACTTGCTTATTCTAACTGGACATTCGTGGACTATAACCCTTTGATGCAACGATAATTGCTCTGCCCTCAAGCTCCATCTTTTTCAAAACTCCATCCACGGTGCGCCTGAATTTGCCTCTTGTGCATCCCTAATACATTCGCTTGTACACTATCCCACATATCACTGATGTTTTACACACGCCACCCACCCTCAACAGTCTCACCATTATGTACGCTATCCCCTAGATCCAAATACTTGGACTTTACTACATTAATTTTCATCCCTGTAGCCTCACCAAAAAACGTCTATCACCCTTCTACCTTATGTAAATCCCTCACATCCCTCACCAAGACAGTCGTATCATCCACGTAACCCACTATACCCGCTTCCCCTTCACGTGCAACACCAACCCTCGCTCTCGCTATACTCCACCTAACTGCCCTATAAAAGGGTTCTGAAGACATGCAAACAAAAATTTGCGACAGAGGGCATCCCTGTCGCAAACCCCTTCCATCTGTATGCTATCACCTAGTCGTCCATTAACCTGTATTCTCATAACTGCACCCAGATACAAAGTTTTTGCCCAAGAAACAATTTCCCTCCCGAAACCAACCAACGCATAAAACTCCATAAGCATCCCTTTCTACGCTATCATAAGCACTCTCCAATCCAGAGCCAAACACCCCCCCCCCCCTCCCCCCTATGCTCTAATAAAACTCCTAATAGCTCCATGCCCTTCATACATTGATCTACCCGGTATGCCATATTGTCCTCTATCAATTACTTTACCTAAAACCTGTTTGATTCTGTTCCCTAATACCCTTGCAAATAACTTATAATCACCGCACATAAGCGATATTGCACGGTAATCTTCTACCGTGGTCTGTCCACCCTTTGGCACTAATACAACAACAGCAGTCCCTTTGCTGCTCACACCATTGCCCCATCTTCCTTCATACATTGAACAATCTGACTAAAAATCTCCTCAATACTTCCCAGTTCTTAACATAAAAATCATTAGCAACCCGTCTACACCCGGTGCCTTACCTAAACTTGCACCTGACTATAGCTCGCCAAATTTCCCTTCCGTAATCTGTCCTTCCAAAGTCTCCCTATCTCTACCATCAAGCTCGCATTGCACATAACCACCCATTTCCCTTAAAGCATCATCTCGTAACCCACATGTTGTGCATATGACCTAAACCATGCATCAATATATCCACTCATACCTTCAGTCGACATCAATACCTGCCCTTCCCTATACCCTCCCATCCCCACTATGAACTGTTAATCCCATCATCTCCGTGGCTGCCCTCCCTTTCTGCTGTCCCCTTAACGCACACGCCGAAGGCCGATCCCCGTAGAGAACCTCCTCCAACCCTCCAGCCACACGTGCACCATCAAATCGATCATTATGCAAACCCTTAATACGTTGCTTTAAATCCTCTATTTCCTCACAGGTATCTCGCACCATCACCCACATAACAATTGCGTAACTGTCCTTCTAAATACCCCTGAAGCCCATATAAAAAGTGATTACTTTCCCTCCCAGCCGAACATAGTAATCCCGAATACGTTTCTTAGCCACCACATCCCACCACCTAACCAAGTCTCCATCCCAGGAGCCCTGCTAACAAACCCTCCCAAAAACACTCAAAAGATTTCCTATTCTCCTCCCCTTTTAACAATTTAACATTCAATTCCAATAACTACAACCCCTCTTAGGTAAACCCTCCCACCCTGCGTCCACAAGAACTCCTCTATGATCAGAAAAACACCACATCTAAATACGCACACTATTAACTACGATGGTGCGTGACACGTACACTCTATCAAGTCGCGCCGCATATCCACGACTACAAAAGTATGCTCAACCTCTCCCCCCCCCACCACGTCCTTTAATCCCCCCCTGACATTAAATCTCCCAATACCCCTGAAAAGTACCCACTTCCCCGAGGTTCTACATCTTACGCCGGATCACGCAATTCCAATCCCCGCCTACAATAGCTACTTCAGGGAGTGACCTCAAATAATAAATTAACACCTCTTTCACAAAGGTTGCTTTTACACGCCCATCATTCTCGGCTGGACCATACACACACACAAAAGCCACCTTCACCCGTCCCCATAGTCCTTCCACCCTTATTATCCTCCCCTCCCCCCCTTCACTACGTCTCACAACAAACGGGCTAGTCTCCCTGATCATGATGGCAACGCCACCTTTCAACCGAATTGCATTCTCCATGTACACGTTATATCCTTCTATCCGCAATTCACTGCCACATTTATGATTGTGTTCCTGTATGAACACAACGTCCCACATTATTACGCACCATAAATCACGTAACATGCACACTTTCGTACAGTTCCAAACGAGGAATGTAGAGGAGAGAGAGAGATTTTTGGAGATATAAGTGAATGATAGAGCCTTTGAACCAAGGAGAGAGTCTTTGTGGTAGGGGACCTGATGCTAAAGTAGGAGAAACTTTTAGAGAGTGTGTGGTAGGTTAAGGTTTGTGCCAGGTGTAAATGAAATGGGAAGCCCTTAGATTGAACTTTGTATAGAAAGGGTTTATTTATAGGTAATACAAATTTTAAGAAAAAAGGATAAAAAAGTATACTACAAGATATGATGTAGGGCGTAATTACAGTTATTTGGTTGGTTAGTATTGGTAGATAAAATTACTGTTGAGTAGACTTGAGGATTGTACATGTTACAGAGGGCCACAGATATATCAATCACATTTTAGTTGTAGCAACACTGAGTAGTAAAAGGGTAGATGGATACAAAGAGATTAGGAATCCATCAGGGAAGAGAGAGGTGAAGGTTTTATAAACTAAAAGACTATGCAGTTAGGGTAAGAAATAAGGCAGCTATTGGAGGATAGATGGGCTAATGAGAGCATAGGCAATGGGTCGAAGAGGTATGGGGTAGGTTTAAAAATGTAGTGTTGGAGTGTTCAGCAGAAGTTTGTGGTTACAGGAAAGTGGATGCGAGAGGGAGAAGCAATTGGTGGAATGTGATGTAAGAGAGTAGTAAGGAAGAAAAAGTTAGCATATGGAAGTTTACAAAGTAAATTGATGCAAGGAGGGAAGAGTATATGGAAAGAAGAGAGGGTTAAGAGAGTGGTGAAGTCAATGTAAAAAGAAGCAAATGAAGAGTGGGTGAGATGTTATCAACAAATTTTGTTGAAATAAGAAAAAGTTTTGAGTGAGATTAACCCCCCTAGTTAAGGACGCCTAGAGAACAAATGGATATGTCAGTTAAAAATAGGAGTGGGGGATTTATTAAATGGGAGAGTTAGAGTATTGGGAAGGTGGAAGGAATATTTTGAGGAACTGTTAAATGTGATGACGATAGGGAAGCTGGTGATTCGTGTATAGGTCAAGGAGAATAACATCCTTGTAGGAGTGAGGAAAGAGCATTGTGAGTGGGAGGAATTCGTGAGGCGTAGGTAAGGCAGGTGTAAGGCAGAGCCGGATTGATGGGATAAAGATAGAAATGTAAAAAGCAGGTGGGATATAGTTTTTGGAGTGGTGGTGCAATATATATTCATAAATGATGGAAGAGGGTAAGGTACTAAGGATGGCAGAGAGCATGCATAGATCCTTTGTATAGAGGGAGGGCAAAGTACAAAAGAGAGTGCAAAAATTTATAGGGGGAAAAGTCTGATTTGAGTATACCTGGTAAAGTGTATGGTAGAGATAATTATTGAAAGATTAAGAGTAAGACGGAGAATAGGATAGCAGATGAACAAGGAGGCTTTAAGGAAAGGTAGGGGGGTGTGTGGACCAGTTCTTACAGGAAACATAAAGGTGAACAGTATTTAGATAAAGGCTAAAGAGGTTTTTGTGGCATTTATGGATTTGGAAAAGCGTATGGACAGGGTGGATAGGGGCAATGTGGCAAAAAAAGATGTGCAGGTGTATGGTGTACGAGGGTAGGTTACTGTGAAAGCAGAGAGAGTTTTTTACGAGGATATGAGGCTCAATTAGAGTATGTTAGGAAAGAGGGAGATTAATTCCGCAGTAAAAGTAGGCCTTATGACAAGATGTGTGATGTCACTGTGGTTGTTTAATATATTTATAGATGGGGTTGTAAGAGAAGTAAATGCGAGGGTCTTGCAAGAGGCGTGGAGTTAAAAGATACTCACACATAAAGTGGGAGTTGTCACAGTTGCTTCTTTCTGATGACACTGTGCTCTTGGGAGATTCTGAAGAGAAGTTACAGAGGTTGGTAAGGGTATCAAAAGAAGAAAAATTAAAAGTGAATACAGGAAAGAGTAAGGTTATGAGATAACAAAAAAGATTAGGTGATAAAAGATTGGATAACAGATGGAGGAGCGAGTATGGAGGAGGTGAATGTATTCAGATAATTGGAGTGGACGTGTCCGCGGATGGGCTCTATTAAAAGAAAAGGTGCGTGTAGCTTCACAGACACAGTCTGGTAACCACCAGATTGACCTCTTGATAACTTGTCGACAACAATCTCGAAAACTTGAGCAGAGCTAAACTTTACAAAGATCTTGTCACACCATTCATCTGCTAAAAAACCGCACAAATCCTCGTTGGCGATACCATAGGTGTCATCGGATTATCGCTGGCATAATATCGCCATTGATGTCCAAGCACTGCCCACGATTTAATTCCCAAACACACAGTGTTGACGCGGGTCTGGCTGCTGCTGCGGCCATGTATAAAATGAAACTGCCACCGAACAGCTTATAGAGGGCAGCAGTGTAGAACACGTAGCCTCTCTACTCATTGCTGAGAACGAATGATTGTGAAGTTAAGGGGAAAAGTGAGTCAGTGGAAGAGCGTTTTTTGAGAGGAAATTTTACTAGTAATTTCATGAGATTGCTAAAGCAGATACTAAGTGTACTAGGGAATGGAAAAGAGAAATAAATATTATTGTATATGAAGTAAAAGAGCGAAGAGTGAAAATGGCAGGCATTAGGGGGTACAGGCTTGCCATAATTTTTATAATTAAATCTTTCTTCTTCAATTCCATGAAGAAAGAAATTAGTCATGGGAGCTGGAAAAGGTGAATGGATAACAGTGCCCTGGACAGTAAAAGCCCAACAGTTGCCATCCTACCAGAAAAGTAAACCTCACTATCGCCGCAAGGTATGGCAACACCGCATACCCCAAACAAAAACAGTGGCACAACGAGCTCTTATTATGTAGCGTCTTAAGTGGTGATATCCAAATTATCCAGGACCTCAAACATTTGCAGAGGCAAACAGACAGATAAATGACGGCGATAATGACGGTCTATTAGCTAGGGATAAATCTTAACTCCATATGCAATGCCATACATAGTGTCAATGTGAGACAATACAGCCTTTATTAATCTCAACAACCTAACAAACAGGTGCATACACTGTACAAAAGTACGCATGAAAAACAAAAAGGCACCTTATGTAAAAATTGTAAGGGGTGGGTGCATGATGGATTAATGTACAATTATAGCAACGGTCCAGAATTCATTTTGTGTGTAACAAATGCACTTTGCAGCAGTTACCCTTAAGCATGATGATATTGATTTACCTAAATAATACAAATGACCCATTGCCCATATATTGATGATTATGATTTGTTTTATAAAACAGGCCTTTCACTTTATTCTGTCAATGCAAGATCACTTCTTCCTAATTGCCCAGAGATTAGGTTCTAGCTAACAAAAATTAGGGTGGCAGTTATAACCATCCCTGAATCTTGGTTGGATGATACGGGTGACTGACGACAAGGTCAAAAAGAAGTTACAAATAAAACGCTTAGATAGGAACAGAAAGGGTGGTGGAGTAATGTGCTACATTAGAAATGACTTAGCTTACCCAACCCAAGACCTGATTTAAATAACAAAAAACCTGGAGATACTAAGGTTGAAGTGCTGCATCCCAAGTACAAACCCATCTTAGTAGGAACTAGTTACCGCCCTCCCACCCCAGGACAAGTTCTTAGAAAGACTATTTCCAGAGTCTTTGTCCGGAGTTGAAAACAATTGCAAGGACAATAATAATGGGCGACTTCAAATCTGTTTTCAGCAGCAAAATAACGGGCTATCAAAAGAATAAGCAAATTCTAGGATTAAATAGCTACACCCCAACTAATTAAACACCAACCCCGGAAATCACACAGTTCACAGCCACCCTAATTGACCACATACTTTGTAACCGCGCTGAGAAAATTTAGTCAGATCAGGCGTCAATACCACAGGTCCTTAGTGATCAATTCTCATTTACGCACAGGAAAATCACTAGGGATAGGATAGGCCTACGCAGGACAATAAAAATGAGGTCAACTAGAAACTACAGTAAAGAAACACTGGTAAATAGGCTACACAATTGTGACTGGACAGAGATAACAAGTTGCACGGACGTAAACGATGCCTGGGAAAAATTCAAAACAATGTTCACTACCATTCTTGATAATATTGCACCAGTTAAAGAGGTTAGTGTGAGGGAAAAGTAGGCGTAAGTGGGGTTAAGGTTGTTCAGGCAACCAGGAACCATTAGCGAGTTACGTCGCGCAACCCCCCCCCCCCTTCTGGCGGGCTGGGGCGAAACTAGTTCTTGGTGTCTGATTTGTTCGAATTTCTACTCCTGGTAATATTGACCTTACCTGGTGTGGGTTGAAGTTCGGAGAGTCACTTCACCTCCACTCTTCTCCTAATCAGGTAGGGTGATCTTCCAGGAGTATTACTGTTTGTTCCTTTCTTTTGTTTGCTGGTTACCAGTAAATATTTTGGCATTTAGATCATTCTTTTCCATTCTTAATGTATATAATAAACATGACCATTGGTAACCATATATTTTTTCTGTTACCAGCTCCTGTTCCTGGCGTGTCATCCAGCTAAACGCCAGATAAAGGAGCAAGACATTTTGTTAATGAGACTTAGTAACATTATTGGACTACTACTGGCCCTTACCTGTTCTACTTGTGGTGCTCCATCCAAGTGGTAGGAGATTCCAAACAACGGACTATCACCATCCGCCCAGGATAACCTACATCAATAATATCAGAAGATCTATCCAGGGCCTTACCTACTCCTGCCCAACTACAAGAACCGAAGGCCATTTTTTTTTAATTATATTTAAATTTTAAGTAAAATCCTCAAAAATCATTATTCTTATTTTTCCTAGTCGTTTCTTTATTTTTCCATTAGTTTCTTTTGTTCAGATGGAAGGCGTTCCACTGACAGTTAGGATTAAACGAAGAACTGAACCCTGGATGACTACTGAGATATTAGATAATATGAAATTCAGAGACCAGCTGCTAAAAAGATTTAAAGCAAACAGACAGGATACTGCAGCACTAAATGAATTCCAAAGGGTGAGGAACAAAGTACAGAGGCTTATAAAAGGAGCAAAGGCAAAGCACTATTGCTCAAAAATTGAAGAGTATAAGCATAACCCCAGCAGCACTGGACAAGCACCAAAAATCAGTACCGATAGCCGGGCTGTGGCTCCGAATATTGGTTTGCTGCAGCCAGCAGCAACGCCTGGTGATTCAGTGCCTCTGATCCCACCCAGGAGGCCTGGTCTCAGACCGGGCCGCGGGGGCGTTGACCCCCGGAACTCTCTCCAGGTAACTCCAGGTATAGCCATAAGCCAGTAGATAGGTCTAACATACTACTCGCTATCGATAATGAGGTATGCCACGAAACATCTAAGGTGGCAAATTGCTTAAATTCCTACTACACATCTGTTGCATCACACTAGTAAGTAAACTACCAGCTGCATCAAATACTTACACAGACTGAATAATTACAAAAAACCATTAACAATACCAATAAAGGGGTAACCCAAATAGTTGTCAACTAGTAAGTGGTATCTCATGACAACATTCAAAAAAGAACTAAGCAGGTAAACCCAACTAAGAGCACAGGCCAGATAACATCCCGTCAAAGTTCCTAAAAGGATGGGCTTCTGAAGCTGTCAATCCATATTCATCACAAAATAAATCTATCAATCACCACTAATACCGTACCGGAGGGTTTCAAGGAGGCCAGAGTACTCCTATCTTCAAGAAAAATAATAGGTCTGATGTAAGCAACTATTGCCCTGTTTATTATAACACAGTATAAAATCTAAAATTCCAGGAGAGGGCGGTGTATTCTCAAGTAGTTAAGAAGTACCTTAATGCAACATCATTCTCCATAGCATCAATCGGCTTTAGAAGATCCTACTCGACCGATACCTCCCTTATTATCTGATGGATTACCTGAGAAACTGTAAATGTCAAAAGGGAACCTCATATTTATGGTAACCTATACCTGCAAAAGGGCCTTAGATACTGTCACCACAATAATTAGGTAAGAAACTTCAAGCTATCGTATAGGTTCTTTAGACTGGTTTTAAGTCCTACCTCAGCAACAGGAGACAAATAGTCAAAATCAACAAAACGGAATCAGAACCCTGCCGATAACATGTGGAGTTCCCCAAGGTAGTATTCTGGGTCCCCTTATTTAGTCAATGATATGCCTACATTGTCAAGTGCAAACTCCTACTGTAGCAGATGACCGTGCTCTGTTAGATGACAGGTAAAAGACCCACAAGATATTGCTAATGTTTAACACTGAAACTGGAGTCCCTGCAGCAAATTTTATAACAACAAACTATCATACACCTAGGGAAAACTGAGCCATTCTCTTGGAACGAAACATAAACGAGAAGGGTAAAAAAATTTCATGTTCAGTGTAAATTGGGATCCACTTTGTTCATCAGTAAAATATCTGGGAATCCCCGTTGACCCATGCATGTCAGGAGAATTGATAGGGAACAGTGTAGTAAAGAAAGCGAATGCCAGACTGAAGTTCCTGTATAGACAAGCAGTGTCTACCTACTGAGGCTCGCAGGACCCTATGTCTAGCCCTTATACAATGCCATATGGATTACACTTGCTCTTCATGGTACTCTGCCTTGACAAAAAAACTGAAAGATAGACTGCAAATCACCCAGAACAAAATCGTAAGATTCATCCTGGGGCTGGGACCAAGAGAACATGTAGGCCAGGATGAATTACAGCAGTTGGATATGTTGAAGACAGAGTAAAACAACATGTTTATAAAATTGCTCACGAACAGTGTCCAAAATATCTTGCTGTCAATTTTGTCAAGGTTGGGAACCAAAGCAATCACATAGTACTAGGGGGAGAGAGCACAACTTTGTAATACCCACAGTCAGTGGCCCAGGCTTCAAACACCCTTTTAATGTACAGCAATAAAGGAAATGGAACAGACTACCCGCAACATGTCAAAGCAGGAACCAGTCAAGAGACGAGTGCCAAAAAGTGTGTGATGAAGAAGCACAGAAATGAGGGGAATGATTTTCTATTTTTTAGCTAAAATACGTGTAAATTTTACCTTATCCTAGTAATGACCCTCGTATTGTAGATAGTCGTAATGACCCCGTATAAGTAGATAGTCTTAATGACCCTCGTATTGTAGATAGTCTTAATGACCCTCGTGTAGTAATAGTCTTTTTAGTATGACATAAGATGTTAGCTTCATTGTAGAATAATAGAAATATTATAACCTTTATATTATAATAAGGTAACAGGTGACCCCAATGGAAATAAGATCAGTCTGACTTTTTGGTTTATCCTAGTTCTCTACAAATATGCTGCTATGTATGATAATTCTATGTAACTGTATTTGTGTATACCTGAATAAATTTACTTACTTACTCACCACCATCTGCACTACACTCAGCACCATCTGCACTAGCAACTCACCACCATCACACTCACTCACCACCACTGCAACTACACTCACCACCATCTGCACTACACCACACACCATCTGCAATACACTCACGACACCACAGCACTACACACCACCACCATCCGCACTACTACCCACACCACCATGCCACAATATGCCCGGGTGCTATTTTGCCCTGTATCATGGTTACTATTGAGAATCCTCCTCGCTTTATGCCTCTTTATTGTGCTTCTGGTGATGGGACCCAGCACTGTGACAAAGAAAGATGCTGTGAGGAGAAGCATGAGCTGGAATGGGTGCGAACGTTTGTTCGACTGCTAAAGCCTCCCAGTGCTAGGCACTGCTGTTTTTTGTGGTGTTTTGTGTTCGTGGCCACACCACCACTGTGTGGTCATGGGCCAGTGTGTGGGAGAAGATAATAAGAATGTTCTAATCTCCATTGAGTTTGTTATTCTGCTGGTTCTTCAGTTATTAAAATATATCTTGGGGATGCCACCACTCCACACAGTGTAAAATTACCTCTGGGTTCTTTTTGGGGAGTATTTTTCCATGGGTAATTTTGTTTTAAAACTGCTGTAGCGACTTGCGTATTATTAATACCTTGCGGTAATACTTCAGAACCACCTGTATCCACCCGAGCTTTTTGGGAAACGGAACATTCATTACTTTCCTGGTAGAGATTCCTCCCATAAAGCCTACGTTTAGGTATGTACCAGTAAGAATATTAACCACCAACATGGTCTGCTGGTTTAGTTTATTGAAGGGAAGAATTTGGACGAAACTACAGTGACAGTCAGGGATCGTTATGTCCCAAAATGCCCCCAAAAAGCGCTGTCCGGGGGTGGCCAGCTTGTTACTGGCTTACGGGAGACCCAGACAACATCGATAATGTAAACTTGTTGGTGCGGAGTTTTTTTTTTATCCTAACCACTCGTTTTTTCAAATTTAGTGTGCGAGGGAATACCAATGTTTCTTTGACGAATATTCCGATAAACCTAGGGTAATCATTGTTCTCGACACAGTGTCAAAAACATCAAGATTACTCTTCAGGAATGGTTGGAGGCGAGCGCCCTCAGTCGACGTATCATCCATGTTGCCGCAAAGGCACATGTCTATTCTATTCTCTGGTCTCCCTGCAGACGAGTTAACTATAAATTTCGAAAAACACAATTCACGCCTTCGCAACCATGCTTAACATCGGTTATCATTGATCAACAATGCAGGATAAATGATTGTTTATTCGTGAATCGTATAAAGTAAGTTGAGCATACAAGCCGCTCAGCATTATGCACAGCAACGAAAATGCACACGGTGGATGTGGTTTGTATAAACATGTCTGAGAAGAGGAGGATGAAAATCCATGTATAATCCCCACCGTTCTACAGTACATCAACAATGGCGGGGGAGAACTGATTATCCTCAATTCAGTCCTTGAGTATCAGGACTTATTTTTAGAAAAAAACTATTGTTACCCTGGGTTGTAATGCTATAGTGAATGATCACTAACCCCTGGAGTCAGTGATTGAGTCTGATCAGGCCTCGGAGTTCACCTGAAAAATTAACAAGTAACATTTGCTTTTCCCCGTCATTTGCCTGGCGGGAGCTGAGGCGGTAGCCATAGCCCTTCAGGTTAACGAAGACTCCCTCACACAGCAACATTACATAACAACGGCCACAGCCCTTCTATGGGTATACTTGAGCAAACACAGTTCGGCTAAAACCGAATCACAAAATTTTCAGTCGACACTACGATATTTAGGTAGATCGCATCCGAAATGACGGATAACTTCTCTGTACAAGAACCACCAAAATCACCATGATCAGGTCATAAGATGTGTTGGCGAGCCAGGATCCCGAATCTGTCTGGGAGGCATCAGTGGTCCTGTATGAACGGGGAGGCTGAATTATACATTCATAAAGAGAAGTATCCGGATAAAAATTTTAATCGGGTGGTGATCCGTCACTAGCACTCAGAGGAGCGCCAATAATACGAAAGTGAGGTTCTGTTAACTATAGCGTGGAAACGTGATTCCGTCTCTACGGCCGGGGATGAAACAATGCGAGACTCCAACAAGACATCTCCCGTTCCTTCCACTAAAAATTATTACATCATACCTTGAAGAGTAAGAATAATAATAATTTATTATTATTATTATTATTATTATTATGCTAATTTAGTAATAATTCTGTCATACTCCCCATGGCGGGGGTCCCAACAAATCGTTATATCCGTTAAATCGTACGGAGCCAGACGAGATAATTCCACATACCCCCGTCACCAAGCTAGTTTTGAAGTTATTTCATCGAACACTGCCACATACATGTGGACAACTGCATGTGGCCATGTGCAGGAATCGATGAAATAACTTTCAAAACGACTAGTGCCCGGGGGTATGGGGAAACATGTCTGGCCCGATTGGACGCCCTACTTACATTGGGTCAAACTCTCCGCGGTAAAGTACTGTGGACTTCAGATACAGGTTTTCCAGTTCTAGTTCTGCTGTGACACAAATCATGACTATATATAGATTATATATAATATTTAATATATAATATATATATAATATATATAATATATATAAAAAATATATATATATATATATATATAAATGTATGTGTGTATGTTGTGTCGGAGCAAGTTACCCCGATGCCTGATAGTTACCAAGGATCATTATGTATGGAAAATTTCTTGACCTTCATTCACGCCCTTCCTGGCAAGAATACTGGAGCAGTGGTCTTAAATATATGATATTAAAGTGAGTGTTGAACACAGCTATGATGTATCTTAACAGGTTTGACACGACCATGATGTATCTCAGACAGGGTGTTGGCACGACCATGATGTATCTCAACAGGTGTTGGCACGACCATGTATGTATCTCAACAGGTGTTTGACAAACGACAATGATGTATCTCAAAAGGTGTTGACACACAATAGATGTAATCTCACAGGTGTTGACACAACATGAAAGTATCTAAAGTGTTTGACACGCCCATGATGATCCAACAGTAATTAACACAACCATGAAGGTATCTTCACAGTGTTTGACACAGCATGAATTATCTCCAAAGTGTTTAAAACAACCACCCAAGAGGCATTAAACTTGTCTTACAAGTGTTAAACAGAACGGAGTTACTGTTTACACAAAGCATAAAGATCTATTATTTTTAGTTTCAAGTCACGTACGGTGACAAGCAAGTAAGTCTTGCAAACCTCAACTGACACCCGGTATGCCACTATCACATTAACACTTGGATAAGAAAGTAGGGTGTTTTATACCATGAAGATGTTGTAGTGTTGCCATCCAGGAGTAAAATACACTACCTGCATTGTGGAAGGAAGATGGAAAAAAAAAAAAAAAAAAAAAAATGAAAGTTATTGTTGTTTTTTTCTTGAGTTTGGAGCACATACATGCACTGTGCTGATGGTGTGAGGGTAGTGTTTGATGGTGGTGAGTGTAGTGATGAGGTGGTGATGGTATGTGGATTGTGGTGAGGGTAGTGTTGATGGATGGTGAGGTAGATGGATGTGGTGTGGAATGGTGGTGACGGTAGTGTAGATGGTGGTGAGGTAGAGTGGATGGTGGTAAGGGTATTGTGGGATGGTGGTGACGGTCGTAGTGTGGAAGGTGGTGACGGTAGTGTGGATGGTGTGATGGTAGTGTGGATTGTGTGAGGGTAGTTTAATGTGGTGATGGTAGTGTTTGATGGTGGTGAGAGTAGTGTTCATGTGGAGAAGGGAAAGTGTTGATGGTTGTTTAGGGTAGTATGGGATGGTGCAGAGGGTTATTTTGATGGTGATAAGGGTAGTGTAGATGGAGGTGACAGTATGTTACTGGTGATGGTGGTGAGGGTAAGGTGAAGGTAGTGTTGATGGTGTGATGGTATGTCCGATGGTGGTGAGGGTAGTGTTGATGGTGGTGACGGTAGTGTGGATGGTGGTGAAAGGTCGTGTGGATGGTGACAGAAGTTGTGGATGGTTTTAAGGGTAGTGTGGATTGTGGTGACAGTATTGGGGAATGGTGGTATGGATAGTGGTGATGTGGTGAGGGTAGTGTGGAGGTGGTGAGGGGTGTGTGGATGTGGTTGCGGGTAGTGTGGATGGTGGAGAGGGTAGTGTGGATGTGTGAGGGAAGTGTGGATGTGGTGGCAGTATTGTTGATTGTGGTGAGGGTTGTGTGGATGGTTGTGAGGGTAGTGCTGATGGTGTTGGTAGTGGTAGGTGGTAAAGGGTAGTGTTTGAAGGGGGTGAGGATAGTGTTGATGGTGGTGAGAGTAGTGTGGATCATGTGAGGGTAGTGTTAGGGTGGATGGAGGGTAGTTGAGGATCGTGGTGTTAAGGTAGTGTTGAATGATGGTGAGTAGTAGTGGAATGCCTGCTTGTATGGCTCTTGCCTGATAAGCTCATGCCTATGTGTAAAATTTTGCACCTAATGTGATAATGACCCTCTGGCCTGTTCCGCTTTTCACATCTAGATAATGACCCTGACCTCACCCTCGACAACCCCCCCAACCCCGATCCACCCGCCCCTCGCCCACGCCCCCCACCTGCACCCCCCTGCCCGAGCCCCACCTTCCACGCGCCTGCCCGCGCGCCCTACGCACACCACAACCCCGCACCTGCCCGTGCCGCCCCTGCAGAGTGTATCTGCAGCGTCTGCCGGATTGCCCCCCACTTCCCAATTTTTTCCAATTTTGTTTCGAATTTTTTTGAATTCTTGTAATTCTCCAACTCCCTCGGATTCAACTTTTTCTCGATATTAATAATATAAAGATTTGAGCTACCCTCTAAATCCCCCCACACCTCCACCAACCACGTTCTACCCCAAATCTTTCATGCTCTACTTTCTTGGGATGCCAAGACCTCCCTCTACTGATTTGATTTTCCCCGATTTTTTTTGAATTATTTATGTATTCTCCAACTCCTCGGATCACACCCCTCCCCCCACACCTCCACCATCCATCCCCCATCCCAAATATTCCTGGATCAGTTTTTTGGGTTCCACCTATGGTAAGCATTCAAAATGAACTCGCCCTATGGGGTTTCGAATTTTTCTTGTAATCTCTAACTCCTCGGATCAACACACCCCAAACCTACACCTCCCACTTGCACCCCATCCCAATATTCCTGCTCCGACTTTCCCGAATCAAGAATGCACCACCACACTCCCCTCTATGTCCAAATAATCCTGCTCCATCTCCTCGGATCAAGACCCTCTTTCACAGCCACCCTTTAAACCCAATAACCTGCTCCATCTCCTTGGGGGATCAACACATCTCTCTCATCCCACACCATCACCCTCTGTCAAAAAATTCCTGCTCCATCTCTCGATCCAAGACACATTACCTCACACCACCCTCTAAACCCAATATTTCTGCTCTACATCCCTCGGATCAACAACTCTCATCGTCACCCACGCCCTCCCACTTCCACCCCCATCCCCAAATATCCTGCTCTACTAATCTTCCTTGGATCAAGTTTTTGGGTGTCCTCCCTATGGGGGTAAGCATATCAAAATGACTCCCCCTATGGACTTGGTACTTTCTTTTAAATACAGGTCTAAACAAAGTACGTCCACCCCCTCTGTGTTTACTCAGCGGGTCAGTGACGTCACATGATGACCTCACAACACACAACCAACCAGGGTAGAATCAAGTCTGGCACCAATAACCTTTTTCTGGGCTCCCAGGCTTCGAACAACAGACACCCACATCCACAATCCACAACTTTTAAACCTTTTTTTTCCGGGCATCTCTAGTTCACCAACAATACCCATAAACCCACACATTTTTTCTATTTTATTTCACAATTTTTCCCCTTTGATACAATTTTTTTTTCATAAATGACACCAAACACATTTTCAATCTTAATCAGGATAACCCATATAATCCTCATTTTCGTTAAACCCACAACAATCAGCAATTTTTTACAAAATACAACAAAAGATTCACTCTCCCAAAATCTAGACATCTGCCGACTAGGCGAATCTTTATCTGATTTACACTTCATATTAAAATCTCAGGCAGACCCACCAAGTAACCTTCTCCCAACTGACACCAACACTAAAGTTTCTACCATAGAGAGAATTTAAGGCTAGAACATGCTTACTCAATCCTTTCTTTTAAAACATATACACACAATACTTTAATATCAGTAAAATCCCCAAATTTCAAAAAATTCAAATAACTATCCTTTCTTACCACCCCTTCTCCCCACCCCCCAAGCAAACCTACCTCCTCACATCCACCACCCATCTCCCAACACCTCACTCTCCCACCATCTCACAACAACATGCACAATTTTCACTCATAACCCACAAATTTTCTCGATTTAACTATTTCATCAGAAAAAGTCACACAACACTTACAACTATAATCCACATTTCGATGAAATTTCGCTAGTCATAATTTTAACACATATTACAAAGTTAATATCCTGCACTTTACTTTTAACAACCACACACTCTCATACATCATTTGAAGACTGCCATAATCACCAATGAATACTCCAAAAACATCATTTAAACACCAAAAAATCACCACTGAATCACCCAGAAACACCTTCATAAATTTACTCTTGCACATCATTTTCAACACCTTCAAAAACACTTTTGAATATGTCTCAAAACATTACTAAAACACCACTGAATACCGTCAAAACACCACCAAATCACCATAGTAAACTACTATCAAAACAACACAGATTAAACACCCTTTTCACACAAATCCCCTCAAATCACTATAACCAAGACGTTACAAGATGCGTACACTCACCTCCAACTAAAATACAACATGAGGCGCAAAAAAACATGAACACAAACCAAAACACACACAAACACTTACACAGAATCGCCATCTTTTCCGTCATCTCTAGTTCGACAAACAACGCCCCAACACAACACCCACATCCACACAACACCCACAACCCACATCACCCACACCACAACACCCACTAACAACAAACCCACAACTTATAACCAATTTTTCGCCATCTCTATTCGACAACATCCACATCCCACAAACACTCACAACCACAAACAACCCCACACCTACAAACACCCACAACAACAACCCACTTATAACAACTTTTTCGAGTATCTCCTAGTCGACAACAATACCCACAGCCCTTATCACTTACCATTTTATTCACTTCCATTTTATTCATTTCCCAAACAACACCCGAAAAACACAACAGGATCACACCACCAACTGAAAACATATCATTACACACAAAAAAAAAAAAACTAAGACATCCATCAATTAACATCCTGATCACTCACCTCAAAACCACTAAATAGCAGAAAACACTCATTTTTATAAACGTTCGCACAAAAAATATCAAGTCAACCATCCTCCATACAAATCGATTACACTCACCTCACTACCATCCAACACGTGCCAGCAACAGATAGGGATACCTCCCTTGACGTCACACTCCAACCTTTTTACTTTGCGATCAGCGACATCACAACCCCAAACACCATGTTTCAACTGTTTATATGTCCGAATATCTAGATCACCACAATCAAGACGTTTACCAAATTCTATAATCCCCACCACTAAGATCACACTTTTTGTATACACAGTCTCTGTAAAACATCATAACGAAGATCACCAAAAACTATCTAACTTTTTGACTAAGCTCACATAACATTTTGTCTTCTCTAACTCACCCCGCCAACCAATTTAATTGTCATTCCACCTTACACATTTCATTAACCGAAATTACATCTCATCACCAAACTTCTCCCTCATTCTCCAGACTTTACAACATATAGCACAAAAAAATCTAACTCATACACTTATGACAATGAACATTACCATAACACACAACTAACTTTGAACCAACTTCCGAACAACACCAAAACACCACTGAACATCTTCAAAAAATACTCTGCACATCATTTTGACCACCTTCAAAAAACACCATCAGAAACACCTCTGATACTCCAAAAAACACTACTGATTACTACCAAATCACCACAGAATACTACCAAAACCCCGTGAAAATCAACCAGAAACTAAAGTTTCAACATCACTCACACCCATTTTAATAGAAAGCCCCCCTCAAAACACTATAACCCAGAACTCCCATCCCCATCCCTCATGAACCAAAAAAAAAAAACATGATCACAAACCTAATACACCAACACTATACATGATCACCATCAAACTGAAAACATATCCTGACACAACAAAATCTGTGTAGTAAGTAGTATGATGGTAGACAGGCAACCAACCAGGTAAGTACTAACCGTCCTGCCAGATGACGTGTGAAACAGAAACCTGTAACTGTTTTGCATGATGGTAGGATTGCTGGTGTCTTTTCTGTCTCAAAACACGCTTAGATAACAGGATTTTATCATTCTACTCCTACTTACCCTTTGGACACACTTCACAGACACGGCCCATTCATAAATAAATATATATAATATATATATATATATATAAATATACATATATATATATATATATATATATATATATATAATATATACATCCTAGTTTTTCTCCTTTTTTCTAATAGCTCTTGTTCTATAATTCTTCTATGTCCTGGGGAGAGTGGAAAGAATCTTTCCCCGTAAGCCATGCGTGTCGTATGAGGCGACTAAATGCCGGGAGCAATGGGCTAGTAACCCCATCTACTGTAGACATTTACTAAAAAAGAGAGAAAGAAAAACTTTATAAAACTGGGATTCTTGAATGTGGCGTGGATGAAGTGTGAGATGACAAGAAACAGATGAATGCTGATGTTATGAATGAAAAGAAAGTTGGATGTCCTGGCCCTAAGCCGAAACAAAGCTGAGGGGGTAGGGGAGTTTCGGTGGGGAAATAAATGGGATTAAATCTGAGTATCTGAGAGAGTTAGAGCTAAGGAAGGGGTACAGTAATGTTCTAAGGATCATTTATGGAAGGAGAAAGAGAATATAAATGTGTAAATTCAAGGATTATGTGGATTAAAATAAAGATGGAAGCGAAAAGTGGGTCATAATAAGCGTGTATGCACCTGGAGAAAAGAGAGGAATGTAGAGGAGAGAGAGAGATTTTTGGAGATATAAGTGAATGATAGAGCCTTTGAACCAAGGAGAGAGTCTTTGTGGTAGGGGACCTGATGCTAAAGTAGGAGAAACTTTTAGAGAGTGTGTGGTAGGTTAAGGTTTGTGCCAGGTGTAAATGAAATGGGAAGCCCTTAGATTGAACTTTGTATAGAAAGGGTTTATTTATAGGTAATACAAATTTTAAGAAAAAAGGATAAAAAAGTATACTACAAGATATGATGTAGGGCGTAATTACAGTTATTTGGTTGGTTAGTATTGGTAGATAAAATTACTGTTGAGTAGACTTGAGGATTGTACATGTTACAGAGGGCCACAGATATATCAATCACATTTTAGTTGTAGCAACACTGAGTAGTAAAAGGGTAGATGGATACAAAGAGATTAGGAATCCATCAGGGAAGAGAGAGGTGAAGGTTTTATAAACTAAAAGACTATGCAGTTAGGGTAAGAAATAAGGCAGCTATTGGAGGATAGATGGGCTAATGAGAGCATAGGCAATGGGTCGAAGAGGTATGGGGTAGGTTTAAAAATGTAGTGTTGGAGTGTTCAGCAGAAGTTTGTGGTTACAGGAAAGTGGATGCGAGAGGGAGAAGCAATTGGTGGAATGTGATGTAAGAGAGTAGTAAGGAAGAAAAAGTTAGCATATGGAAGTTTACAAAGTAAATTGATGCAAGGAGGGAAGAGTATATGGAAAGAAGAGAGGGTTAAGAGAGTGGTGAAGTCAATGTAAAAAGAAGCAAATGAAGAGTGGGTGAGATGTTATCAACAAATTTTGTTGAAATAAGAAAAAGTTTTGAGTGAGATTAACCCCCCTAGTTAAGGACGCCTAGAGAACAAATGGATATGTCAGTTAAAAATAGGAGTGGGGGATTTATTAAATGGGAGAGTTAGAGTATTGGGAAGGTGGAAGGAATATTTTGAGGAACTGTTAAATGTGATGACGATAGGGAAGCTGGTGATTCGTGTATAGGTCAAGGAGAATAACATCCTTGTAGGAGTGAGGAAAGAGCATTGTGAGTGGGAGGAATTCGTGAGGCGTAGGTAAGGCAGGTGTAAGGCAGAGCCGGATTGATGGGATAAAGATAGAAATGTAAAAAGCAGGTGGGATATAGTTTTTGGAGTGGTGGTGCAATATATATTCATAAATGATGGAAGAGGGTAAGGTACTAAGGATGGCAGAGAGCATGCATAGATCCTTTGTATAGAGGGAGGGCAAAGTACAAAAGAGAGTGCAAAAATTTATAGGGGGAAAAGTCTGATTTGAGTATACCTGGTAAAGTGTATGGTAGAGATAATTATTGAAAGATTAAGAGTAAGACGGAGAATAGGATAGCAGATGAACAAGGAGGCTTTAAGGAAAGGTAGGGGGGTGTGTGGACCAGTTCTTACAGGAAACATAAAGGTGAACAGTATTTAGATAAAGGCTAAAGAGGTTTTTGTGGCATTTATGGATTTGGAAAAGCGTATGGACAGGGTGGATAGGGGCAATGTGGCAAAAAAAGATGTGCAGGTGTATGGTGTACGAGGGTAGGTTACTGTGAAAGCAGAGAGAGTTTTTTACGAGGATATGAGGCTCAATTAGAGTATGTTAGGAAAGAGGGAGATTAATTCCGCAGTAAAAGTAGGCCTTATGACAAGATGTGTGATGTCACTGTGGTTGTTTAATATATTTATAGATGGGGTTGTAAGAGAAGTAAATGCGAGGGTCTTGCAAGAGGCGTGGAGTTAAAAGAAAATCACACATAAAGTGGGAGTTGTCACAGTTGCTCTTTTGATGCACTGTGCTCTTGGGAGATTCTAAAGAGAAGTTACAGGGGTTTGGGTGGGTATCAAAAAAAAAAAATTAAAAAGTGAATACAGGAAAGAGAAAGGTTATGGGATAAAAAAAAGTTTAGGTGATAAAAGATTGGATACAGTGGAGGAGGAGTAGGGAGGGGGTGAATGTATTCAGATATTGGGAGTGGACGTGTCGCGGGGGGTCTAAAAAGAAAAGGTGAATCTTTAATTTATGAGGGGAAAAGGGGGAGCGGTGCACTTAGGGGTCTGGGAGACAAAGAACTTTGTCCTTGGGGGCAAAGAGGGGGAAAGTATGAAGATAGTGTTACAACGCTCTTATTGGGTGGAGCATGGGGATGAAAATTGCAGCGAGGAGAAGGCTGAGGCGTGGAGATGTCATGTCTGAGGGGAATGTGTGGTGTGAAATAATGCAAGAATTCGTTGTTTGGAATTAGGGGGGAGGTGCGGGGTTACCAAAACTGTTTTCCAGATGGCTGAGGAAGGTTGTTGGGTGGTTTTGGACATGAGAGAGAACAGAATGACTTTAAAAGTGTATCAGTCTGGGGGGAAGGAAGGGGGGTAGGGGTCGGCCTAGAAGGTTTGGGGGAGGGGTAAAGGGGGTTTTGTGTGCGAGGGCTGGATTTCCCACATGGGTTTTGGGGTGTTTTATAGGGGGTGAAAGGGGAACAAAGGTTTTTTAAAACTTGACTGGGTGTTGGGTGTGAGCAAAGCAACATTAGAAGGGATTCAGGGAAACCGGCAGCCGGATTTATCCCGGAGATGGGGGAAGTACATGCCTCACTCGAAGGGGGGGGTTAAGTTGAGTTTTAAAAAATGTATGTAAACCCCTTCGGCAAAAACAGTGATGGAGTGAATGAGGGGAAAGTTTTTTTTTTTCGGCCCCCCGCCTTGGGGGGAATCGGGCCCTGTGTTAAAATAATAAATAACAAAAATCTAAGACAACCACCAACAACAAACACCCATGTTCACTTACCTCAAAAACCACTAATATCACAGAAAACACTCATTTTTTATAAACATTCACACAAGAAATCATATTTGTCAATATCTAAGCGCACTCACCTCACTACCACCAACACACAATGTCACACCCACAGGACCGGCGAGGTCACCTCCAGTGACATCACACTCCCATCTGTGTTTACTTGGTGGTCACATCACACCCAACCCACCTTGTTTCAACCTGATGTACCCACAATATCTAAGAACACTATAACCAAGACGTTTACCAGATTTTATGACCCCACCACTAAGATCACAGAAAACACTTATTTTTTTTATAAACATTCACACAAAAATCACGATCACCAATTCCATATCATGTTTACCATCATCTATCAACACTCATCACCAAGATCACCAAAAATCTAAGATCATGCATCTCAAAACTACTACGATCACACACAAAAATAAGACATACACAAAAGTACCATGGCACTTCCACCAACAGCTATAACATAACATGAGCACTATAACACATCACCATCACCAAAAAAAATAATACACAGACACCCACAACTTATACATTTCAATCACAAATTTAAGACATGAGACATACACCAAATCTAAGACATTTGCCTCCAACTAAGACATACACATCATAACTAAGACATACACCAAAACCTATACTTGACATATTGACAATAAATATAAGACATAGGACATAAGCACAAAAAAATTACCCTGACATGAGTCATTACCAGAACTAAGTCACACACCTTCAACTAATACACAACCACTTTACTTAGTTCATGTTAACTATTCATCAACTAAAAATATTAATACAATTTACCCACCAAATTTATGTTATAATCCTCAAAACATAAAACTGTTTTTTATGAGAATGTTTTTTTTTGCGCTCATGTTATATAATAGTCTGAGGTGAGTGGGATCGTCTTGGTTATAGTGATTTGAGGGGATTTCTATAAAATGGGTGTTAGTTGGTGGTGTTGATCTTAGTTTCTGGTGATTTTTAGTGTTGTTTGGGCAGTATTCAGTGCTGTTCTGGTAGTATTCAGAGGTGTTTTGGGAGTATTCAAAGGAGTTTGATGATGTTTTTGAATGTGTTCAAATGATGTTTTTGGAGTAATCAAAGGTAATTGATGGTGTTTTTTGTTGTTCAAAGTAAAGTGTGGTGTGTGTGTTTTAGTTTTGGTAAAATGTCTCATGTCATAAGTGTATGAGTTAGCTTTTGTGATAATGTTGTAAAGTCTGGAGACTGAGGGAGTAGTATGGCGGATGAGTTGTAATTTCAGTTAATGAAATGTGTAAGTGTAGATAAATTAGAGATGTCAAATCTTATTTGGGAGTATTCAAAATGAACATAAGAACATAAGAACATAAGAAAGGAGGAACACTGCAGCAGGCCTGTTGGCCCATACTAGGCAGGTCCTTTACAATTCATCCCACTAACAAACATTTGACCAACCCAATTTTCAATGCTACCCAAGAAATAAGCTCTGATGTGCAAGTCCCACTCAAATCCAACCCCTCCCACTCATGTACTTATCCAACCTAAATTTGAAACTACCCAAAGTCCTAGCCTCAATAACCCAACTAGGTAGACTGTTCCACTCATCAACTACCCTATTTCCAAACCAATACTTTCCTATGTCCTTTCTAAATCTAAACTTATCTAATTTAAATCCATTACTGCGGGTTCTCTCTTGGAGAGATATCCTCAAGACCTTGTTAATATCCCCTTTATTAAATACCTATCTTCCACTTATACACTTCGATCAGGTCTCCCCTCATTCTTCGTCTAACAAGTGAATGTAACTTAAGAAGTCTTCAATCTTTCTTCATAAGAAGATTTCTAATGCTATGTATTAATTTAAGTCATCCTACGCTGAATGTTTTCTAACGAATTTATGTCCATTCTGTAATATGGAGACCAGAATTGAGCTGCATAATCTAGGTGAGGCCTTACTAATGATGTATAAAGCTGCAGTATGACCTCTGGACTTCTGTTGCTTACACTTCTTGATATAAATCCCAGTAATCTATTTGCCTTATTACGTACGCTTAGGCATTGCTGTCTTGGTTTAAGGTTGCTGCTTACCATAACCCCCAAGTCCTTTTCGCAATCTGTATGGCTAAGTTCTACATATTATAACTTATAAGTGCTAGGGTTATGGACACTTCCGAGCTTCAGAACCTTGCATTTATCTACATTGAACTGCATCTGCCACTTTTCTGACCAAGAGTAGAGTTTGTCTAAATCCTCCTGAAGTTCCCTAACATCTACGTTTGAATCAATTATCCTACCTATCTTCGTGTCATCGGCGAATTTGCTCATATCACTAGTAATTCCTTCATCAAGATCATTGATATATATTATAAACAACAACGGGCCCAAGACTGATCCCTGTGGAACGCCACTTGTTACTGATCCCCACTCGGATTTAACCCCATTTATGGACACTCTCTGCTTCCTGTCTGTGAGCCATGATTCGATCCACGAGAGCACTCTCCCCCCAATGCCATGAGCTGCTACTTTCTTCAACAGTCTTTGGTGCGGAACTCTATCAAATGCCTTACTAAAATCTAAGTAAATAATATCAAATTCTTTATCGTGGTCAACAGCCTCAAAAGCTTTACTGAAAAAAGTTAATAAATTAGTTAGACAAGACCGGCCTCTTGTGAATCCATGCTGAGTATCATTAATCAAGCTATGCTTATCGAGATGGCTTCTTATAATTTGAGCTATAATTGACTCTAGTAATTTGCCTACAATTGAGGTCAGGCTTATTGGGCGGTAATTTGACGGTAACGACTTGTCCCCTGTTTTAAAAATAGGAATTACATTAGCTATCTTCCACATATCAGACACTACACCTGTTTGAAGAGATAAATTAAAAATATTAGTTAATGGTTCACAGACTTCCATTTTGCATTCCTTTAGAACCCTTGAAAAAACCTCATCAGGACCCGGTGACTTATTTTCCTCCAGTCGGTCTATCTGCTTCACAACCATTTCACTAGTGACTATGATGTTACATAATTTATCTTCTTCTGGCCCACTATAAAAATTAATTACCGGAACACTACTAGTGTCTTCCTGTGTAAAAACCGAGAGAAAATAATTATTTAAAATCGAGCACATTTCATTCTCTTTGTCAGTAAGATGCCCATAGTTATTTTTAAGGGGACCTTCAGTGTTGTTTGGAAATATTCAAAGGTGTTTTTGTGAGTATTCAAATGATTTATGAGAGTGTTCGAAGTAATCTGGGGGTTGTTCTGTAGTGAGATGATAAAGGTTGTCGATGAGAGAATATTTCTTAAGAGATATTGAGAAAAGGTGGTCTAAAATGATGATGTATGAGAGTGTTTTGAAGGTGTTCGAAGTAAAGTGTGGTGTCTGTGTGTGTTAGGTGGTCATAGAATTTTGTAAATATCTTGGTCACATTGATTTTAGTGGGTTTGAGATTGGTGATGAGATGCATTTGTGGATGTGAAATGTGATTTTTGTGTGTTCAGAAGAGGTGTGTTGGGAGATGGGTGAGTGGATGTGAAGAAATGCGGGTGAGATGGAGAGGGGTATGGGGAGGGTTGTATTAGAAATTTAATGAAATATGGGGGATTTTACTGAAAATAAAGGTAATGTGTGAATATTTTAAAAGAAATTATAGAAGTGAAAAGTTATGATACATTGGAAAATATTGGAGGGTAGTGAAATGATTAGTTGTTGTGAGTATAATATTAATCTATGTGGACACAAGGAGATGGGTATGGAGAGGATTTTATTAGAATTTTAGTAATGTAGGGAGGAATGTCCATTACATTTAAGATTCAGTAAAAAGAAGGGGAAAAATTTGTATCGAAAGAGGAAAAATTGTGAATAAAATGGTAGGTTAGGTTAGGTAAGGTTCGTCAGGAAACAGGACAAATGTTTCCTGACGCGGGTCTTAAATGGTAAGTGATGAGGGTTGTGGGCATTGTTGTCGAACTAGAGATACCAAAAAAGTTGTTATAAGTGGGTTGTTGTTGTGGGTGTTGTGGGTTGTGGGTGTTGTTGTCGAACTAGAGATGTCGAAAAGTGGTTATAAGTTGTGGGTTGTGGGTGTTGTGGGATGTGGGTGATGTGGGGAGTGGGCTTTGTGGGATGTGGGTGTTGTGGGTTGCGGGCGTTGTTGTCGAACTAGAGATGCTGAAAAGAGGTGATTCTGTTGTAAGTGTTTGCGTGTGTTTGGTTTGTGTTCATGTTTTTTGCACTCATGTTATATCTTAGTTGGAGGTGAGTGTACTCATAGAAATTGGTAATCGTCTTGGTTATAGTGATTTGAGGGGATTTCTGTGAAAATGGGTGTTAGTCTGTGATGTTGATCTTAGTTTATCGTGATTTTGGTGGTGTTTTGACTGTATTCAGTGGTGTTTTAGTAGTATTCAGTGGTGTATTTGGGAGGACTCAAATGGTGTTTTGAGACTATTCAAAGGTGTTTTTGAAGGTGTTCTGGGAGTATTCAGTGGTGATTTGGTGGTGTTTAAATGATGTTTTTGGAGTATTCATTGGTGATTTGGCAGTCTTCAAATGATGTATGAGAGTGTTTTGGTGTTCAAAGTAAAGTGCGGGTATTAACTTCGTAATATGTAAAATTATGACTAGTGAATTTATCGAAAAGTGGTTATAAGTTGTAAGTGTTGTGGTGACTTTTTCTGCTGAAATAGTTAAATCGAGAAAAATTGTGGGTTATGAGTGAAAATTGTGCCTTGTTGTGAGATGGTGGGAGAGTGAGGTGTTGGGAGATGGGTGGGTGGATGTGAGGAGGTAAGGTTTGGGGGGTGGGGAGAAGGGGTAAGAAGAGGATTGTATTAGAATTTTAATGAAATATGGGGATTTTACTGATATTAAAAGTATTGTGTGAATATGTTTTAAAAGAATGGATTGAGTAGCATGTCTAGCTTTAAATTCTCTCTATGGTAGAACTTAGTGTTGGTGTTCAGGTAGGGAGAAGGTTACTTGGTGGGTCTGACCTGAGATTTTAATCTGAAGGTAAATCACATAAGATTCGCCAAGTCGGCAGATGTCTAGATTTTGAGGAGAGTGAATCTTTTGTTGTATTTTGTAAAAAATTGCTGATTGTTGTGGGTATTAACGAAAATGAGGAATTATTTGGGTTATCCTGATTAAGATTGAAAATGTGTATTAGTGTCATTTATGAAAAAAAATTGTATCCAAAGGGGAAAAAATTGTGAAATAAAATAGAAAATGATGTGGGTTATGGGTATTGTTGTTGAACTAGAGATGCCGAAAAAAAAGGTTATAAGTTGTGGGTTGTGGGATGTGGGTGTTGTTGTCGAGCCTGGGAGCCCAGAAAAAGGTTATGGTGACAGACCTGATTCTACCTGTTGGCTTGTGTGTGTGAGGTCATCATGTGACGTCACTGACCGCTGAGTAAACACAGGCGGGGTGACGTCACACTTGTTTAGACCTGTATTAAAAGAAAGTACCATGCTCCATAGGGGGAGTCCATTTTGAATGCTTACCCCCATAGGGAGGAACCCAAAAACTTGATCCAAGGAAGTAGAGCAGGAATATTTGGGATGGGGGTGGAAGTGGGAGGTGTGGGTGAGAGAGAGTTGTTGATCCGAGGATGTAGAGCAGGAATATTGGGTTTAGAGGGTGGTGTGAGGGAGGAGGTCTTGATCCGAGGAGATGGAGCAGGAATTTTTTGACATAGAGGGTGATGGTGTGGGGGAGAGATATGTTGATCCAAGGAGATGGAGCAGGAATATTTGAACATAGAGGGTGATGGTGGTGATCTTGATTCGAGGAAGTGGAGCACGAATATTGGGATGGGGGTGCAAGTGGGAGGTGTGGGTGAGGGTGCTGATCCGAGGAGCTAGAGATTACAAGAATATTCAAAACCCCACAGGGGGAATTCATTTTGAATGCTTATCCCCATAGGGGGAGCCCCAAAAAACTTGATCCAAGGAAGTAGAGCAGGAATATTTGGGATAGGGGTGGATAGTAGGTGAGAACCTCAAAAACTTGATCTGAGGAGTTGGAGATAAGAAAATTCGAAAATATTTGGGGGAGTTCATTTTGAATGCTTACCCCCATAGGGGAAACCCAAAAAACTTGATCCAAGGAAGTAGAGCAGGAATATTTGGGATGCGGGTGGATGGTGGGAGGTGTGGGGGGAGGGTGTTGATCCGAGGAGTTGGAGAATACAAAAAATTAAAAAAAAATTCGAAATCGGAAAAAAAATTCGGGGAGCAGGGGCGATCCGGCGGACGCTGCAGAAGGTGCTGCGGGGACAGCACCAGTGGGCGCGGGCGGGCGAGCGCACGGGCGGGTGCATAGGGCATGTGGGTGGGGGTGTGGGCGGGGGACGGGTTGAGGGTGGTCGAGGATGAGGTGGTCGAGGGTGAGGTGGTTGAGGGTGAGCTCAGGGTCATTATCAAAGGTGCGAAAAGGCGGCACCTGCCCAGAAGGGTCATTACAGCATAGGTGCGAAATGTCACACATAGGTGTGAAAAGGCGGCATCCTTTGATGAGCCACTCTGGCATGAGCTCTGGCATGAGATGCCCTGCTGCATGAGCCATACAGCCGCATTCCCTACTATTGTGGTGAGGGTAGTGTAGATGGTTGTGACGGTAGTTTGGATGGTTGTGACGGTAGTGTTGATGGTGGTGAGGATAGTGTTGATGGTGGTGGGGGTAGTGTTGATGGTGAAGGTAGTGTGGATCATGGTGAGGGTAGTGTTGATGGAGGTAAGGGTAGTGTGGATCATAGTGAGGGTAGTGTTGATGGTGGTGACGGTAGTGTGGATGGTGGTGAGGGTAGTGTGGATTATGGTGAGGGTAGTGTTGATGGTGGTGAGGGTAGTGTGGATGGTGGTGAGGGTAGTGTGGATCGTGGTCAGGTAGTGCAGATTGTGGTGAGGGTAGTGTGGATCATGGTAAGGGTAATGTGGATGGTGGTGAGGATTGTATGGTGAGGGTAGTGTTGAGGTGGTGAGGGTAGTGTGGATGGTGGTGAGGGTAGTGTTTATCGTGGTAAGGGGAGTGTGGATGGTGGTGAGGGTAGTATGGATGGTGGTGAGGGTATTGTGGACGGTGGTGAGGGTATTGTGGAGGGTGGTGATGGTAGTGTGGATGGTGGTGAGGTAGTGTTGATGGTGGTGATGGTAGTGTGGATGGTGGTAAGGGTAGTGTGGATGGTGGTAAGGGTAGTGTGGATGGTGGTGAGGTAGTGTTGATGGTGGTGAGGGTAGTGTGGAAGGTATTGACGGTAGTGTTGGTGGTGTGGGTAGTGTTGATGGAGATTAGTGTTGAGTATGGTGATGGTAGTGTGGATGGTGGTGATGGTAGCATCGATGGTGGTGAGAGTAGTGTTGATGGTGGTTAGGGTAGTGTTGATGGTGGTGACGGTAGTGTGGATGGTGGTGACGGTAGCGCCGATGGTGGTGAGGGTAGTGTTGATGGTGGTGAGGGTAGTGTTGATGGTGGTGAGGGTTGTGTTGATGGTGATGCAAAGAGTACGTAACCTTTATTCGGTGCATGTACACACCCTCATTTACAGGCTATCTCCCCCAACCAGCAAACCAGGGAACTAAGGGTTGGCAATGGTGCCCCATCATTCAACCAGTACCCAGGTTCCAGCCAATGAGAAGATGGTTATGGCAATCGCAGAGGTTATGTGGGTACCACTCTCCTGTCTGCCCTTGTCATTCCCATTCTAGAGCTGGTTGAAGCACAGTCTGCTCTCTCGTGGCTTCTATTCTGCCTTGCTTACCGTGGAGTGCACTAATACCTATTGCTGTACATAGTGTATACAGTGTACATACTTCTGTTCTAAATTGGTGAAGGATAATACAAGTCAAAAGTTTTTCTGCTGTCTTTATTTTTCTCCCATTACACCCAGGATAACAGGCCATTTGGACTCCTGGGTTGTAATATGGGTAGCCTGTCTGGGAGCTGGAGCTGGACTTAGAGAATGGGTTGAGCCTAGGGTGAAGCTGAATGCAGGAACATTGTGTAGCTTGCTGTCTGGCATTGCATTAGCTTTGCCAACGCTTTACAAGCTTTGCGTGTCAGTTGCTTTGCTATGGTCAGCCTTGCTATTGTATGATCGTTCAACAGCTCGCTACTAGCTTGTCCGGTGTGCTCACTTCGCTACAGTCAATCTTGTGGAACAGTGTGTAGCTTGCTGTCTGGCATTGCATTAGCTTTGCCAATGCTTTACAAACTTTGCGTGTCAATTGCTTTGCTATGGTCAGCCTTGCTATTGTATGATCGTTCAACAGCTCGCTACTAGCTTGTCCGGTGTGCTCACTTCGCTACAGTCAATCTTGTGGAACAGTGTGTAGCTTGCTGTCTGGCATTGCATTAGCTTTGCCAACGCTTTACAAGCTTTGCGTGTCAGTTGCTTTGCTATGGTCAGCCTTGCTATTGTATGATCGTTCAACAGCTCGCTACTAGCTTGTTCAATGTGAAGATTTTGCAGTCAGCTTTGCTATTGCGTATCCACCTTGTAAGCGTATGCATATTCTGCAATCGTACTGTGCATAGCTAAGCGTGTTCTGCAAATAACGTGTTACATTGGGGTATTCTGTAATCGTACTGTGCATAGCAAATAACTTATACATTGAGATATACCACCTAGACGAGTCAGACGTCTGGTGTCGGCATATACCTTATTTACCCTGCATAAATTGTCTCTACAGCGTTGTTGGCAAATTGCTCGTTCCATTGGCATTGATTATGAACACACTCTCACAGCTGCGCAACTGCGTTCACTGATCACTGACAAACTTCGGGAAGAGGAAATGGCACATCAGACTCCTCCCTCTACGGGAGCCAGGAATAAAACTCTGTTCTCGCAGGAGGAAGATGATACATCAATGGAGCACAATCGTCAGTCTAGTGCAGCAGGGTTGTCTCAAGGTGAATCAGCGGCGTTGGCACCTGAACTGGCAAAAATCAATCTTGAGCAGACTAGGGAACAGAAGGCATTCACCAAGGAAGAGTTTGATAGGGAAAAAGAAAGAAGGCAGTTTTCACATCTTGTAAATGACTTTAGTTTACAGAAAGCAGTAGAGCTAGTTCCCCGCTTTAATAAGGCCGAACCAGAGCAATTTTTCGAAGCTTTCGAAAATCAGGCTCGAGCCTTGAGGTGGCCGGAATAGCATTGGGCATCGTTGGTTCACACAGCATTGTTTGGTAAGGCACAGGAACATACATCAGTGTTAAATAACACTAAATTTTCCGATTATAAGGTGAAGACTACAGTTTTGAGAGCATATACATGTATCCCAGCTAAGTATAGGAAAAATTTCAAGTTAGGCAGACGACAGCTTGGTGAATCCCTGGTTGATTTTGTGCGACAGCGGACTAAAGCTTTTACCAGCTGGTATAAAGCAAGTGGTGTTGCTTCCTTCGATGATCTTGTGCAGCTTATTCTGGTTGACAACCTGCTGGAGTCTGTGGGACCAGAGGTTAGAGTCTTTCTGCAGGCTCATGACTTAACCACTGCATTGGAGACAGCCAGGTTGGCTGATACCTTTGAAACTAACTGCTCCTTCTCCGAGTGGTCTCATCTCTCTTTTCAACAGCCTGGCATGAGCGGAGATCATCAACCTTGGAGGATGAAGTGCCAGCCGGAGGGAGAACGTCTACGTCAGCCAACTAAGTCACCTGGTGAGCCACGCTTCTCAACTTATGGTCCACCTGGTGAGAGACAAACTACTCGTCATGGTGCAACTCGAAAACAGTATCCAGAGAGACACCAGCCAGAGCGACACTAGTTGCAACTTCAGCAGGGAGTTAAATTCCTCTGTTTTGTTGGAAGCATTTGGAGGAGCTATATATTCTGTTCCTTTGCATAAAATTTATGTACAGCACAAATATTACACTGGGTACTTGACTGTGGGTGTATCCAAGGGATTCCCCATGAAAGATGCCATGTTATTACTGGGTAATAACATTTCCACTGCTAGTGTATGTCCTGAAACCATAATGATTAATTCTCCGATGTTGGCCATAACTCGGGCAACATCCCAGGGTTGTCTGGCGAGAATGTTTACCTATCCTTGGACGACTCCGATCTAGGAATAGCCACTTTGTTTTACGAGGAAAACTGGCCAGGGCCCTGTAGATGAAGTGAACAGACCCAGATCAAACCTTCCTATTCCAAGGTTGCAGGATTGCCAGATATCTCTGTTTCCATGCCCGAGGGACTGTCCTTCCGGGAGGAACAACGAAAGGACCCTTCATTAAATTTCGTTTTTCAGGCAGCCATGGGTAAATCCTCTTTGGGTCATCTGGTCAAGTATAAACTTAAAATCGACTATTTGATCTGCACTGAGACTGGTAAGGAGAGAGGGCTGGCAACTGTCAGACAGGTTAGTGGTTCCAACAAAGTTTAGACCTCAAATATTGAATATAGCTCATAATACATCATTAGGAGGTCACTTAGGAATTACTAAAACATTATATAAAATTACAAAAGAATTTTATTGGCCAAAATTAAAGCAGGATGTGAAGAATCATATCCTGTGTTGTACAGAATGTCAGCAGGTAGGGAAACCTGGACATTCCATTAAACCTGCACCTCTCCAACCTATACCTGCTGATGGAGAAACTTTTGCAGATTTAATTATAGATTGTGTAGGTCCACTACCTAGGTCAAAGTCTGGAAATCAGTATTTATTTACCATTATGTATAGAGTAACTAGATACCCTGAAGCAATTCTCATGCGCAGTAATAATACTAAATCTATTCTCAAACCATTAACCAGATTTATTTCTTGTTTTGGCATTCCTAAAACTATTCAAAGTGATCAAGGTACTAACTTCACTGCCAAAGCATTTAGGGAAGCATTAATTAGGTTAGGGATAATCCACAACTTATCCACTGCCTATCATCCTCAGTCCCAAGGCGCCTTGGAAAGATTCCATCAGACGTTAAAAACCATGATGAGAACTTTTTGCATGCATTTTCCTACAGACTGGAATGAATCACTACCTTTGTTGCTGTTCTCAGTACGAAAACGATGCAAGAGTCTACCGGGTATAGTCCGTTTGAGCTGATCTTTGGGCACAATGTATAAGGTCCTCTTCGGGTGCTCAAAAAAGGGATGGATGGGAGAAGACGTACTCAACCCTACAACCCGTCTTAAAGGTTGTAGGTGGCACGTCAGTTAGCCAAGGCAACCTAACGGAGCTCAAAAAAAATGAAACAGAGGATGAAAAAAAATGCAAAATTCCGTGTTTTCCCATCCAGGGGGACAAGGTGTTGGGAGGAACCTATACCGGGCACACCTTAAAAAGCTAATTTACGGGCCCATGAAAATTTGTAAGTAAATTATCTGATGTAAATTATGGGGTATCTCCCCCTTAACAAGACCTCAAAAACAAACTTGCCACGTTAATCAATTAAAATTTTTCAAACACCAGATAAAGTCCCGTAAGACTCTGTTTCCTCTTTCCCCTGGGACGACTCTGCTCTTTGCCCTTATTTCTGAAAATTTAAAGTTAAAATTCCAAACCGTCTCCTCAAAACCCCGCCCCTTTTAATGGGGGGGTTATCGAAATCAACAAAAAAGTTAAAAGACTTCTACAAACATACCCCGAATTTTTGGGGAATTTCCGAAATGTCGTTAGGGGTTTTCATGATGTAGATTTTGGGGAAAATCAAACTATTAAACTCTCCCCTCAGAGCTAAAAAACCGAAAAAAAAGAGGCTACTTCAGCAGGAAAAAAATTTCTGTTAAGGTGGGTTGTGGAGGGGTTTTTCTAGTCCATGGGGTCACCGTGATCTTTGTTAAAAAAAGCTGAGGAGGTTTTTGTATGTGTACGACTGTAAGGTGAATGAGGTCCAATCACAGATGCTTACCCCCTTCCCCGTCTGGGGTAGTAATCGACTTTGTGGGGAAAGGGTACCTTTGTGCCAAGTTACTCTCCTTTTTAAAAGGGTTTCTACAGGTACCCTTTTATGGAAAGGGGAAGGGAAAAGTTGCCTTCGTAAATTTCCCGGTCATTATCAAAATACAGTTACCCATTCGGAAAGAAAAACTCCCTGTCTTTATTTCCCGAACTTATTTCAGGCTATTTAAAAACTTTAAGGCATGGCGATACCTGGATGATATTGTTGTGGGGTCTGATACTTGGAATAACACCTATTTGACTTTAGGCTCTTTTTGAGCCTTTCAGAGTTCCCATTTAATGTTAATTTATTAAGTCTTCCTTTGGCCGGCTTGTTATTTTCTACGCAATGAAGTAGGTAGTGGTAAAGTTGCTCCTAAATTTGCTAAAGTTCTTGCCATTAAAGATTACCCAGTTCCACATGATAGGAAATCTCTTCAACGTTTCCTAGGCATGATAGGATTTTACAGAAGATTCTGTAAGAATTTCTCAGATATTGTAGCCCCTCTTAACTCTCTTACCAGTCACAAAGTTCCCTTTAATTGGACCTCAGAGTGTCAAGGTGCTTTTGATAAAGCAAAAAGATTATTGTGTACTGCACCCATTCTTTTGTCTCCAGACTTCTCCAAACCTTTCTCATCTCAGGTTGATGGTTGTGAGTCTGGGGCTGGGGCAGTATTGTTGCAAAATGGGGACGAGAAGTTGCAGCCTGTAGCCTTCTCTGCCAAGTTCAAGCCACATCAGAGGGCTTACTTTACCACTGAAAAAAGAAGCCCTCATGCTGGTACTGGCTTTGGAGCACTTTGATGTTTACTTGGGCCAGACTTCACAGGTGGTCACTGTCTACAGTGATCAAAATCCTCTAGTACATCTCCAAGCCATGAAGAACCACAATACGAGGCTCATGAGATGGAGTTTACGACTGCAACCCTATTTTATCAAAATTTTACATATTGCCGGGAAAGAAAATGTGTTGGCAGACTCTTTATCTGGAGTCTAACAATATTATTTATAATTATAATTGTATATTAGGTTAGGATGTGTTAGGCTACTTGTTGTAACCCCTTCCAAGCTCTTTTTCTTTATCCCCTGGTGTGGGTTTTTTTTTTAGTGAGGGGATGCGGGCTACCGTCCGCCCGTGTCTTGGACCTACGTTAGCCTGACTGTCTGCTGTCTCGCTCTAAGTTTAGGGTTTGGCTTTTTGTCATGAATAAAGCTGAGCTCTATCTAAGAGTTGGAAGGTTGAGAGGAAGGCGGTCCCATTATTTTGTGTCATGGCCCCACGGTTACCACTGGGAGGTGGAAGCCTAATCCTGAGCCCTCTCGGGGTGGGGGTGTGGCATGGAAAGAGAACCTAACCTTCATGTGGGGCATGTACACACCCTCATTTACACACCCCAACCAGCGAACCAGGGAACTAAGTGTTGGTGATGGGGCCCCATCGTTCAACCAGTACCCAGGTTCCAGCCAATGAGAAGATGGTTATGGCAATTACAGAGGCTATGTGGGTACCACTCTCCTGTCTGCTCTTGTCATTCCCATTCAGGAGCTGGTTGAATCACGGTCTGCTCTCTAGTGGTTTCTATTCTGCCTTGCTTACCGTGGAGTGCACTAATACATATTGCTGTACATAGTGTATATAGTGTACATACTTCTGTTCTAAATTGGTGAAGGATAATACAAGTCAAAAGTTTTTCGGCTGTTTATTTTGCTCCCTTTACACCCAGGATAACAGGCCTTTGGGACTCCTGGGTTGTAATAGTAGTGCTCATGGTGGTGAGGGTAGTGTTGATGGTGCTGAGGCTAGTGTCGATGGAGGTGAGGGTAGTGTTGATGGTGGTAAGGGTAGTGTTTATGGTGGTGACGGTAGTGTTGTTGGTGGTGAGGGTAGTGTCGATGGAGGTGAGGGTAGTGTCGATGGAGGTGAGGGTAGTGTTGATGGTGGTGAGGGTAGTGTTGATGGTAGTGACGGTAGTGTGGATGGTGGTAAGGGTAGTGTGGATGGTGGTGACGGTAGTGTAGATTGTGGTGAGGTAGTGTTGATGGTGGAGAGGGTAGTATTGATGGTGGTGACGGTAGTGGGGATGGTGGTAAGGTGGTGTGGATGGTGGTGAGGGTAGTTGGATAGGTGAAGATAGGTGTGTTGATGGTGGTGAGGGTAGTGTGGATGTTGGTGAGGGTAGTGTGGATGTTGGTGAGGGTAGTGTTGATGGTGGTGAGGGTACTGTTGATGGTGGTGAGGGTAGTGTGGATGGTGGTAAGGGTAGTGTGGATGGTGGTAAGGGTAGTCCTGGTAGTGGTGAAGATAGTGTTGATGGTGGTGAGGGTAGTGTGGATAGTCGTGAGGGTAGTGTTGATGGTGGTGAGGGTAGTGTGGATCGTGGTGAGGGTAGTGTTGATGGTGGTGAGGGCAGTGTGGATCGTGGCGAGGGTATTGCTGATGGTGGTGAGGGTAGTGTTGATGGTGGTGAGGGTAGTGTGGATAATGGTGAGGGTAGTGTTGATGGTGGTGAGGGCTGTGTAGATGGTTGTGACGGTATGTGGATGGTTGTGACGGTAGTGATGGTGGTGAGGATAGTGTTGATGGTGGTGAGGGTAGGGTTGTGTGGATCGTGGTGAGGGTAGCGTTGATGGAGGTGAGGTAGTGTGGATCGTGGTGAGGGTAGTGTTGATGGTAGTGAGGGTAGTGTGGATCGTGGTGAGGGTAGTGTTGATTGTAGTGAGGGTAGTGTGGATCGTGTCGAGGGTATTGCTGATGGTGGTGAGGGTAGTGTTGATGGCGGTGAGGGTAGTGTGGATCATGGTGAGGGTAGTGTTGATGGTGGTGAGGGTAGTGTTGATGGTGGTGAGGGTAGTGTGGATGGTGGAGAGGGTAGTGTTGAAGTTGGTGAGGGTAGTGTTGATAGTGGTGAGGGTAGTGTGGATCATGGTGAGGGTAGTGTTGATGGTGGTGAGGGAAGTGCTGATGGTGGTGAAGGTAGTGAGGATCATGGTGAGGGTAGTGTTGATGGTGGTGACGGTAGTGTGGATGGTGGTGAGAGTAGTGTGGATGGTGGTGAGGGTAGTGTGGATGGTGGTGGGGGTACTGTGGATGGTGGTGAGGGTACTGTGGATGGTGAAGACGATAGTGTTAATGGTGGTGAGGGTACTGTTGATGGTGGTGAGGGTAGTGTGGATGGTGGTAAGGGTAGTGTTAGTGGTGGTGAGGATAGTGTTCATGGTGGTGAGGGTAGTGTGGATCGTGGTGAGGGTGGTGGTGTGGTGGTGGTGGTGGTGGTGGAGGTATTGCTGGTGGTGAGGGTAGTGTGGATCGTGGTGAAGGTAGTGTTGATGGTGGTGAGGGTAGTGTGGATCCTGGTCAGGGTAGTGTTGATGGTGGTGAAGGTAGTGTGGATCCTGGTCAGGGTATTGTTGATGGTGGTGAGGGTAGTGTGGATCGTGGTGAGGGCAGTGTTGATGGTGGTGAGGGTAGTGTGGATCATACTGAGGGTAGTGTTGATGGTGGTAAGGGTAGTGTTAATGGTGAGGGTAGTGCTGATGGTGGTGAGGGTAGTGTGGATCATGGTGAAGGTAGTGTGGATCATGGTGAGGGTAGTGTTGATGGTGGTGAGGGCAGTGTGGATGGTGGTGAGGGTAGTGCGGATGGTGGTGAGGGTAGTGTGGGTTATAGTGAGGGTAGTGTTGATATTCGTGAGGGTAGTGTAGATCGTGGTGAGGGTAGTGAGGGTAGAGACTCCATTTGAGCCTCACCATGACTCACACTACCCTCACCACCATCCACACTACACTCAAAACCATCCACACAACCCTCACCACCATCCGCACTATACTCACCACCATCTGCACTACACTCACCACCATCCGCACTACACTCACCACTATCCGCACTCCCCCACCACCATCCGCACTCCACTCACCACCATCTGCACTACACTTACCACCATCTGCACTACCCTCACCACCATCCGCACTACACTCACCACCATCTGCACTACACTCACCACCATCCACACTACCCTCACCACCATCCGCACTACTCTCACCACAATCTGACTACACTCACAACCATCCGCACTACCCTCACCACCATCCGCACTACCTCACCACCATCAGACTACACTCACCACCATCTGCACTACCCTCACCACCATCCGCACTACTCACCACATCTGCTACCTCACCACCATCGGCACTACACTCACCACCATCGGCACTACACTCACCACCATCCGCACTACACTCACCACCATCAGCTTACCAAAAACCCCCCCCAAAAAAAAAACCCCCCCTTCCCAAAAACCCCCCCCAAATTCCCAAAAAAACCCCCCCCCCCAAAAAACCCCCCCCAAAAATTCCCCCTTCCCCCCCCCCCCTTCCCTTAAAAAACCCCCCCAAAAAAAAAAAACCCCCCCCCCCCCCCACCCCCCAAAATTTTCCCCCCAAATTTTAAAAAAAAAATTTTTCCCCCCCAAAAAACCCCCCAAAAATTTCCCCCACCCCCCAAAACCCCCAAAACCCAACCCCCCCCCCCCCAAAAAACCCCCCCCCCCAACCCCCCCCCCCACCCCCCAACCACCCCCCCCCCCAAAAAACCCCCCCCCCCAAAAAAAAATTCCCCCCCAAAAAAAAAAAAAAAAAAACCCCCCCAAAAAAAACCCCCCCCCCAAAAAAAAACCCCCCCTTCCCACCCCCCCCCCCCCCAAAACCCCCCCCCCCCCCCCCCCCCCCGGGCCCCCCCCCCTTTTTTCCCCCCCCCCTTGAAACACTAACCCCCCCACTAAACCCCCATTAATTAAAAATTAGATCCTTAAAATTGGGGGTAAACCCCTTTTAGCCTTCCCCATACTCCACCCCCTTTCCCACCATCAAAAATACACTCCCCAACCATCTGCATTTCCAATCAAAACCACCGCACTACACTCACCAACTTTCCCACTACACTCACCACCATCGCAAAAACACTCACCCCCACCCGCACTACCCTCCCCCCCAATCCCCCCCCATACATTTCACCCCCAAATCTCCCATACCTCACCCCTTTGGCCCCTACACTACCACCATCTGCCCTCCTCACCAAAAATTCCCACTACCCTCACCACCACCCGCAAAAACCTCACCCAAACCCGGAACTAAACTCCCCCAACCATCCGAAATACCTCACCCCATCGAAACCCCCTCACCACCATCACCCTACATCCCCAAACCCCCGAAAACCTACCCCTCACCCACCACCCCCAATACCCTCATCCCCCATCGGATACCCTCACCCCCATCGGCACTACATAAACCCCCAATCGAAATTACACCCCACCCCACCCACTTTACCCTCACCCCCATCGGCACTACCCTCCCCACCCCAGTACTACATTTCCCACCATCGAACTACACTCACCACCACCCGGAAATCCCTAACACCATCGCATTACCATTTACCCCTTCACAAAAACCTCACCACCTCCGCACTCACCACCACCGGAATCCCCTCACCCCCAATCGAATTTTAAACTCCCCAAACCCAGCCTAAAATCCCCCCCATTTTCACTAATCCCCACCAACGCACTACATTTAAACCACATCTGCACTAAAATCACCCCCAATGCACTACATAAAAAAACCCCCGGCACTACCTCCCACCCACCCACAATACACTCACCCCCAATCGCCATTTACCTCCACATTACGCACCTTACCCCCTCCCCCACCTAAAACTACATTTCCCCACCATCGATTCCCTCCCCCCCAATCCCCCTTTTCCTCACCACCACCCAAAATACCCACCCCCAAACCCGCACTACCCTCAACCACCACCCCGCCTACCCTCCCCAACCACCCAACCACTACACTAAACCAAAAATCTGATTTAAACTCACCCATCTGCATTTCACTCACCACCACCCGCACTCCCTCACCCCCAAATTCTGCCCCTACACTAACCCCCAATTTTCACTCCCACTCACCACCATCTGAACTACACTCACCCCATCGCACTACACTACCCCCTTTTGCACTACACTCCCCAAAACCCCACTACACTCACCCACTGCACTACCCTACACCACCCACCTACATTCCCCACCACCCGCATTTTACCCTCACCACCCCCCCAAAATCCCCAAAAACCCCCATCGCACTACCCTCACCCCCACGCATTCACTCACCCCCACCCGCACTCCCACCTCCCCCACCTCCCAAACCCTAAACCCATCTGCACTACCCTCACCCCCAACAAGAAACCTCCCCATTCAACAACCCATCGACATACCTCCCACCATCGCCAATCCCCACTCCACCACCCCCACCACCAATACCCTCCCCAACCATTGCACAAAAACAACCAAAAAACCAGCACTACACTCACCACACCCTTGCCCCTCCTCACCCACCCAGCATTTAAAAACTCACCCCCATCGCAACAACACCACCTTTGGGCACTCCCTCACCACCATCTCCCACTTTACACCCCACCCAACCATTCCCCACAAAACTCACCCAAAATTCGCATACACTCCCCCCCATCCCCACAACCCTCCCCACCATCTGCCTACACTCACCCCCAAAGGCACTAACTCCCCACCATCTGCCCCTAAAATCACCCCCTCGCCTACATCACCACCATCGCACTCCCCTCACCACCATCTGCACTAACTAAACCCTTTGCACTACCCCCAACCACCATTGCACTAACCTCACCACCACCCGCGCTACACTCCCACCACCGGCACTCCCTAAACCCCCCCATTACCCTAATACCCCCATCTGCACTACCCTCACCACCTTTCAGCCTACACTCACCCCCACCCTCTACACCCCACCCCATCCACAAAAACCCTCCCCACCACCCCACACCTCCCCACCACCAGAATCCACTCCCCCCACCCGCCCCCACCCCCTCACCACCACCCAAAATCCCCTCACCACCTTCTGCATTTACCTCCCACCACCAAAATTACCCTCTCCATCTGAAACTACACTCCCCACCAAAAGACAAACATCCACCCCATCGCCACCACTCACACCACCGAAATAAAATCCCCAACCTTTTTCACTACACCCCACAGGAAATACACCTCCCAACCCTGCACTACACTCACCCCCACCGGCACTACACTCACCACCATCTCCCAATTCCACTCCCAACCACCATTTTCCAATACAGTCACCACCATCGCCTACATCACCACCACCCGACTACCCTCCCACCATCCCTTTCCCCTTAACCCCCCATTGCCCAAAAACCCTACCCTACCACCACCCGAAATTTACAATCCCCACCACCCCGAAAACTAACCTCACCACCTCCACAACTCCCACCAACCCTTCTGCAATACTTCACCCCCACCTGCACTACCCCCCACCCCTAAACCTCACTAAACCCCCAAAATTTTCTTCCACCACCACCATCTGCATTTTCCCAACCCCCCCATCTGAACTACACTACCCCCAATCGGGCATTTAACACTCCCCCAACCACCTTTACAACATTTTACAATTTCCACCACCTTTTCCGCCTAAAATTTCCACCACCATTCCCAACCCTCACCATTCCAGAAATACCCCTAACCCCCTTCTGCACTCCCCTCCCCCAAAACCACCCAAAACTCCCCCACCCCCTCTGCAATTTTCACTCACCCCCAAACCAGCAACTCACCACAATTTTGCATTTAAAATCCCCAAACCACCAGCACAACACTCAAAAACCATCGCACTTAACTCACCCCCAGAAATTAAAATCCCACCCATACTTTTACCCCCCACCATCTCCCTACACACACCACAAATCCAAAACCACCATCTCCCCCCCCCCGCACTACATCCCCCCCCAACAGCACTACACTCACCACCATCAGCATTTCACCACCATTCAGCATTTACACTAACACCCATCGGCCTACACTCACCACCATCTGATTTACACTCACCACCATCGCACCCCCCTCCCACCACCCAAAATTTACCCTCCCCACCATCTGAAATACACTCAAAACCCCCCCAATACCTCCCAAAACCACCCTCCCACTACCCCACCAAAATCAAAACACCCTCACCCCCATCTGCATCACTCACCCCACCGCACTACACCAAAAAACCCTTCGAATACACCACCCCCAACCACTACAATAAAACCACCTTCGGCCTACATTTCCCCAACCCACTCCTACCTCACCCCACATAACACCTAACACACCATCGCACTCTCCTCACCACCTTTGGCCTACACTCAAAAACCCCCCGGATACCCTCCCCCACCACCCAAATACCCACCCCCAATCTGAAACTCCCCTCACCCCACCAACAAAAAATTGAAATCCCCTCCCCACCACCAAAATACCCCACCACCATCGGCATTTACCCCCTCACCACCCATCGCACTAACTCACCACCATCAGACTACACTCACCCCTCACCTTTCATCACCCCAATTGCACTACACTCACCCCCCTTCGAAATAAAACCCCACCTCAACACTACATTTCCTCACCATCCCCCCCTTGCATCCTCACCCCCCCATCTGAAAATTACACCACCACCATCTGCCTCCCTCCCCACCATCGGGCCCTACACTCACCACCATCCAAACCCCCCTCCCCCACCATCCAAAATTTCCCCAAAAACCACCATCTGAAACAAACCCCTTCCACCCCAAACCCCAGCAAAACCCACTCCCCACCACCCGCACTACCCTCACCACCATTACTCCCCTCCCCCACCATCGCCAACTAAACCACCACCCAGCACTACACCTCCCCATCCACCCCCTTTTAACCCCCAAAATCAGCACTTCCCACTCCCCCCAAAATCGCACTAACTCCCACCATCGAACTAACTCAAAACAATCTCCCACAAAACTCACCACCATCCCACAAACACTCACCACCCATTTTCCCACTACACCACCACCACCCACTCCCCTCACCACCATCCCCAACTAAACTTCCCCACCATCCACTCCCCTTTCCCCCCCAAAATCTGCATTTACACTCACCACACCGCCCCTACATTTCACCACCAATCCACTAAACTAACCCCCACCAGCACTACACTCACCACCATAGACTAAAATCACCCACAGAAATACCTCACCACCATCTCCCCCTACACTAAACCCCCTTTCGCCTACACCCACCCCCCCAAAAATCACCCCACCCCAATCCCTTTTTCACCCCCTTTAAAAGCAATACATTTCCCCACCATCAGACTAACCCACCATCGCACTACACCCCACCACCATCAGAAAAAACACTCCCCACCATCAGAAATTGCAACTCACCCCCATCAGAATTTCACTTAACCACCATCATCTACCTCACCACCATTCCTACCCCTTACCACCATTCGGGGCATTCCCCACTTCCATCATAAACCCCCTACCCCCTCACCACCACCCTCCCCTTACACTCACCCCCCACCAGCACTACACTCCCCAACCATCAGTACTCCCAACTCACCCACCCCAAATTTAACTCACCACATCTGCACTCCCTCACCTTTTCAGAACTACACTCACCCATCAGACTACATTTAAAACCAATCACCCTTTTCACTCACCCCCCATGTACTCACTCAAAAACCATCAGCACTACACTCACCCCATCAGACTTACATAAACCCCAGGGGCTACACCTTCACAAATTACTTCTCACCAAAAACCGATACACCACCACCATCAGCCCTACACTCACCACCACAGACTCCCACTCACCACCATCAGATCCCTCCCTTTTTCCACCACCACCACCCCAACTACCCCTCATCCCCCCTTTCAGTAATTTACCTCACCCCCTCAGAACACACCCCCCCCCCCACAGTTCCCTCCTCACCACCTCGATAAAAACTCCCCCCCCACCCGAACTCCCTCCCCAACCATCAGCACTAAAATCACCACCATCAAACTACACCCCCAAAAAACCCTCACCTCCTAAAATTCCCCACCATCAGCACAACACTCACACCTTTCAGACTACCTCCCACCCATCAGTATTACACTCCCCACCATCAGCACTACACTCAAATTTTTCATACCATCACCCACCAAAATACCCTCCCCCAACCACCCAGAACTAAACTCACACCTCAGACTACACCCCAAAACCCATCAGAACTACACTCACCACCATCAGACTCAATCACCACTCGAATTTACCTACCACCATCGCACTCCACTCCCCCACCTCCACTACCCTCACCACCATCGCATACATTTACACCACAGCACTCACTCACCACCATCTGAAATACACTCCCCACCATCTGCATCCCACTCAACCCCCAGAAACTACACTCACCACCCATCAGAATTACCCCTCACCACCATCAGAATACACTCCCAAACCAAATCCATTTACATCACCACCATCTGCCTACACTCACCCCCAAATCTGAAATACACTCACCACCATTCCAAATACCCTCACCCCAAAGCACTTCACTCCCCAAACCCATCAGCATTTCACTCACCACCTTTCTTTCCTACACTCACCACCTCGGCATACCCCTACCACCCAAGACTCACTCCCCCACCACCCAAAATACCTCAAAACACGATTCCCACTCACCCCCCTTACAAAAAATCCCCCCATCACCATACATCACCACCAGTTACTACATTTCCCACCATCAGACTACCCCTCACCACCATCAGCACCCCACTCACCACCATCAACTACACTCACCCCCATCGATACACTAACCACAACCTGCACTACACTCACCACCATCCCCCTACCCTCCCCACCATCAGCACTACACTCACACATCAGCATTTACCCCTCCCCCATCGTCTACACTAAACCACCATCAGCATTTCACTCACCACCACTGACTACACTCCCCACCATCAGCACTACCATCCCCAAACCCAGACTAACAAAACCCCCATCATTACTACATCACACCATCGCATTTAAAATTCACCCCCAACCCGACTACACTAAACCCCCACCCCAGAAAAACTTACCCCCCAATCGCATACATTTCACCACCCCATTCCCTCACCCCCCGTTAAAGACTCACTCCCCCACCTTCAGAACTACACCCCACCCCAAATCAGTCTACACCACCCCCATTTTAAACCTCCCACTCACCACCTTTCAGCATTACACTCCCACCATAAAGCACTAAAACTCACCCCCAATCAGATTTCACTCCCCCATCACACTACACTCATCACCATCGGATCCCACTCCCCAAACCATCAGAAATTAAAACTCCCAAAGCCAACCCCACCTAACACTCCCCAAATCAGTATTTCACTCCCCACCTCAGCACTCACCAAATCACCATCAGTCAAACTCACCACCATCAGTACTACACTAAACCACATCGCCTACACTAAATAAACCACCCCCATACAACACTCACCACCATCGACTACACTCCCCCACCATAAGCACACCACCCCTTTCACCACCCAGATTTCACTCACCCCACCCAATCCCTACCCCCTTCAACCCAACCCCAAACCACCCTACATCACCCCCTTTCAGCACTCCACTCACCCCATCAGCACTACATTTCACCCCATCAAATTTACACTCACCCCCATCCATACAATCACCCCATCGCACTACACTCACCACCATCGCAATACCCCCTTCCTTCCCCAAATCGACTACACTAACCACCTCTGTACTAACTCAAAACCTTCGGCACTACATCACCCCCATCTGTCCCCCCCCCCCCCAAACCCTAACCATCGATTTACACTCCCCCACCATCGGGAAAAACACTCCCCACCATCAGCATACCTCCCCATCTTTTACTCCCTCCCACCATCAGCACTACAACCCCCCCCTTCACCCATCAGACTACACTCCCCCCAATCGCACTAAAATCACCACCTTTGGCCCCTACACTAACCAAACCACCCAAATCCCCTTTCCCCAAAACCATCATAACTAAAACTCCCCCAACCATCAGCCCTCCCACTCCCATCAGTTCAAACACTCCCCAAAACCATCAGACTACACTCACCACCATCAGAATACATCCCCAAATCAGCACTAAAATCCCATTTCAGCATTTACAATAAACCACCATCAGTTTTACACTCCCCACCATCAGCACTACACTCCACCTTCAATACACTCACCCATCACCCAAAAATTTCCCCCTCCACCATCACCCCCACCCCAACCCCCACCTCCAGCCTACACTCACCACATCAGCATTTACACTCACCCCCTTTTGACTAAAATCCCCAAAACCATCTGCACTAAAACTAAACCACCCTTCAGAACACTAAACCACCTCACTAAACACTCCCCAAACCATCGCACTACTCCCCCCACCACCATCAAACCTACACTCACCACCCATCGAATTTCACTAAACCCACAGCCTACACTCACCACTCTCACCACCCCAACTCACCCACCCATCAGAATACACTCACCCCCAATCAGCCAACCCCTCACCCCCCATCGCATACACTAAACCCCAAAAACCATCCCCCAATAACTCCCCCACCACCCCTCCCCAAACTACACTCACCACCTTCAGAATAAAACCCACCCTTCAGACTACACTCCCCACCATAGACTACACTCACCATCCACAAACCCCCCCCCTCAGCCACCCCCCCCTGACTACACTCACCCCCAATCAACACTACATCACCACCTTTCGGATACCCCTCAACAATCACAATTCCCATCACCCCCATCGGACTACACTCATTTACCTGATTTAACTCACCCCCCATCAGCATTACACTAAACACCATCGCCTACCCCTCACCAAAAACACCCCCACAAATACCCTAACCCCAAAACTGCCACCACTCTCACCCCCCCCATCAGCAACACTTTCAATAAACCCCCAAATCAGACTACACTCACCACCATACACTACCCTCACCACCATCGCCCCTACACTCACCACCACCCGACTACATCCCCAAATCAGCACTACACTCACCCATCATTCCCCCCAATACCCTCCCCCCATCGGTTCACTCAAAATCAGCATACACCCCCCACCATCGCATAACTCACCCCCATCGGTCTCCCACTCCCCAAAACCATCAGCACTCCCCAAAACCCCCACACCAAAATTGAAACCCCTCCCCAACCTAAAAAAACCCCAACCCACCACTACACTCACCACCATCGGACTACATCACCACCATCGCACTACACTCCCCACCATCTGCCCAACTACCCCAAATAAAACCACCAATTGCCTACACTCCCCACCACCTGCACTACAACCCCAAACCAAGACAAACACTCACCAATCAGCACTACACTCACCCCCATCAGCATTTCCTCACCACCATCGCATTTACCTCCCCCACCATAAAAGGCACTACACTCCCCCAAAATCGCACTACCACCCCCCAACGCACTACATTTTCACCACCCCCAAAATACATCACCCACCATAAAACACTCCACCTCCTCCTCCATTGCACTCCATTTCACCACCATTGCACTACAACCACCAAAACCCCTCCCCCACTACACACCCCACCACCTCTGCCCTACACTCCCCACCATCGCACTCACTCAAACCACCCAAAATACCTCACCCCCCCATCTGAAATACACCCCCAACATCGCACTACACTCCCCCACCATTTGCACTACATAAACCACAGCATTTACCACCCCCCACCCAGCCCCACCCCCACTAAACCAACCCCATCAGCACTACCTCCCCAACCTTAGGACTACACTCCCCCAAAATTTTACCCTCACCACCATCGGCACTACACTCCCCACCATCTGCACTACACTCCCCACCTTCACCTTTCCCCACTCCCCCAAAAATCTGCATAAAATCACCCCACCCAGAACTAAAACTCCCCCACCATCGCACTCACTAACCACCAATCACCCCTACACTCCCAAAACCATTGCCACAAACATCACCACCAAAGCACTAAAATCACCCCCCATCGGGATTTACACTCACCCCCAAATCGCACTCACTCACCACCATTGCACTACACTCACCACCATTGCATACACTCCCACCATCTCCCTTTTACTCACCACCACCCCATTTTCACTAACCACCTTTGCACTACTTTCACCCCCCTTTGCATTTCACTCCCCAAACCATCTGCATACCTCACCACCATCAGCATACCTCCCCAACCATCTGCATACACTCCCCCCAAACAGCATTTCACTCCCACCATCACCCACAACACTCCCCAAACATAAAGGAAACTACACTCCCCCTTCTGTCCCTACCCCCTCTCCACCTAACCCCAGCATTTCCCCACTCACCACCTTTGCCAACACTCCCCACATCAGACTCACTCACCCCCCACCCGAAACCCCAAACCCCCACTAAAACCCCCAAACTCACCTACACTCACCACCAATCCCCCAAACCCTCATCCCCCCATCGAAATACCCCCCTCACCACCTCACCCCCTTTCACCCCCACCATCGGACTACACTCACACCATCGCTTACACTAAACCCCCACCCTGCATACCTCACCAAAATCAGCATCCCATCACCCATCCCACAACCTACCCCACAGTATTTACACTCACCCCAATCGCCTACATTCACCACCATAGCATTTACCCTCCCCACCATAAACCACTAACAATTACCACCATCCCCCATCCCACTCACCACCATCCACTTACCCTCACCCCCCATCGAAACTACACTCCCCAAACCACAAACTCCCCCACTCCCCAAAAATCAGCACTACACTCACCACCTCTGCACTACATTCCCCAACCACCCAGCATTACACTCCACCTTCGCACTCCCATTTCACCACCATCAGCACTCCCTTTCACCACCAACGACTAACTAAACCACCTCAGACTACACTACCCCCATCAGCACAAAAACTAAACCACCTCAGATTTTAAAATAAACCACCATCGTACTACATCAAAAACCTTTCGACTAACACTCCCCCTTCGCAATCACTCACCCCCAAACCAGCATTTACACTCACCCCAGGGGGACTACTTTCCACCACAACACTAAAACTCCCACCACCCAAAATTACCCTCCCCCACCTTTAAAGCACTTACCCCAATCCCCAATCAGTACTAAAATCACCCCCACCCAGACACATCCCACCATCGCCTACACCACCCCCTTAAGACTACACCCTCACCAATCACAAACTTACACCCCACCCCCATAAAGCACTAAAACTAAACCACCATCGAACTACCTCACCCCAGAAAAATTCCCACCCCACCACCACACCATACTTCCTCACCCCCATCAGACTACACTCCCACCATCAGACTACACTCACCCCCAATACCCTAAAATCACCACCTCGAACTACACTCACCCCCAATCAGAATTACACTCACCACCATCAGCACAAACCCCCCCCCACCATAGATTTACACTCACCCCCAACAGTATAAAATCACCCCCAAACCCATTTATACACTCCACCATCAGCATACACTCCCCAAAATCAGATACACTCACCCCCCAACAGTACTCACTCAAAAACCATCAGCCCCTCCCCAAAAAACCCCACCAAAGCACACTTCACCCATCAGACTCACTCCCCACATCAAACTACCCACCACCACCAGCATTTCACTCCCCACCATCAGCACTACATCACCCCCATCGACTACACTCACCCCCATTGACTACATCACCACCTTTCAGAAACTCCCCCGGTCACCCCCCTTTTCATACTACATTCACCACCATCGAAACTACCCCCCTTCAACCCACCATCAGTTTCTACACTCCCCAACCCCCGCACTACACTCACCCCCATCAGCCTACCAAAACCACCATCAGATTTCTTTTTAACCACCATAGCATTTCATTTCACCCCCATCAGACTCCCTAAAACCACCATCGAACTACACTCCCACCTTTCCCACTTACCCTAAACCCCCAAATTTTTACTACACTCACCCCCATCAGATTTTACACTCCCCCCATCAGATTTACACTCACAACCAGCACTACATCCCCCACCTCCACAATACCCCTCAGCACACTAAAAATACAAAACACCCCCAAATCGACTAAAATAAACACCAATCAGCACTAAAATTCACCCCCATCCACAAACCCCACCCCCACACCCCACTACACTCCCCATTGCACCCCCAATCCCCCCATCGACTACACTCCCCACCATCTGCATTTCCCCCTCACCCCCAAAACCCAATACCCTCACCACCATCTGAAACCAAAACCCCTCTCACCCACCATCAGCACTACACCCCCCCAATCGCACTACACCACCACCACCCAAAATTCCCTCCCACCATCGCATTTACACTCCCACCTTCCCCACACATCACCCCCATCCCCACTAACTCCCACCTTTCCACAATCCCCTCACCACCATCTCCCTCACTCACCACCATCACCCACTAAAATCACCCCCCATCAGCACTCACTCACCACCATCTGATTTACACTAAACCCCCACCCAAAAACCCTTCCATTTCCCACAATTTTCCCCTACACTCCCCCAAACAGCCTACACTCCCCAAAACCAAAATCCTAACCCCCACTCACCCCCTAGCACTACACTCCCCCACCATCGCACTAAAATAAACCAAACCATCTGCACTCCCCCACCCCCAAAAAACCAAAATTTTTGAACTCTCACCCACACCTCCACTCCCCAAAACCCCATCACCCCAAAACTACACTCACCACCATCCCCACTACATCAAAAACCATCTGCATTAAAACCCCCACCACCATCAGCATTTACATTTCCCCCACATCCCACTACCCTCCCAAACCAGAAATACACTCACCACCATCCCCATAAAATACCCCCATCACCCCTACATTTCCCCATCTGAAATACACCCCACCACCTTTGCACTACATCACCCCATCTGCATACACTAACCACCAACGCACAAACCATTTCACCACCATCGAACTAAAATCCCCACCATCGCACAAAAATTCCACCATTCTGAAATACACTCCCCCCCTTTCGCACTACACTACCACCCCCTGCCCTACATCACCCCCAGCACTACACTCCCCAAACCATCAGCACTACACTCACCACCATCGGGCACTAAAACTCAAACCATCTGCCTACACTCCCACCATCCCCCTTTTTCATTACCCCTTCTGAAATACACTCCCCAAACCCAGCACTACACTCACCACCATCACCCCACTACACTCCCCCATCTGCACTACACTCCACCTTCCCTCATCCCCCTTCATTTCACCACCCATCTGCACTCACTAACCCCATCGCACTACCTCCCCCCACCTGAAATTTAAACACTACCCCTTTAAGAAATACACTCCCCAAACCATTTTGCACTACACTCCCCCACCATCTGCACTACACTCCCCACCAGCACTACACTCACCCCATCGCCTCCCACTCACCCCCATCGCACTATACTCCCCACCCGCACTACACTCACCCCCAATCTGCACTACATTCACCACCATCAGACTACACTCAGCAGAATCTGAAACTACACCCCACCCCATCAGCACTACCCTCACCCCCAATTGAAATACATCCCCCCATCAGCACTACATCACCACCTTTCAGCACTACATCACCACCATCGGCATTTTAAAACTCACCCCATAAACCCACTCCCATCAACCCCATCCAAAATCCCCTCACCCCCCTTTCCCCACTACATCACCACCATCAGCACTACACTCACCCCCCTTCTGAAACTACACGACCACCATCTCCCACTACATCACCCCTCAGCACTCCCATTTCACCACCATCGGGCAAAACACTCACCACAATCAGCACTACACTCACCACCATCTCCCACTACACTCACCAACGAAATACACTCCCAAACCATCAGCATACACCCCACCCCCATCTCCCAACTACCTCACCACCATCTGCATTAAAACTCCCACCATCTGCACTCACTCATCACCATCGCATCCCATCCCCACCATTGCATTTACTCACCCCATCAGCACTCCCAATCCCCCAACCATTGCCTACACTAAACCACCATCGGGCCACTAACCCTCACCCCCACTGCATCCCACTCACCCCCTTCGACTAAAATCACCCACCATCTGTATTTACACTCAAAAACCATTGCACTACACTCACCACCATCAGCACTACACTCACCACCATCTGCACTACACTCACCACCATCTGCACTACACTCACCACCATCAGCACTACACTCACCACCATCTGCACTACAACTCACACCATCAGCACTACATCACCACCATCTGAATACACTCACCACCATCTGCACTACACTCACCACCATCTGCACTACACTCACCACCATCTGCACTACACTCACCACCATCAGCACTACACTCACCACCATCTGCACTACACTCACCACCATCAGCACTACACTCACCAGCATCTGCACTACACTCACCACCATCAGCACTACACTCACCACCATCAGCAATACTCTCACACCATCTGCACTACACTCACACCATCAGCACTACACTCACCACCATCTGCACTACACTCACCACCATCAGCACTACACTCACCACCATCAGCACTACACTCACCACCATCTGCACTTACACTCACCACCATCAGCACTACACTCACCACCATCTGCACTACACTCACCACCATCTGCACTACACTCACCACCATCTGCACTACACTCATCACCATCAGCACTACACTCACCACCATCTGCACTACACTCACACCATCAGCACTACACTCTCCACCATCTGCACTACACTCACCACCATCAGCACTACCTCACCACCATCTGCACTACACTCACCACCATCAGCACTACACTCACCACCATCGTACTACACTCACCACATCTGCACTACACTCACACCATCAGCACTACACTCACCACCATCTGCACTAAACTCACCACCATCTGCACTACACTCACCACCATCAGCACTACACTCACCACCATCTGCACTACACTCACCATCAGCACTACACTCACCACCATCTGCACAACACTCACCACCATCAGCACTACACTCACCACCATCAGTACTACACTCACAACCATCTGCACTACACTCACCACCATCAGCACTAACCTCTCCATCTGCACTACACTCACCACCATCAGCACTACACTCACCACCATCAGCACTACACTCATCACCATCAGTACTACACTCACCACCATCAGTACTACACTCACCACCATCAGCACTACACTCATCACCATCAGTACTACACTCACCACCATCAATACTACACTCACCACCATCAGTACTACACTCACCACCATCAGTACTACACTCACACCATCAGTACTACACTCACCACCATCAGCACTACACTCACCACCATCAGCCCTACACTCACCACCATCAGTACTACACTCACCACCATCAGCACTACACTCACCACCATCAGCACTACACTCACCACCATCAGCACTACACTCACCACCATCTGCACTGCACTCACCACCATCTGCACTACACTCACCACCATCAGCACTACACTCACCACCATCAGTACTACGGTCACCACCATCTGCATTACACTCACCACCATCTGCACTACTCTCACCCCATCAGTACTTCACTCAATATCATCAGCACTACACTCACCACCATCAGCACTACACTCACACCATCTGCATTACACTCACCACCATCCACAATACCCTCACCATCATCTGCACTACACTCACCACCATCAGCACTACACTCACCACCATCAGCACTACACTCACCACCATCTGCACTACACTCACCACCATCCACAATACCCTCAGCACCATCTGCACTACACTCACCACCATCTGCACTACACTCACCACCATCAGCACTACACTACCATCCACAATACCCTCACCACCATCTGCACTACACTCACCACCATCTGCACTACACTCACCACCATCAGCACTACACTCACCACCATCTGCACTACCCTCACCACCATCCACAATACCCTCACCATCTGCACTACACTCACCACCATCAGCACTACACTCACCACCATCTGCACTACACTCACGACCGTCCACAATACCCTCACCACCATCTGCACTACACTCACCACCATCTGCACTACACTCACCACCATCAGCACTACACTCACCACCATCCACAATACCCTCACCACCATCTGCACTACACTCACCACCATCTGCACTACACTCACCACCATCAGCACTACACTCACCACCATCTGCACTACACTCACCACCATCTGCACTACACTCACCACCATCTGCACTACACTCACCACCATCCACAATACCTCACCCATCTGCACTACACTCACCACCATCTGCACTACATCAACACGATCTGCACTACACTCACCATCAGCACTACACTCACCACCATCTGGACTACACTCACCACCATCAGCACTACACTCACCACCATCTGCACTACACTCACCACCATCTGCACTACACTTACCACCATCAGCACTACACTCACCACCATCTGCACTACACTCACCACCAGCACTACACTCACCACCATCAGCACTACACTCACCACCATCAGCACTACACTCTCCACCATCTGCACTCACTCACCACCATCTGCACTACGCTCACCACCATCTGCACTACACTCATCACCATCTGCACTACACTCACCACATCAGCACTACACTCACCCCATCTGCATTACACTCACCACCATCTGCACTACACTCACCACCATCAGCACTACACTCACCACCATCTGCACTACACTCACCACCATCAGCACTACACTCACCCCATCAGCCCATCGCTACACTCACCACCATCAGCACTACACTCACCACATCTGCACTACACTCACCACCATCTGCACTACACTCACCACCGTCTGCACTACACTCACCACCATCTGCACTACACTCACCATCAGCACTACACTCACCACCATCTGCACTACACTCACCACCATCAGTACTACACTCACCACCATCTGCACTACACTCACCACCATCAGCACTACCCTCTCCACCATCTGCACTACACTCACCACCATCTGCACTACACTCACCACCATCAGCACTACACTCACCACCATCAGTACTACACTCACCACCATCAGCACTACACTCACCACCATCTGCACTACACTCACCATCAGCACTACACTCACCACCATCTGCACTACACTCACCACCATCAGTACTACACTCACACACCATCTGCACTACACTCACCACCATCAGCACTACCCTCTCCACCATCTGCACTACAATCACCACCATCAGCACTACACTCACAACCATCAGCACTACACTCACCACCATCAGCACTACACTCACCACCATCTGCACTACACTCACCACCATCAGCACTACCTCTCCACCATCTGCACTACACTCACCACCATCTGCACTACACTCACCACCATCTGCACTACACTCACCACCATCAGCACTACACTCACCACCATCAGCACTACACTCAGCAGCATCTGCACTACACTCACCACCATCAGCACTACACTCACCACCATCTGCACTACACTCACCACCATCTGCACTACACTCACCACCATCAGCACTACACTCACCACCATCTGCACTACACTCACCACCATCTGCACTACACTCACCACCATCAGCACTACACTCACCACCATCAGCACTACACTCACACATTCAGCACTACACTCACCACCATCAGCACTACACTCACCACCATCTGCACTACACTCACCACCATCAGCACTACACTCACCAGCATCTGCACTACATCACCACCATCAGCACTACACTCACCACAATCAGCACTACACTCACCACCATCTGCACTACACTCACCACCATCTGCACTAACACTCACACCATCTGCACTACACTCACCACCATCAGCACTACACTCACCACCATCTGCACTACACTCACCACCATCTGCACTACACTCACCACCATCTGCACTACACTCACCACCATCTGCACTACACTCACCACCATCAGCACTACACTCACCACCATCTGCACTACACTCACCACCATCAGCACTACACTCACCAGCATCTGCACTACACTCACCACCATCTGCACTACACTCACCACCATCTGCACTACACTCACCACCATCAGCCATACACTCACCACCATCAGCACTACACTCACACCATCTGCACTACACTCACCACCATCTGCACTACACTCACCACCATCTGCACTACACTCACCACCATCAGCACTACACTCACCAGCATCTGCACTACACTCACCACCATCAGCACTACACTCACCACCATCAGCACTACATCTCCAGCATCTGCACTACACTCACCACCATCAGCACTACACTCACCACCATCTGCACTACACTAACCACCATCTGCACTACACTCACCACCATCAGCACTTACACTCACCAGCATCTGCACTACACTCACCACCATCTGCACTACACTCACCACCATCAGCACTACACTCACCACCATCTGCACTACACTCACACCATCAGCACTACACTCACCACATCTGCACTACACTCACCACCATCAGCACTACACTCACCAGCATCTGCACTACACTCACCAGCATCTGCACTACACTCACCACCATCAGCACTACACTCACCCACCATCAGCACTACACTCTACCACCATCTGCACTACACTCACCACCATCAGCACTACACTCACCACCATCAGCACTACACTCACTAGCATCTGCACTACACTCACCACCATCAGCACTACACTCACCACCATCTGCACTACACTCACCACCATCTGCCACTACATCACCACCATCAGCACTACACTCACCAGCATCTGCACTACACTCACCACCATCAGCACTACAATCACCACCATCAGCACTACACTCACCAGCATTGCCTACTACTACTCACACCATCAGCACTACACTCACCACCATCTGCACTACACTCACCACCATCTGCACTACACTCACCACCATCAGCACTACACTCACCACCATCTGCACTACACTCACCACCATCAGCACTACACTCACCACCATCTGCACTACACTCACCACCATCTGCACTACACTCACCACCATCTGCACTACACTCACCACCATCAGCACTAACACTCACCAGCATCTGCACTACACTCACCACCATCAGCAACTACATCACCAGCAATCTGCACTACACTCACCACCATCAGCACTACACTCACCACCATCTGCACTACACTCACACCATCTGCACTACACTCACCACCATCAGCATCTACACTCACCACCATCTGCACTACACTCACCACCATCAGCACTACACTCACCACCATCTGCACTACACTCACCACCATCAGCACTACACTCACCACCATCAGCACTACACTCACCACCATCAGCACTACACTCACCACCATCAGCACTACACTCACCACCATCAGCACTACACTCACCACCATCAGCACTACACTCACCACCATCAGCACTACACTCACCACATCAGCACTACACTCACCACCATCAGCACTACACTCACCACCATCTGCACTACACTCACCACCATCTGCACTACACTCACCACCATCAGCACTACACTCACCACCATCTGCACTACACTCACACCATCTGCACTACACTCACCACCATCAGCACTACACTCACCACCATCAGCACTACACTCACCACCATCTGCACTACACTCACCACCATCTGCACTACACTCACCACATCAGCATACACTCACCACCATCTGCACATACACTCACCACCATTCGCACTACACTCACCACCATCAGCACTACACTCACCACCATCAGCACTACACTCACCACCATCAGCACTACACTCACCACCATCAGCACTACACTCACCACCATCAGCACTACACTCCCACCATCAGCACTACATCACCACCATCTGCACTACACTCACCACCATCAGCACTACACTCACCACCATCTGCACTACACTCACCACCATCCGCACTACACTCACCACCATCAGCACTACACTCACCACCACCAGCACTACACTCACCACCATCTGCACTACACTCACCACCATCCGCACTACACTCACCACCATCAGCACTACACTCACCACCACAGCACTACACTCACCACATCAGCACTACACTCACCACCACCAGCACTACACTCACCACCATCAGCACTACACTCACCACCATCAGCACTACACTCACCACCATCAGCACTACACTCACCACCATCAGCACTACACTCACACCACCAGCCTACATCTCACCATACCATCAGCACTACACTCACCACCACCAGCACTACACTCACCACCATCTGCACTACACTCACCACCATCAGCACTACACTCACCACCTCAGCACTACACTCACCACCATTCAGTACTACACTCACCACCATCAGCCACTACACTCACCACCATCAGCACTACACTCACCACCATCAGCACTACACTCACCACCATCAGCACTACACTCCCACCATCAGCACTACACTCACCACCATCTGCACTACACTCACCACCACCAGCACTACACTCACCACATCAGCACTACATCACCACCATCAGCACTACACTCACCACCATCGCACTACACTCACCACCATCAGCACTACACTCACCACCATCAGCACTACACTCACCACCATCAGCACTACACTCACCACCATCTGCACTACACTCACCACCATCAGCACTACACTCACCACCATCAGCACTACACTCACCACCATCAGTACTACACTCACCACCATCAGCACTACACTCACCACCATCAGCACTACATCCACCATCAGCACTACACTCACCACCATCAGCACTACACTCACCACCTATCAGCACTACACTCACCACCATCAGCACTATCACTCACCACCATCAGCACTACACTCACCACCATCTGCACTACACTCACCACACCAGCACTACACTCACCACCACCAGCACTACACTCACCACCATCAGCACTACACTCACCACCACAGCACTACACTCACCACCATCAGCACTACACTCACCACCATCTGCACTACACTCACCACCACCAGCACTACACTCACCACCATCAGCACTACACTCACCACCATCTGCACTACACTCACCACCACCAGCACTACACTCACACATCAGCACTACACTCACCACCATCTGCACTACACTCACCACCACCAGCACTACACTCACCACCATCAGCACTACACTCACCACCACCAGCACTACACTCACCACCATCAGCACTACACTCACCACCATTAGCACTACACTCACCACCACCAGCACTACACTCACCATCAGCACTACACTCACCACCATCCACAATACCCGTCCTAAACAGCGTAAACTTCCATATTCCAGCTCTATATTTTTTACAAAATTTGCTATCATTAAAATCATATTATATAAACAAATAATGTATAGTTCGAAGAGAACTATATTTTTAACATCGCTTTCAGAACTATCATGGTTGACACATCTGACTTACTTATGCATTAAAATATTTTGTGCGCTCAATATGGAATCTAGAAAAGTTTTTGAAGAATAGTCTTCGAAGGAAGCTGGGGAAATAATAAAGTTGGTGGCACAGCCAACCAGGTGCCACTCCTTGCTGGAGAGAATATCGTTTTATGTACGGATAATCAAGGGTCCGATTTTAATCCTTTTTATTTGGAGGACTCTACATAGGGAATCCTTGTTTTGGTTTGAGAATCCCATAATTGTTGAAGGGAGGCTCTTTGCAATATACTCGGGGCTATTGCCCTATATCATGGTACTGTTGAGTCTCCTCGCTTTATGCCTCTTTATTGTGCTTCTGGTGATGGACCCTGGCACTGTGACAATGAAGGATGCTGTTGAGGCACAGGAGGAAGCAGTGAGCTGGGAATGGTGCGAACGTTGTCGTCTGCTAAAGCCTCCCAGTGCTAGGCACTGCTGTTTTTGTGGTGTTTGTGTTCGTGGCCAGCACCACCACTGTGTGGTCATGGGCCAGTGTGTGGGAGAAGATAATAAGAATGTTCTAATCTCCATTGTTGTTATTCTGCTGGTTCTTCAGTTATTAAATATATCGTTGGGGATGCCACCACTCCACACAGTGTAAAATTACCTCTGGGTTCATGTTGGGGAGTATTTTCCATGGGTAATTTTTTGTTCAACTGCTGCAGCGACTTGTTTGCTATTAATACCTTTCGGTAATACTTCAGAGCCACCCCACAAAAATGTTCATTTGTATCCACCCGAGCTTTTTGGGAAACGGAACATTCTTCATTACTTTCCTGGTAGAGATTCCGATCCCATAAAGCCTACGTTTAGGTATGTACCAAGTAAGAATATTAACCACCAACTTGGACTGCTAGTTAGTTTGAAGGGAGAGAATTTGGACGAAACTACAGTGTCTGTCAGGGAACGTTGGCCCAAATGCCCCAAAAAGAGCTGTCCGGGGGTGGCCAACTGTTACTGGCTCACGGGAGACCCAGACAACATCGTTGAATGTAACTTGTGTGGTGCGGTGTTTTTTTATCCTAACCACTCGGTTTCAAATTTAGTGTCGAGGGATACCAAGGTTTCTTTGGACGAATATTCCGAGAAACCTAGGGTAATCATTGTTCTCGACACAGTGTCAGAAAACATCAAGATTACTCTTCAGGAATGGTTGGAGGTGGAGCGTCCCTCAGTCGACGTTATCATCATGTGCCGCAAAGGCACATGTATATTATATGTCTCTGGTCTCCCTGAAGACGAGTTAACCATAAATTTCGAAAAACACAATTCACGCCTTGCTACCATGCTTAACATCGGTTAATCAATGATCAACAATGCAGGGAAAATGATTGTTATTCGTGAATCGTAAAGTAAGTTGAGCATACAAGCTGCTCAAGCATTATGTTCAGCAACGAAAATGCACACGGTGGATGTGGTTTGTATAAACATGAGAGAAGAGGTGGATGAAAACCCCATGTATAATCCCACCGTTCTACAGTACATCAACAATGGCGGGGGAGAACTGATAATCCTCAATTCAGTCCTTGAGCTCAGGACGTTATTAGAAAAAAACTTATTGTTACCCTGGGGTTTTAATGCTACAGTGAATGTATCACTAACTCCTGGAGTCAGTGTTGAGTCTGTTCATGGCCGCGGAGTTCACCTGAAAAATGTAGCAAGTAACATTTGCTTCCCCGTCAGTTGCCTGGCGGGAGCTGAGGAGGTAGCCATAGCCCTGCAGGTTAACGAAGACTCCCTCACACAGCAACATTACAATAACAACGGCCACACCTTCCTATAGGTATACGTTGAGTATACGAACTGTTCTGGCTAAACCGAATACAAAATTTTCAATCGACACTACGATATTTAGCGAGATCCATCCATAATGACGGATTATCTGGCTCTGTTCAAGAACCACCAGAATCACCATGATCAGGTGTGGTGAACACCACCTGATTCGTCTAAGATGTGGGATGAGCAGGATCTCCTGAATGACTGGGAGGCACCAGTGGTCTTGTATGACGGGGGAGGCTTAATTATACATTCATAAATAGAAGTATCCGGATAAAAGTTTTAATCGGGTGGTGATCCGTCACTAGCACTCAGAGGAGCGCCAATAATACGAAAGTGAGGTTCTGTTAACTGCAGCGTGGAAACGTGATTCCGTCTCTACGGCCGGGGATGAAACAACGCGAGGCTCCAGTAAGACATCTCCCGTTCCTTCCACTAAAAATTATTACATCATACCTTGAAGAGTAAGAATAATAATTTATTATTATTATTATTATTATTATTATTATTATTATTATTATTATTATGGTAATTTAGAAATAATTCTGTCATACTCCCCATACTGCAAGGCTCCAGGCGGACATCAACCAAATCTTTCAGTGGGCTGCAGAAAACAATATGAAGTTCAACGATGAGAAATTTCAATTACTCAGATATGGTAAACACGAGGAAATTAAATCTTCATCAGAGTACAAAACAAATTCTGGCCACAAAATAGAGCGAAACAACGTCAAAGACCTGGGAGTGATCATGTCGGAGGATCTCACCTTCAAGGACCATAACACTGTATCAATCGCATCTGCTAGAAAAATGACAGGATGGATAATGAGAACCTTCAAAACTAGGGAGGCCAAGCCCATGATGACACTCTTCAGGTCACTTGTTCTATCTAGGCTGGAATATTGCTGCACACTAACAGCACCTTTCAAGGCAGGTGAAATTGATGACCTAGAAAATGTAGAGAACCTTCACGACGCGCATAACGGAGATAAAACACCTCAATTACTAGGAGCGGTTGAGGTTCCTAAACCTGTATTCCCTGGAACGCAGGCGGGAGAGATACATGATTATATACACCTGGAAAATCCTAGAGGGAGTAGTACCGAACTTGCACACGAAAATCACTCACTACGAAAGCAAAAGACTTGGCAGACAATGCAACATCCCCCCAATGAAAAGCAGGGGTGTCACTAGCACGTTAAGAGACCACACAATAAGTGTCAGGGGCCCGAGACTGTTCAACTGCCTCTCAGCATACATAAGGGGGATTACCAACAGACCCCTGGCAGTCTTCAAGCTGGCACTGGACAAGCACCTAAAGTCGGTTCCTGACCAGCCGGGCTGTGGCTCGTACGTTGGTTTGCGCGCAGGCAGGAGCAACAGCCTGGTTGATCAGGCTCTGATCCACCAGGAGGCCTGGTCACAGACAGGGCAGCGGGGGCGTTGACCCCCGGAACGTATAAGAGAAAATTTTAGAAAGGACTTAATATTAAATGAGTTCTTGCTAATTGACCAGTTATACATATTCTGCATGACATATATACCATATATATATATATTTATTATATATTTATATATATATATATATATATTATATATATATATTATATATAATATATATATATTAATATATATATATATATATTATATATATTTATATACGTATATATATATGGTATATATATATATATATATATATATATATATATATTATATATATATATATATATATATATATATATATGTCGTGCCGAATAGGCAGAACTTGCGATCTGGCTTAATTAGCAACGCACATCTTGCCATATAGGACAAGTGAAAATTTGTGTACGTAATAATTTCACGAAAATCATTCTGAACCTAACGAAAAAAATATATTTCACTGTGTTTCTTTAGTATTAAATTATTGTAAACAAATCTAAAATATATTTAGTTGGGTTAGGCTAAAATAAATTGCGCTTGTTTATAATAAGGTTAGGTAAGTTTTCTAAGATTCTTTTGGTGCAAAATTAAAAATTTTTACATTAACATTAATGAAAAAAGTATATCTTTAAACATATAAGAGAAAATTTCAGAAAGGACTTAATTTTAAGTGAGTTCTTACTAATTGACCAGTTTTACATATTCGGCACGACATATATTATATATAATATATATATTATATATATATATATATATATATATATATATTATATATATATATATAAATGTATGTGTGTGCGTATGTGTGTGTCGTGAGCAAGTTACCCGCGATGCTGATAGTTACCAAGGAATCATTATGTATGAAAATTACATAAGAACATAAGAACATAAGAAAGGAGGAACACTGCAGGAGGCCTGTTGGCACATACTAGGCAGGTCCTTTACAATTTATCCCACTAACAAAATATTTGCCCAACCCAGTTTTCAATGTCACCCAGGAAATAAGCTCTGATGTGAAAGTCCCACTCAAATCCAACCCCTCCCACTCATGTACTTATCCAACCTAAATTTGAAACTACCCAAAGTCCTAGCCTCAATAACCCAACTAGGTAGACTGTTCCACTCATCAACTATCAAATATTTCTTTTCATATGCCAAAAACAAGGCAAATACCACATCTAGTATCGGGCCCTTACTCAGACAGGATGGGACTTACACAGACGACAACAAGGAAATGAGTGAAATATTGAAATCCCAGTACGACTCTGTGTTTAGTGAACCACTAATCGGTCTGAGGATCGACGACCCAAATGATTTCTTCATGAATGAGCCTCAAAACTCCATAAATGTATGCCAGATTTCCGACATTACCCTAACTCCGATAGATTTCGAAAAAGCCATTGACAACATGCCTATGCATTCAGCCCCGGGCCCAGACTCGTGGAACTCTGTTTTGAACATTAAAATGGTATAAAATACCGACAGATTGTTAGGTAAGACACATATGCAACAGTTAGGTATCTTTATTTTGAAACGTTTCGCCTACACAGTAGGCTTCTTCAGTCGAGTACAGAAAAGTTGATAGAAGCAGAAGATACTTGAAGACGATGTAATCAGTCCATCACCCTTAAAGTTTTGAGGTGGTCAGTCCCTCAGTCTGGAGAAGAGCATTGTTCCGTTGTCTGAAACAATATGAAGTTGAAGTGACAGAATCGGGCCTTATTTATAGTGCCAGGAGGTGAGACGTAGGTTGAATTGGGTGGGCAGGTCCTTCTCAATCCAGGCCGTTCTCACTAGTTAGAGGTTGTCGAAGTAGATGGTCTGTACCAAGATACCATTGTGTTGCAGTGTCTGACAGAATGAAACATTAAAATGGTTTTAAAATTACGACAGATTGTTAGGAAGACAACATATTGAACACAGTTAGGTTATCTTTATTTTGAAACGTTTCGCATACTCGGTTGGCTTCTGCAGTCGAGTACGAAAAGTTGATAGAAGCAGAAGTTACTGAAGCGATCTAAATCAGTCCATCACCCTTAAAAGTATTGAGGTGGTCAGTCCCTCAGGCTGGAGAAGTGCATTGTTCCGTTGTCTGAAACAATATGAAGTTGAAGTGACAGAATCGGGCCGTATATAGTGCCAGGAGGTGAGACGTAGGTTGAATTGGGAGGCAGGTCCTTCTCAAACCCAGCCGTTTCACTTGTAGAGGTTGTCGAAGTAGAGGTCTTACCAGATACCCTTGTGTTGGCAGTGTCGGACTGAATGAACATTAAAATGGATAAAATACGAAGATTGTTAGGTAAGAACTATGTCAACAGTTAGGTATCTTTATTTTGAAACGTTTTCGCCTACACAGTAGGTCTTCTTCAGTCGAGTACAGAAAGTTGATAGAAGCAGAAGATACTTGAAGACGATGTAATCAGGTCCATCACCTTAAAGTTTTGAGGTGTCCGTCCCTCAGTCTGGAGAAAGAGCATTGTTCCGTTGTCTGAACAATATGAAGTTGAAGTGACAGAATCGGCCCTTCTATAGTGCCAGGAGGTGAGACGTAGGTTGAATTGGGAGGGAGGTCTTCTAATCCAGCGTTCTACTAGTAGAGGTTGTCGAAGTAGATGTCTGTACAAGATACCTGTGTTGCAGTGTTGACAGAATGAACCTTAAATGGTATTAAATTACCGGTCAGATTGTTAGGTAAGACACATCTGCAAACAGATAGGTATCTTTATTTTGAAACGTTTCGCTACACAGTAGGTTCTTCAGTCGAGTACAGAAAAGTTGATAGAAGCAGAAGATACTTGAAGACATGTAATCAGTCCATCACCCTTAAAGTTTTGAGGTGGTCAGTCCCTTCAAGTCTTGGAGAAGAGCATTGTTCCGTTGTCCTGAAACACTATGAACTTGAAGTGACAGAATGGGCCTTATATAGTGCAGGAGGTGAGAGTAGGTTGAATTGGGAGGGCAGGTCCTTCTCAAAACCTGCCGTTATCACTTGTAGAGGTTGTCGAAGTAGATGGTCTGTACCAGGATACCATTGTGTTGCAGTGTCTGACTTGGAATGAAATCATTAAAATGGTATATAAATACGACAGAATGTTTAGGTAAGGACACATAATCCTGCAACAGTTAGGTTCTTGATTTTGAAACGTTTCGCCTACACGTAGGTTCTTCAGGCGAGTACAGAAATGTTGATAGAGGCAGAGATACTTGATGACGATGTATAATTCAGTCCAATTCACCATTTAAGTTTTGAGGTGGTCAGTCCCTCAGTAGGCTGGAGAGGCATTGTTCGTTGTCTGAAAACATATGAAGTTGGAAGTGACAGATTCGGGCCTTATATAGTGCAGGAGGTGAGACGTAAGGTTGAATTGAGGGCAGGGTCATCTCAAACCCAGCCGTTCTCCTAGTAGCGGTTGTCGAAGAGATGGTCGGATACCAAGATGTACCCTTGTGTTGCAGTGTCTGACAGTATGAACATTTAAATTGGTATAAAAATACCGAAGATTGTTCGGTAAGACACATATGAACAGTTGGTATCATTATTTTGAAACGTTTCGCCTACACAGTAGGATTCTTCAGTCGAGTACAGAAAAGTTGATAGAAGCAGAAGATACTGAAGACGATGTATAAGTTCCATCACCCTTAAGTTTTGAGCGTGGTCAGTCATCGGTGGAGAAGTGCAGGTTCGTTGTTCTGAAACATATGAAGTTGAAAGTGACAGAATCGGGCCTTATTATGTTATCTTCCTAAGTTTCTTCTGCTTCTATCAACTTTTCTGTATCTCGACTGAAGAAGCCTTGTTAGGCGAAACGTTTTCCAAAATAAAAGATACCTAAATGTTGCATATGGTATTCTGTACCTAACAATCTGTCGGTATTTTATACCTTTATAATGTTTCATTCTGTAGACACCTGACATCACAAGGGTATCTTGGTACAGGACCATCTACTTCGACAACCTCTACTAGTGAGACGGCTGGGTTTGAGAAGGACCTGCCTACCAATTCAACCTACGTCTCACCCTGGCACTATATAAGTCCCGATCTGTCACTTCAACTTCTTATTGTTTCAGACACGGGAACAATGCTCTTCTCAGGATGTGGGGATTGACCACCTCAAAACTTTAAGGGTGATGGAACTGATTACATCGTCTATCAAGTATTCTTCTGCTTCTATCAAACTTTTCTGTTACTCGACTGAAGAAAGAAGCCTACGGTGTAGGCGTAACGTTTCAAAATAAAGATGACCTAACGTTGCATATGTGTCTTACCCTAACAATCTGTCGTATTTTATAACATTTTTAATGTTACTTCTGTCAGGACACTGCAAAACAAGGTATCTTGGTCCAGACCATCTACTTCGACAAACCTCTACTAGTGAGAACGGCTGGGTTTTGAGAAGGATACCTGCCCTCCCAATTAACCTACGTCTCATCTACTGGCACTATATAAGGCCCGATTCTGTCACTTCAACTTCATATTGTTTCAGACAACGGAACATAGCTCTTCTCCAGACTGGGACTGACCACCTCAAAACTTTAAGGGTGATGGAATGATTAATCGTCTTCTCAAAGTATCTTCTGCTTCTATCTACCTTTTCGTACTCGACTGAAGAAGCCTACTGTGTAGGCGGAAACGTTTTCAAAATAAAGATACCCTAACTGTTGCATTGTGTCTTACCGAACAATTGTGCGTATTTTATACAATTTTAATGTTCATGCTGTTCAGACATGCAACACAAGGGTATCTTGGGACAGGACCCATTACTTCGACAACCTCTATATGAGAACGGCTGGGGTTTGATTTGTGAAGGACCTGCCCTCCCAATTCAACCCTACGTCTCTCCTCCAGGCACTATATTATAAGGCACGATTCTGTCACTTCAACTTCTATTGTTTCAGACAACGGAACAATGCTCTCTCCAGACTGAGGGAATGACCACCTCAAAACTTTAAGGGTGATGAGACTGATTAATCGTCTTCAAGTATCTTTGCTTCTATCAACTTTTCTGTACTCGACTGAAGGAAGGCCTACTGTGTAGGCGAAACGTTTCAAATTAAAGATACCTAACTGTTGATTTTGTGATTACCTAACAATCTGTCGTATTTTATACCATTTTAATGTTCATTCTGTCAGGACACGGCCAAACACAAGGGTATCTTGGTACAGACATTACTTCGACAACCTCTACTAGTGAGAACGGCGGGTTGAGAAGGACCTGCCCTCCCAATTCATCCTACGTCACTACTGGCACTATATTAGGCCCGATTCTGTCACTTCAAATTCATATTTGTTTCAGACAAAGGAACCATTGCTCTTCTCCAAGTACTGAGGGACTGGACCATTCCTCAAAACTTTAAGGGTGATGGGACTGATACATCGTCTTCTAGTATCTTCTGCTTCTATCAATCTTTTCTGTACTCGACTGAAGATGCCTCTGGTAGGCGAATACGTTTCAAAATAAGATACCAAACTGTTGCATATGTGTCTTACCTAAACATCTGTCGGTTTTTATACCATTTTAATGTTCATTCTGTCAGACACTGCAAAAACAAGGGTATCTTGGTACAGACCATCTACTTCGACTACACTCTATAGTGAGAAACGGGCTGGGTTATTTGAGTAGGACCTGCCCTCCCATTCAATCCTACTGTCTCACCCTCCTGGCACTTATATAAGGCCCGATTCTGTACTTCAACTTCTTATTGTTTCAACACACGGTACAATGCTCGTCTCCAGACTGGGGATGACACCTCAATACTGTAAGGTGATGGACTGATTAATCGTCTTCTGTATCTTTCTGACTTCTATAAACTTTTATGTACTCGACTGAAGAAGCCTACTGTGTAGGCCGAAACGTTTCAAAATAAGATACCTAACTGTTGCATATAGTGTCTTACCTAACTATCTGTCGGTTATTTTTATTTTATACCATTTTAATGTTCCATTCTGTCAGGAACTGCTACACAAGGGTATCTTGGTACAGACCATCACTTCGACACCTCTACTAGTGAGAACGGCTGGGTTTGAGAAGGACCTGCCCTCCCAATTCAACCTACGTCTCACCTCCTGGCACTATATAAGGCCCGATTCTGTCACTTCAACTTCATATTGTTTCAGAAACGGAACAATGCTCGTCTCCAGATGAGGGGATGACCACCTATAACTTTTAAGGGTGAATGGATGATTATATCGTCTTCGTATCTTCTGCTTCTATCAACTTTTCTGTACTCGACTGAAGAAGCCTACTGTGTAGGCGAATTATTATTATAATCAAAAAGAAGCGCTAAGCCACAAGGGCTATACAGCATGTGTAGGCGAAACGTTTCAAAATAAAGATACCTAACTGTTGCATATGTGTCTTACCTAACAACTCTGTTTTCATTTAAGAACTGCACGAACACCCTCTCGCGTGCACTAAGTACACATGGAGGAGCGAGCTTGGACTTGGTGAAATTCCACAGTCACTTAAAACAACGGATATAGCCCCGCTCCATAAAGGTGGCAGCAAAGCATTAGCTAAGAACTATAGACCAATAGCTCTGACGTCCCACATCTTAAACATCTTTTGAAGAGGAAAAGTGTAAGAAGCAGGATTGCAATCACCTGGATTCCCAAAATCTGCACAATCAGGGCAACATGGGTTCGGGCAAGGTCGTCCTGCCTCTCTCAACTAACTGGATCACTATGACCATGTCCTTGGATTGCACTAGAAGAAAATCAGAATGCAGATGTAATATAAACAAGACTTTGCAAAAAAAGCATTTGGACATATACGATCATGGCCGTAATAGCCCATTACCTACGTGCTAAAGGAATAACTGGGAAGTGGGGAGATAGATCTTCAACTTCCTACAAATCGAAACACAAAGAGTAGTGGTCAACAGAGTATTAATCTGTTCCACAAAGGCACAGTACTCGCCCCCATCTTATTCTTATCCTCATATCTGACTATAATAACAGAGATATACACCACGCACCGTATCATCCTTTGCGGATGTTACTAGGTTCTTGCATGAGGTGTCATCTGCTGAGGGACGCGGTTAACATCCAAGAAGGCTATAAAACAAAGTTGTTCCAGTGTGGCAACGGTAAAACAATCTGATGTTCAATGAGGACAAATTTTCCATCTACTCCGTTATGAGGAAACTGGAGAGATAATAACTAGAACAGAGTATTACTACTGACTCGGCCATACAATAGAGCGGAAAATTTACAGTAAGGGACCTGGGAGTAGTAGTGGTCCGAGGATCTCATTTCAAGGAGCACTACAGTGTCACGATCGCCACGAGCAAAGAAAATGATAGGATGGATAATGAGATACTTTCAAAAACGAGAGATGCCAAGCCCATGATGATCCTTATCAAAAATTGTTCTCTCTAGGCTGGAATACTGCTGTACATTAACATCTCCATTACAAAGCAGGTGAAATCGCAGATCTAGAGGTGTGTACACGAGATCCTTTACTGCACGTATAAGTTCTGTCAAGCACCTATACTACTGGGAACGCTGGAAGCACTTGACTTTTACTCATTGGAACGCAGGAGGCCAGAGATATATCATAATCTACACTTGGAAAATCTTGGAAGGAAATGGGTCCCAAATCTGCACACAAAATCACTCCCTACGAGAGAAAAAAGGACTGGGCAGGCGATGCAAATTGCCCCAAATAAAAAGTAGGGGCGCCATGGTACACTAGAGGAGAAAACACCATAGTGTCAGGGGCCCAAAAAAACTGTTCAACAGCCTACCATCATGATTAGGGGAATTGCCATAAACACCTGGACTGCTTCAGAGGAGAGCTGGACAGATACCTAAAAGTCTAGTGCCGGATCGCCGCCCCCCTGGCTGTGGCTCGTAGTCGGATTGCGTGCGGACAGCAGTAACAGCCTAGTTGATCAGGCCTGATCCATCGGGAGGGCTGGTCATGGTCCGGGCCGCAGGGGGCGTTGATCCCGGAATACCTCCAGGTAACCCTATTTTCCAAACCAATACTTTACTATTTCCTTACTAAATCCTAAATTATCTAATTTAAATCCATTACTGCGGGTTCTCTCTTGGAGAGACATCCTCAATGACCTTTATTAATATCCCTTTATTAATACCTATCTTCCACTTATACACTTCGATCAGGTCTCCCTCATGCTTTCTAACCAAGTGAATGTAACTTATGAGTCTTCAATCTTTCTTCAGAGGAAGATTTCTAATGCTATGTATTATTTTAGTCTCCACGCTGAATGTTTTTAACGAATTTATGTCCATCTGTAATATGGAGACAGAAATTGAGCTGCATAATCTAGGTGGAGGCCTTACTAATGATGTATAAGCTACAGTTTGACCTCTGGACTTCTGTTGCTTTACACTGCTTGATATAAATCCCAGTAATCTATTTGCCTTATTACGTACGCTTAGGCATTGCTTGTCTTGGTTTAAGGTTGCTGCTCACATAACCCAAGTCTTTTCGCAATTCTGTATGGCTAAGTTGCCTACATCATTTAATTATATGTACTAGGGTTATGGGCCACTCCCCAAGCTTCTGATACCTTGATGTATCTACTTTGGGAACGGCATCTGCCACTTTTCTGTCCAAGAATAGAGTTGTTTAATTCCTCCTGAAGTTCCATAACATCTACGTTTGAATCAATTATCATACTATCTTTGTGTCATCGGCGAATTTGTCAATCACTTGTAATCCCTCTTCAAGATCATTGATTATCTTATAAACAACAACGGGCCAAGACTGATCCCTGTGGACGCCAATTGTTCAGTTCCCCACTCGGATTTAACCATTTATGGACACTCTTGCTTCACTGTCAGTGAGCCATGACTCGATCCAACGAGAGCACTTTTCACACTTTTTTCACCCCCCCCCCACCCCCCCCCTTCTTTTTTTTTCCCTCCCCAATGCCATGAGCTTGCCACTTGCTTTAACAGTCTATGGTGCGGAAATCTATCAAAAGCCTTACTAAATTCTAAGTAAAGATATCAATTGCTTTATTGTGGTCTTGCCTCAATATAAGCTTTTACTGAAGAAGTTAATAAATTAGTTAGACAAGACAGGCACTTTGTGAATCCTTGCTGAGTATCATTTATCAAGCTATGCTTATCGCTAGTTGGCTTCTTATTAATCTAGCTATAATGGTCTCTAGTAATGTGCCTACAATGGAGGTCAGGGCTGATTGTGGCCGGTATTTGACGGTAACGTCTTGTCCCCTGTTTTAATATTGGAGTTACTGTAGCATTCTTCCACTTTCAGACACTTCAAGGTGGGAATGAGTTTAAAGTAAAAATATGAGTTATTGGGTCACAGAGTTCCATTGGCTTTCCGTAAGTTCCCGTGAGATATCACCTCAGCAGGAACCGGCGAACTTATTTTGCTCAGTCTGCTATCTGCTTCACAACATCTCACTAGTGATGTGATGTTACATAATTTTATCTTCTTCTAGCCCACTGATAATATTATTTACTGGAATATTGTTAGTGTCTTCTGTGTTAAAAAAATGAGAGGATAATATTTATTTAAATAAAGCAATTTCATTTCTTTGTCAGTAAGGTGCCTTAGATATTTTATTTATCTCTTACTTTTGTCTATAGACCTAGGAAACACTTTTTGGTTAGTATTAGAATCCTAGAACTTATTTTCATAGTCCCTTGAAGCTTTTCTTATCACTTTTTTAATGTCCCTATTATTGTCATATACTGATTCATAAGATGGACCCCTCACCTTTTGATACGCCTTTAAAATTACTTTCTTATGCCCTAGTAGCTTATTTGAGCCTTTTTTTTTATTATTATCCATTTAGGGTGATTTCGTATTTGATTAATTTCTTTTAGATGGGATAAAGCTCTTTGAGCAGATGTATAGTGTTCAGAAAACTGTCATATTGATAGTTTTCGTTACCCCAGTCAACAGATGATATGTGTTCTCTTAAGCCCATAGTAATCTGCTATGCGAAAATCTGGGACTGTTACTGAGTTATCGCTACTATGTACTTCCATATCAAAGCTAAATGTATTGATTTGTGGTCGCTAGCACCAGTTTCCTCTGAATTTCTAAACTTATTAACAAGGGGTATTCATTGTTTGCCATACTAAGTCAGGCAGGTTATGTCCCCTTGTAGGTTCTGTCACAAACTGCTTCAAAACACTCTGAATACTTTATGAAGTCGTATGAGTCTAACATTCCAGTCAAGATATTAATCAACATGGACTGTAATGTTAGTCTCCTGGACTTTTACTTTATCGTATGCCTTGTGGCCTTATCATTTCCTCATAGTGGTTCCCTTGGTCCCTATCTAAGTTTGGGGGATGGTATTAACTCCTAATATCAGTTTTCATGCCCCTCTGAAAATTCTATCCAACAGACTCTGTTGGTGTTATTTCAGACTTTAATACCCGGTTTATTGCCAACAGTTCAACGATTTCGGACATACAATGCCACCCCACTACACTCCCAATACTTCTATCTTCTTGGAACAATTTAAAACCCTGAATATGACATTCGCAGGCATGTCCCGACTTTTTGAATTAAACCACGTCTCAGTTAAGGCAAATACATCAATGTTACCTACACTAGCAACTAATCTCAACTCGTCCATCTTATTCCTAGCACTACGGCAATTAGCATAATAAGCATTGAAAGACTCTCCTTTCTCTTTACCCTTCCTGCTCATTTCTATTTTTCTACTAAACCTATTACTGTCCTTATCACCAAGGTCCCTGGCTTTTCAATATCTATCTCGTTCTTATTATTACTAGTTCCCCCCAGAACTCGTAATATTACTACACTGGGACTTCACTGTTTTCCTGCCAAAACCCATACCACTAACTATTCCTAGTTTAAAGTCCTAACTGCTCCCTCCACTGCAGTTGCCAGTGCTCCCACCCCACACCTAGATAAGTGAACCCCATCCCTAGCATACATGTCATTTCTGCCATAGAAGATGTCCCAGTTGTCAATGAATGTTACCGTATTTTCCTTACAGTATTTGTCCAGCCAGCAATTGACACCAATTGCCCTGGACAACCATTCATTTCCAACTCCCCTCCTTGCAAAATACCACATATGAGAGGGTTCCCACCCTTACTTCTAATTATTTCTATTGCTAACCTATACCTGCTAATCAGGTCTTCATTCCTACGTCTGCCAACATCGTTGCCTCCAGCACTGAGACAGATAATAGGATTGCTCCCATTACCTCTCATGATGTCATCCAGACGGCTAACAATATCCTCCATCCCAGCCCCAGGAAAGCAAACTCTCTGTCTCCTACTCCTGTCCTTCAAGCAGAACGCCCTATCCATATACCTAACTTGGCTATCCCCAACAACAACAATATTCGTACCTTCCTTAATGTCTTTCGTCGTGACGTTCCCAGTATTCGACTCACATTCGTCGGGTAGCACTGAGAATGTATTGGATGTTTCCACAACAGTTTCCACGGCAGTCTCTTTCTTCTTCATCGTTTCTACCTTTCCATTCGTCTTCTTGATCGTCAACTTCTTTCCCTGCTGTCCAGCCACTGACCAGTTTCCCTTCTTGACCTGAGGACTCAAAACAGGAGGACTACTCCGAATCTTTTTGTTTTCCTCGGTCAGTCGCCGAATTTCCATATTCGCCAACCTCAATTCTTCCTTAAGCTGTTGGTAAAGTTGCTCGATGGAGGGCATCTTGCTTCAATTCTAGAGAGCGCGCAAACAGGTCTTCACAGAGCCAAGTACACGTCAACACTGCGCAAAAGCCAACTCAATCAGGAGCTTCTGCGCAGCACGTCCGCACGGCCCAATAGCGATGCGAACAACTGTCATGGCAAGATTAATGGAGCAGTGTCTTAATATACGATATTTTAAGTGAGTGTTGTTGAGGGGTGTGGAAAATAATTTCCCAAAATTATGCTGTATAAATAAACCTGATTAAAAGTGTATTTTAGAGAATGGAGCCGACAGGGAGGCTCTGCGCCTGTGCTGAGGAGCAGAGAGAGTTGCCATTGTTTATTGAATGTGTTACAAACACGTTAATGTAAGGTGTATAATTTTCGTCACTCAAGGGGTTATATTGGGCTTAAAACCTCTCAAATAGGACCCGAAATTGTTGGATGTGCAGTTCTGCATACTTTGAGCATTAAGCTGATGGACAGGACAGCTCCAGGAACCTCAGGTAAACTATCTAAATTATGTTAGTAATTCTGGCCAGTATTATCATCATAAATTTATTTAGAGGAGGGTTCTGTACATGACACACAGTAATCTCCAGACTAATTGGTGAGTTTTATAATTATAAATTCTCCTTCTGTTATATAAATGTATATATGTAATCATTTAATTTTAATATACAGTCCACAAATTTATATTGATGTTTACCATAATTCCCGGTAATGTATATTTCATTTGAAATTAATATAGGTCAGTAGTGACTTGTGGATATGACAGTTGTAGGTATCGAAGGGGGACATTTTTTGCTACCTAGGTGTTTCAAAATTCCTACTTGTCTATGTAACTTTGATAAATAATAATTATCTTTGTTACCATTTACTGCTATGTATCTGATGAGTTACATCCAGGTAAATGTAATTTTCCACAAGGGGTGTTGACACAGCTATGATGCATCTCAACAGGTGTTGACACGACCATGATGTATCTCGACAGACGTTGACACGACCATGATGTATCTCAACAGGTGTTGACACGACCATGATGTATCTCAAAAGGTGTTGACACGACTATGATTTATCTCAACAGGTGTTGTCACGACCATGATGTATCTCAACAGGTGTTGACACGACAATGATGTATCTTAACAGGTTTTGACGCGACAAGGATGTATCTCAACAGGTGTTGACACGGCCACGATGTATCTCAACAGGTATTAACACAGCAATGAAGTATCTCCACAAGTGTTGACATAGCCATGATGTATGTATCTCCACATGTGTTGAAATAGCCATGATGTATCTCCACAAGTGTAGAAAACAACCACAAAAGGAGGCATTAATCTGTCTTACAAGTGTTAAACAGTAACGGAGTTACTGTTCAACACTATGGCATAATGATCTATTATTTTGGTTTGAAGTACGTACGGTGACAAGCAAGTAAGTCTTGCAACCTCTACTGACACCCGGTATGCACTACACATTACACTTGGATAAGGGAAGTAGGGTGTCTATATCATGGAGGATGGTTCGTGAAGGATGAAGGAAAGAAGTTATTGTTCTTGAGTTGGAGCACAGTACATGCACCGTGGATGGTGGTGAGGGTAGTGTTGATGGTGGTGAGGGTAGTGTTGATGGTGGTGAGGGCAGTGTTGATGGTGGTGAGGGTAGTGTTGATGGTGGTGAGGGTAGTGTGGATGGTGGTGAGGGTAGTGTTGATGGTGGTGACAGTAGTGTTGAGGGTGGTGACGGTAGTGTTGATGGCGGTGGCGGAAGTGTGGATGATGGTAAGGGTAGTGTTGATGGTATTGGGGTAGTGCTGATGGTGGTAAATTTAGTGTGGATGGTGGGTGAGGGGTAGTGTTGATGATGGTTTAACGGTAGTGTGGTTGGTGGTAAGGGTAGTGTTTGATGGTGGTAAGGGTAGTGTGGATGGTGGTGATGCATGTTGATGGTGGTGAGGGTAGTGTTGATGGTGGTGAGGGTAGTGTTGATGATGGTGACGGTAGTGTGGATGGTGGTGAGGGTATGTTGATGATGGTGACGGAAGTGTGGATGGTGGTTGTGGTAGTGTCATGGTGGTGGGGGGTAGTCTTGATGGTGGTGGGGTAGTGTTGATGGTGGTGAGGGTACTGTGGATGTAGTGTGAGGGTAGTGTGGATCGGGGTTTAAGGGTAGTGTGGATGGTGGTGAGGAAAATTTTGGTAAGGGTAGTAAATTTGATGTGGTGAGGGTAGTGTGGATGGTGGTAAGGGGTATGTGGATGGTGGTAAGGGTAGTGTGGATGGTGGTGGGGGTTTAGTGTGGAAGGTGGTGAGGGAAGTATGCATGGTGGTGAGGAAGTATGCATGGTGGTGAGGGAAGAAGGGATGGTGTTGAGGGTAGTGTGATGGTGGTGAGGGAAGTATGCATGGTGGTGAGGGAAGAATGGAGGGTGGTGAGGGTAGTGTTGATGGGGGGTGAGGGTATATGGATGGTGGTGAGGGTTTAGTATGGATGGTGGAAAGGGTAGTGTGGATGGTGGTGCGGGTAGTGTGGATGGGGGGTAAGAGTAGTGTGGATGGTGGTGAGGGTTTAGTGTGGATGGTTGTGAGGGTAGTGTGGATGGTTGTGGCGGTAGTGTCGATGATGGTGAGGATAGTGTTGGTGGTGAGCGTAGTGTTGATGGTGGTGGGGGTAGTGTGGATTGGTGGTGAGGGTAGTGTGGATGGTGGTAAGGGTAGAGTGGATGGTGGTAAGGGTAGTGTGGATGGTGTTGAGGGTAGTGTGGATGGTGGTGAGGGAAGTATGGATGGTGGTGAGGGTAGAATTGTCAGCATAGTTGCTGATCCTGTATTCCCTGTATTAATAGCCATAGCATATTAGTACCCTCCATGTGCTTTAGACACGAGATCCCTCGTAGGCCTTTGGCTTGGAGTGACGTCATGGGCATACACATGGGCAGTGATCCCTTTGTCCCGCCCTCACTCAGCGGCAGACCGTCTAGGCGTAAACAGGCTAGGTAACTGTGGCTCCATCTCCCATCTCAGTCTGACAATATATCTTCCATCCTACAAGTGTGTTCTACTTTCAACCCGTGATATCTCCATTCAAGAACCCTTACGAAAATGGTTTACAGCGGAGGGCCTGTAATTCTGACGATTACAGCGATTTCTGGAGATAAAGTTGTCGACCAGCAAGACGGCCATTTGTGTTACCAGTAGGCCTACCCAGGTTCACCCATCCCGCTACCTCAGCCAGCTAATCTACCAGCTTCTACATTATTCACTGGTCAGTCTCTTTGTATTAGTGTTTCCTGCTTTTTTGCATTACTCCCGAGGGGTTGACCCGAGTTTGCAAAATAAGCCCGCTTCCAGTCTGTGGTGGGGGAGTCAGAACAACCCGAGTTTCCCGTCCAGGCCTAGCCTACTCCATCCAATTATTTTGCCTGCCAAGCCAGCTTCCACCCTGCTGTGCTCATCGTGTGAAGTTATCAAGCTATTCTGTGTGAAGGGTTAAGATAAGCCAGCTAGCAACTAAACCCCGGTGTCTTACCCAGTACTCAGGCAAGCCACGTGGGCTAGTCTTCATCGCTTGTGATTCAAGTTCCAAGCATTCTGAGTGCTCCTTGTCATCCTTGTGGTGTTGTAGTATTTCGTGGGTTTCTCCTAAGCCAGCCGGCTTAGAATTATCTTCGCGGCAGTGTGGGTTTTCTCAGTGAGGCTTACGACGTTCAACCCATAAGCCCAGCCACTCACGATCACGTGTGTCGCACCATTGCCGGTCTCAGACGCCTCGCTCAGCCCTTACCCACAAACCCAACTACAGTCGGTGGTAAGGGTAGTGTGGATGGTGTTGAGGGTAGTGTGGATGGTGGTGAGGGAAGTATGGATGGTGGTGAGGGTAGAATGGATGGTGGTGAGGGTAGTGTTGATGGTGGTGAGGGTAGTATGGATGGTGGTGATGGTAGTATGGATGGTGGTAAGGGTAGTGTGGATGGTGGTGACGGTAGTGTGGAAAGGTGGTAAGAGTTTGTGTGGATGGTTGGTGATGGTAGTGTGGATGGTTGTGAGGGTAGTGTGGATTGGTTGTGGCGGGGAGTGTCGAAGATGGTGAGGATAGTGTTGGTGGTGAGCGTAGTGTTGATGGTGGTGAGGGTAGTGTTGATAATGGTGAGGGTGGTGTGGATGGTAGTGAGGGTAGTGTGGATGGTGGTGAGGGTGTGTGGATGGTGGTGGGGGTAGTGTGGATAGTGGTAAAGGTAGTGTGGATGGTGGCAAGGGTAGTGTGGATGGTGGTAAGGGTAGTGTGGATGGTGGTAAGGATAGTGTGAATGGTGGTAAGGGTTTATTTAGTTGTTGGTGGTGAGGGTAGTGTGGCTGGTTGTGGCGGTAGTGGTCGATGATGATGAGGATAGTGTTGGTGGTGAGCGTAGTGTTGATGGTGATAAGGGTAGTGTGGATGGTGGTGAGGGTAGTGTTGATATGTGGTGAGGGTGGTGTGGATGGTGGTGTGGGTAGTGTGGATGGTGGTGGGGGTTTAGTGTGGATGGTGGTGAGGGTAGTGTGGAGGGGTGGTAAAGGTAGTGTGGATGGTGGTGAGGGTAGTGTGGATGGTGGTAAAGGTAGTGTGGATGGTGGCAAGGGTAGTGTGGATGGTGGTAAGGGTAGTGTGGATGGTGGTAAGGATAGTGTGGTGGTGGTAAGGGTAGTGTGGATGGTGGAGGGGGTTTAGTGTGGATAGTGGTGAGAGTAGTGTGGATGGTGGTGAGGGTAGTGTGGATTTTCGTGAGGGGTAATATGGATGGTGATGAGAGTGTGTCGATGGTGGTTGAGGGTAGTGTTGATGGTGGGGGACTAGTGTGGATGGTGGTGAGGGTAGTGTTGTTTAGTGGTAAGGGTGTATGGATGTTGGTAGGGGTAATGTGGTTTGGTGGTTGGGGTTTAGTGTGGATCGTGGTGAGTGTAGTGTTGATGGTGGTGAGGGTAGTGTTGATGGTGGTAAGAGTAGTGGGGAATGGGGGTTTGAGGGTAGTGTTGATAGTGGTGAGGGTAGTAGGGATGTTGGTAGGGGTAATATGGATGGTGGTTAGGGTAGTGTGGATCGTGGTGGGGGTTAGTGTTGATGGTGGTGAGGGGTAGTGTTGATGGGGGTTTGAGGGTAGTTGTTGATGGTGGTAAGGGTAGTGTGATGGTGGTGGGGTAGTGTTGATAGTGGTGGGGAGGTATGGATGTTGGTATGGGAAATGTGGATGGTGGTTAGGGTAGTGTGGTTGTGGTGAGTGTAGTGTTGATTTTGGTGAGGGTAGTGTTGATGGTGGTGAGGGTAGTGTTGATGGTGGTGAGGGTAGTGCAGATCGAGGTGAGGGTATTGTGGATCGTCGTAAGAGTAGTGTGGATGGTGGTGAGAATAGTATGGTGAGGGTAGTATTGAGGTGGTGAGGGTAGTGTGGATCGTGGTGAGGTAGTGTGGATGGTGGTAAGGATAGTGTGGATGGTGGTAAGGATAGTGTGGATGGTGGTAAGGATAGTGTGGATGGTGTTGAGAATAGTATGGTGAGGGTTAAGTATTGAGGTGGTGAGGGTAGTGTGGATCGTGGAGAGGGTAGTGTGGATGGTGGTAAGGATAGTGTGGATGGTGGTAAGGATAGTGTGGATGGTGGTAAGGGTAGTGTGGATGGTGGTAAGGGTAGTGTGAATGGCGGTAAGGTTAGTGTAGATGGTGGTAAGGGTAGTGTGGATGGTGGTAAGGGTAGTGTGGATGGTGGTAAGGGTAGTGTGGATGGTGGTGAGGGTAGTGTTGATGGTGGTGAGGGTCGTGCAGATCGAGGTGAGGGTATTGTGGATCGTCGTAAGAGTAGAGTGGATGGTGGGGAGAATAGTATGGTGAGGGTAGTATTGAGGTGGTGAGGGTAGTGTGGATCGTGGTGAGGGTTAGTGTGGATGGTGGTGAGGGTAGTGTGGATGGTTGTGGCAGTAGTGTCGATGATGCTGAGGATAGTGTTGGTGCTGAGCGTAGTTTTGATGGTGATAAGGGTAGTGTGGATGGTGGTGAGGGCAGAGTGGATGGAGGTGAGGGTAGTGTTGATAGTGGTGAGGATGGTGTGGATGGTGGTGAGGGTAGTGTGGATGGTGGTGAGGGTAGTGTGGCTGGTGGTAATGTCAGCATAGTTGCTGATCCCTGTGTTGTAAAGCATATTAGTATCATCCATGTGCTTTAGATAGGAGATCCCTTTTAGGCCTGTGACTTTGTGTGACGTCACAGGATGCGCATGTGTACGTTCGTACCTCTGCCCCGGTCTCAGTCGGCGGGTAGACCTAGACAGGCTAAGACAGTCAGAGGCTGGGCTCCATTTCTCATCATCACAGTCTGACAATATATGTTACCATCCAACAAGTGTGTCTACCTTCAACCCTCGATATCTCCATTTAAGAACCCCTACGACAAATGGTGCCAGTGGTGTGGGCGTAAAATTGATAATTACGCCGATGTACGGAGATTTCTTTCTACCAGCAAGACGGCCATTTCGTGTCGCCAGTAAGCCGACCTACTCAAGCCAGCTATTTTCTCAAGCTTCTACCAGCCACTACATTATTCACTGGTCAGTCTCTTTGTATTAGTGTTTATCTACTTATTTGCATCACTCCAGAGGGGTTGACCCGAGTTTGCAAAATAAGCCAGCTTCCAGTCTGTGGTGAGGGAGCCCAGTCGAGCCTAGTCTATTTCATCCAGTTCTGTTGCCTGCCAAGCCAGCTTTCCACCTCTGCTGTGCTCATCGTGTGAAGTTATCAAGCTATTCTGTGTGAAGGGTTAAGATAAGCCAGCTAGCAACTAACCCAGGTGTCTTACCCCAGTACACAAGCAAGCCACATGAGTAGTCTTCATCGCTTGTTATTCAAGCTCCAAGCAATCCTGAGTGCTCTTTTTCATCCTTGTGGTGTTGTGGTATTTCGTGGGTGTATTTTAAGCTAGCCAGCTTAGAATATCTTCGCGGCTGTGTGGCTGTTCTCAGTGAGGCTTACGCCGTTCAACCCATAGGCCCAACCACCCACTCACCACGTGTGCCTCACCACGCGGTCTCAGACGCCTTAGCCCTGTTATGCCCTCAAACCCAACCACTATCACTGTGTTGTGGTACTCACCCAACCTCTACCAGTGTTTTGTCACACTACTAAGGGTTATAGCACCATATTTTAAGGATCACATAGGAGGTCAAGAGCTAGAGTGTGTCTTCGACAGTGGCGCCACCGTTAAAAGCCTCCTGTGTGAGTTCATCGTCGATGTAAGCGCAATTCCACGATCACGTGTGCAGAGGACAGCAGCAAGACCACATAAACAATCCTCTACTCTCCACTACCATCTACCTCATTCTTCACCAAGTCGTTACAGCGATATATTTTTTCATAGAGACATTTGCGAGTGTTGAGACATTTCTTTTGTGTTTCCAGTGATTTTCTTAGTGACATTCAGTGACTCTCGATCAGACTCAGTGTTTGTTTTGCAATAATCTTTTATTTAATCTCTTAATTCAGTGTTAATTTTCGTGCATTTTCTTATGTCTGTTGTGTTGTGTGTCTTTTTATACACTTGAATAAGTACTTATTGTTTTTCCTTTGTTGTGTGTGCAACATATGAGCAGTATAGAACTTGTGTTTACACTTCAGAATCACCTTGTGTTCTCAGTGATTCAGTGGAGTAATTCAGTAATTTATTTAATTGTGTTCTGCATCACAACTCAGTGTTGTCTGTTATAATTTTTTCTTCCCAGCATTTGTGTATTTTTGTTTTGTTCCCTGTGTGTTGAACATTCTTGTGTTCATATTCTTTCATTTAGCCAGTGTCTAATTTGTCTTATTTCCACAGACAATAGTGCCATTATTTTGTGCAAGCAAGAAATCATTTTTACAAAATTTTTCACACATCAAGTTTCATTGCAAGAAAATTCTAGTATTGTGTTTATGTTGATGAGTTGTGTTCTGCATCACTGTAAGTGTTCAAACTTTTTTTGTTATGTGTTTTAGCACCTATTATTATTTTTCATGTTTCATTGAACAAATTCACTCTTAGTGCAATTTTTAAGTTCTTCTTTTAGAGTAAATTGTTCTTTTGCTTGTTAAGTGTTGTTTAAGTTGCAGTTAAGAGTTAAAGTGTTCATTCCTTGATATATTTCTTTTCTTGTGTGTGTAATAATTTTTATTATTGCACATTGATTCATTTTGCAATAATTCTTGTGCAAATATTGTGTTGCCACTAAAGTTTTTCTTGCAGAGATTCTAAGCAGTGTTTTTTTTTTTTAATTAGCAATTATTTGCAATATTGCTACAGTTTATTTGAGTGCAGTTTCATATGCTCTGTTCTGTGCATAATATTTTATTCTGTCTGTGTCATTTTATTTTATTTCAGTGAATTGTGCCTCTGTTTTATTTTTCCACAAGTTTTATTGAGTCCATTTTATCATTTTGTTGTGTATTTCCCTGTTACATTGAAAGTAAAGACAACTCACTGTGCCATTCATTCAATTTAAAGTAAAAGTTGAACAAAATCAGTTTTGAGTAAAGTACAAGTTCTCTTGATTTTCAAAGTGTTGTTCATTTCAGTTGCATATTTTTCTTGTGTGAGTTCTTTGCTACTGTGTAACCTGTCAATTTTTAATTACTTATGCAGAATAGTTAAGCATTTTCTTCCATTTAAGCTTACTGTGTCATTCTCTCTATTTTTTTTTTTTTGACTTATGCCCTTCAGTATTTTCACTGAGAAGATGTCCCAGTCACTTTTGAACGTTCACTTAGTGTATCATTCCAGTCAAAGTCAATATAAATCAGTCCACAGTACCAACATTCCCTTACTGACTGAAAGACAATACCTAGCCCTTGAGCAATGTGTTTGTTCTCACAGCTTGTATCTGAGATTTGTTAAAGTGCTGCGAAATGTGAAGTTCAGATTAAGTTTCCTATAGATCCGTGAATTACTTATTAACGTAGCCGAGCGGTCAGGCACTAGTAATTCTGTCACTCCCACCTGTGTTCCACCTACACCTTCAGACTTGCAGGATAGTGTTCCGTTGCCTCAAGTGTCCGAGGACACTCAGACTGCCTTGAGTGCACAGCCTATCCCTGCAGTGTCTGCTAGTTTGAGTAGTAGTTTCTCCACAGGGGATGCCTTGTCAGAAAACGATTACTTGAAACTAGTAATGCCATCTCTTGTTGATGTGACATGCTGTCTGCAGAAAGACGTCTCTGTTACAGCTAGTGTTCTCACTAGAGTGTCTGTTGTTATTCCTTGTGTTTCAGATGGTGATCCCATCTTAGTTGACAGTAATCAGTGCATTGTAAGAAGTTATTTTTCGAATAACTTTCACGTTGTTAACGTTTGTAAGTGTAGTTTCTTTATAGCTGATACCTCGTGTCACTGTGTGCGACTCAGATTGAATATCAGCATTGTTGACCGTGTTCATTTAATTTCTCCTGTGCTTGCAGTTTGAGATAGTAGATTCGTTCTCCCTTGCTCATATTGCGTGTTATAGCGTTAATTTTTTTCAACCGGGGGGAGTCATCCACTCCACCGAGTTTGTTCATTCCTCCAGTAAGAAAGAAAACCCATCCCTTGTGTTCTGGTGTGATTCGATTCCTGCTCCAGGAAGATCTTATTCTTACTGTGAAGCCACCAGCACCCATTAGTGACTTTGTAATGAGCCCAAGAATTACTGTATCGAATAGTCGAGTTGAGTACTCCTAGCAGAAGAATTAGTAATTCCAAAGTCACTAGTGATTGTAGCTGTATCTTTTGTAGATACTCGTTCAGAATGTCCATGTAGCTGTATCTTTTGTAGATACTCGTTCAGACTGTCCTCAGTCAAGGCATGTGTTAGCCATTGCAGAGGAATTCGATCCTCCCAGAGATGATAACCATTCTGCATACGTAAACCTTACCCTCGCAGAATTGGGTTTAAGTGTAAACAGCCTGTATAATTAGATGTCCGAGATGAATGAAATTATCAACTGTGTGTTTTGTTATTAGCTGATCAGTTGTCAGAAATTTTCGTGTTCACGTTCCCTCCGTATTCTGAGAATTTGACAGTAATAGTCTGAGTGCACCAGATACCTGTGCTGTTAATTTCACCTTATATATATATATATTTATTCTTCCTCAGAATCCGTAGAGTGCATGAATACAGATCCATCGCTCAATTCCATCCATATTGTACAATGATTTGTTCTTATAGTTTGTAATGCATTACGTTAAAACTCATTACGTTAACACCCATTACGTAAAACTCATGTTGTAACATCCATTATGATACCATCCATTAGTTCTAAGTTATATATGAATTTGTTATTGTATAGAATCAGCCCAGAACCGCCTGCCTGTTCAGCCTATAGATAGTAGTGTATGTCGATACGACATACATAACATGACCGAGCTGTCAGCATAGTTGCTGATCCCTGTGTTATATAGCATAGCATATTAGTATCATCCATGTGCTTTAGATAGGAGATCCCTTGTAGGCCTGTGACTTTGTGTGACGTCACAGGATGCGCATGTGTAGGCTCGTACCTCTGCCTCCCTCTCACTCGGCGGCAGACCATCCAGACTAGAACACGGCAAGGCTGGGCTCCATTCCTCATCACCTCAGTCTGACAATATATGTTACCATCCAACAAGTGTGTCTACCTTCAACCCTCGATATCTCCATTCAAGAACCCCTTTACGATAGTGAGTGTAGTGTTGATAGTGGTGAGAGTAGTGTTGATGGTTGTGAGGGTAGTGTGGATGGTGGTGAGGTTAGTGTGGATGGTGGTGAGAGTAGTATTGATGGTGAGGATAGTGTGGGTGATGGTGAGGGTAGTGTGGATGATGGTAAGGGTAGTGTGGATGGTGGCGAGTGTAGTGTTGGTGTTGAGGGAAGTGTGGTTGGTGGTAAGGGTTGTGTGGATGGTGGTAATAGTAGTGTACATGGTGGTGAGTGTAGTGTTGATGGTTGTGAGGGTAGTGTGGGTGGTGGTAAGGGTAGTGTGGATGGTGGTGAGTGTAGTGTTGATGGTGTGAGGGTAGTGTGGATGTTGGTGAGGGTAGTGTTAGTGATGGTGAGGATAGTGTAGGTGATGGTGAGGATAGTGTGGGTGATGGTGAGGGTAGTGTTGATGATGAACACTAAAATGGTACAAAATACCGACAGGTTGTTAGGTAAGACACATATGCAACAGTTAGGTATCTTTATTTCGAAACGTTTCGCCTACACAGTAGGCTTCTTCAGTCGAGTACAGAAAAGTTGATAGAAGCAGAAGAGACTTGAAGACGATGTAATCAGTCCATCACCCTTAAAGTTTTGAGGGTTTTAAGGGTGATGGACTGATTACATCGTCTTCAAGTCTCTTCTGCTTCTATCAACTTTTCTGTACTCGACTGAAGAAGCCTACTGTGTAGGCGAAACGTTTCGAAATAAAGATACCTAACTGTTGCATATGTGTCTTACCTAACAACAGTGTTGATGGTGGTGAGGGTAGTGTGGATGGTGGTGAGGGTAGTGTAGATGGTGGTGAGGGTAGTGTGGGTGATGGTGAGGGAAGTGTGGATGTGGGATTTACCTTTTCGTTTTACACCAGACTGGTGCTGGAGCTCAGGTGTGGTTGCTATTAAGAAAAGTTAACACCTGTGCGATGGGATATGATGGCAGCGTGCAAGATACCCATTTGGTACCTTTAAAGTAAGAGAGGGTATTTAGGGGTACTAACCAGAAAGAGGACATGTTCAAGAACCAGGAGCTGGAGTACGGCTACTCTGCACGAGGTAAGTAACAGGGTTAATACTATCCATGACTGCTGACAACAAACACCACTACCACCAACACTACCACAACCACCAATATTACCACATTCTCCCCATCACCACCACCATCCTCACCAATCACCACCATCCTCACCATCAACCACCACCATCCTTACTATGAACCACCATCACTACCATCCTCACCATCACCATCCTCACCATCAATCACCATTCTCACCATCAGCATCACCTTCCTCACCATCAATTACCACCATCCTTACCATCAACCACCATCACTACCATCCTCACCATCAATCACTACCATCTTCACCATCAATCACCATTATCCTCACCATCAACTACCATCATCCTCACCCTCAACACCCTCACCATCAACCACCATCACCACTACCATTACTATCACCACTATCACCACCACCACCATCAACCACCCACCCCAACCAACTACCCACATATCACTTTAAAAAGGCGTCTTATCTCCACATCAACAGTTTTTATCAACATTCTTAGCTTTTATCTCTATGTCAACCTTTATTATCTCTCCTCTTATCTCCGTTATCTCCCTCGCGGTAATGGAAGCTTTGTTATATACTGTCGTAATTTAATTTACATCTCGAAGAGAAAAAACAGGAGAAAAAAGGTCTTTTGTGTAAAAACAAGTGATCTTAACGAGGCTAATTTTAAAGAAATATTTTGGTTGGCATCTTGCGGGTTGAAGTGATGTGATTGTGGCTCACAATCGATAAACCTGGGTTTGATCCTGGGTCGAGTGGAGAAATTGGCCAAGTTTCCTTACTCCCGTTGGCCCTCTTCGCCTAGCAGTAAGTAGGTACTGCTAGGCTAAGATGGCCAAGTACCTACTTATAGGCGAAGAGGACAAAGTAGGTAGGTACTTGGTCCTTTTCGTCTAGCAGTAAGTAGGTACGTGGTCCTCTCCGTATAGCAGTAAGTAGGTACTTGGCAATTAGCCAGCTCCTGTGACTCACATCTTGGAGAAGAAGAACCGAGGTACCTGTGTAGCCTTTGTGAATATTCTTGATGCTCTTTAAATGTTTGCTGTGTGTCTGTTCAAATGTTTATTGTTCTGTGTGTTTAAATGTTTACTGTTGTGTGCTTCTGTTTAAATGTTTACTGTTTTGTGTTCCTGTTTAAATGTTTCTAGACATCTATCTCTTTGTATAAGTATTTGTTTCAGTATTTAATAAACATTTACTTACATGTTTTTGTCCGATCTTTTACCTCCTTTGTAGTCTTCTGCCTCTGTTTAAATGTTTAATCCCTTTTACTTCTGCTTATTCCAGCCTACATAGGTGTTGAAATATTTGTTTACTTCTGTTTAAATATTGTTTTGCCGTCTAGTCCGGTGTTAAATGTTACTTGACAGGGGAGACGGATGGAGAGGCAAAGAATGGCGACGTAATATGACAACCACACAGGAGCAGACTGATACGTAGAGTTACGTACAGTGACAGGAACACGAGGTAACAACTGAGTACTACACCCAGCACACTATCTCCTGTCACAAACTTTTCATTCTGCAGTCTCGTAAGAGGCAAGTTTACCAAGAAAAAGGAGAACTTGAGAGAATTTCACCATAGATGGGTCTCATTTGCATGAAAATCTGATTTGTGGATATGAGATACTATTATCCTTGTCGTAAAATAAGTTTATTTAGGTACAGGTACATAAATACAATTACACACATTATCATATATAGTAAAACATGAGTAAATTACCTAGGATAACCCAAAAAAGTCAGACAAAGTGACTTATTTCTATTGCAGTTTCTTGTTTGGCTTTCATAGGGCTACTGGCAGCTTCCACCGTATGTCTCTAATTGTTAGTTGCAGCTTATAGACCGCCGACAACTTCCACCATATTATATTTTATAGGGATTTATAGAGCCAGTGACAGTTTATGCCGTATCGAGATCTGGTAGTTCTTCATTAGCCACAAAGATAATACATCATTATAATTATATGTGCATACAAATGCTCAGCAATTTTCTGCCACGGTGGCCCGTGGCCTGGTGGCAAAAGCTCTCGCTTCACACGGTGAGGGTCCGGCCTGGATTCCCGGCAAGGGTAGAAACATTGGAAGTATTTCCTTACACCTGTTGTTCATGTTCACCCATCAGTAAAGCGGGTACCTGGATGTTAGTCGACTGGTGTGGGTCGCATCCTGGAACAACATTGACCTAATTTGCCCGAAATGTTCTGCATAACAAGGGGCTTTCTAAATAATTTAGTAGTATATCATTGATGTCAGCTAGGACTGTATACCTTGTACATGTACTTGTAGAAAAAAAGATATTTTTATTATGATGAAAAAAATCAAGAAAATTGCCATGGTCAGGCTAAAGAGAAAATTTTGATTTTGTATTATATTCGCTACAACATACTGGTGGTTCCTATTATTATAATCAAAACGAAGCGCTAAACACACAAGGGTCATAAAGCGCTGTAAGGCAGGGTTGAGATAATAACAGAGGTAGAGTTAGATAAAAAAAAGACTGCGATAACTGAGTGGTTACTAGCAAAAGCATTATGAACATAGGTATCTAAGCAGAGTAAGGGGTCAGTAGTGGAGTAGCCCTTAAGAAAGCCAGACTGGCGAGTGGAAAGACTATTATGTGTCTCTACATACTACACCAAACATCTATTTACTAAACGTTCCATCAACTTGCAAACTGCACTGGTAAGAGCAACAGGATGATAGTGAGAGGCATCACGGCCCGAAGTATCCGGTATATGAAAAGGCAGAACAACGGCAGTTTTCTACAGATGGGGAAGAACGCCCTGCGACCAAGCATGATTAAAAAGACGTAAGAGGATTACGAGGGCTGACGGATGTAAATGATGAAGCATACGAATATAAATGCCATCAGGTCCAGCTGCTGACGATCGGCAAGAGAAAAGTGTAGACTCTAGTTCCAGAAGCGTAAAAGGCACATTATAAGACTCTTTTCTTTGGCAGACTTGGAGGAAAGAAACGAGGGGCAGAAATGTAGCCCTTGAGATACGGACAAGATGAGTTCCAATCTCCATAGCAACTTCAAGAGGGTTTTCAGTGTTAACACCGGCAACCCTAAGAACAGGAGCCGGGTCTGGAAAAGTACTTGCCACTCAATTTCAGTACTTTTCTCGAAACTGCACTCATAGAGGAAGCCGAAGTGACAGTAGAAACATGATCCCGACGTGTCATCCGTGAAGCACATTTAGTTTCACAGATGACACGTCGGGCAACCGCCCTCGCTTGCTTAAAATTATGAAGTTGCTCTGTGATCCTGTTGTAATGATATCGGCCGCATGAAGCAAGTTTTAAACGCGCTGCACGAACACAAGTAGGAGACCACCAAGGCATGCATTTCTGAGGGTGTCTTCTTGAGGTTTGAGGGAATGTATTTAAGGTTGAGGTTAAAACCGAGAACAAAAGTAGTTGTAACGGCTCAGTGGTTGAAGATAAAGGAGAAGGTTCTTCACTAAATCAGTATGACATGAGTAAAGAACCCAATTTGCCTGTTCAAACTGCTAACATGGGATTCGAGGTCGAGAACACATATGAGAAGGCATGCCTCTTTCGGCCACCATCTCCCGGAACCGACAGAAAGCCTCCAGAGATACACCCATCACCTGGAGAACACCCTAAGCCTCCCCCCAGAAATCCGGAGGGGGATCGGGACATTCCCAGATGATCCTGATTCCGTGGCAAACATCACCATCAAGGACCTCAACGGAATGGGATGGACAACACCCTTTCCCCAACCTAGGAGCTAGAATTACAGAGAGGAAGACCCCTAAATGCCAAAAGCAGGAAAGGAAGGAGAGGGGAGGGATGGGGATAGAACAGGGATTGAAAAGGAGGGATGGGAAGGATGGGGTAGGGATGGGAGTAATGAGGGGTATTTAGGTTCGGTAGGAGGAAGAAGACCGAAAGGTCCAATTCTTCAGACTAGAAGGTTCTTCGCCTTGAAGAGGTGGTGGTTCCTAGTTTTAAGATCGCTCATTGCAACGCAGTCCATCCTTCATGTATTATTTATTTATTAGAGTTAACGTATGTTATGGTTGGTTAGGTCTGGTTAATGAATGATAAAGTAACCTAATATAGAGTAATTAGAAAAATCTGCAAGAAGCAACGTCGATATTCTGCATTGTAAGGTTGAAACCTCATTTTGTTAGAGAAAATTTTAGATACCGATAGATATATCGGTCACTCAGAGGTGAGGCTACTTTTATAAAGTATCTTTGTAAGTATATTTGTAAAATGTGTTTGAAAAGGCATGCGTACCATGAACACAAATATTTTTGTAACACTGTTTTTCTGTCTCTTGTAGTAATCATTGAATACATTATAGCGTTCATATTGTGGAATGTCTTTTTTTTTGGGGGGGCATTTTTTTAAATGAACAGAGTGTTCAAATCACTCTCATACACAGAGGGTCAATATTTACCTTACAATAGATGGCACATCACGTGGGACATCAAAACAAGTACTGTTTTGTGTATAAACGTAAATCATCATAAATTTTAACAAAACTTACTCTCTGTACCGCATTTTGAGATGAAAACTGAGCCGGATTTTGGACATTTTATATCGTAATAGTCATCTTTTATAGTTTTTAACGAGTTTTGGCTAATTCTGTGGAAAATTGCATTTAGCTGAATGTATCATTATATACATAACAGTAAATGAACAAAGATAATTATTATTTATCAGTTAGACAAGTAGGAATTTGGGACACCTAGGTCGCAAAAAATGTCCCCCTTCGATACCTACCACTGTCATATCCACAAGTTGCTCTGAACCTATTAATTACCAATGAAATATGTATAACCAGGAATACTGGTAAATATATAAATTTTGTGGACTGTATATTAAAAATAATAAATGGTTATATATATACACAATTACATAACAGAAGGAAAATATATCTTAATATTACTCACCAATTTGACTGGATATTAAGTTGTATCATACTCAGAAAAACCTCACTAACTAAATTTATGAAAACACTGGCCAGGATTATACACAAATCTAGAGAGCTTATCTGAGGTTCCTGGAGCTGTCTTGACAAGTCGTCTGATATCTCAAGTTATGCAGGAATGCATGTCCAACAATTTCGTCTCCTATTTGACAGGTGTCATCTCAATTTTAACCTCTAGAGCACGAAAATTCCTTCCCATTACACTAACGTTGTATCCAGTTCAAAACCAAGATGGCGAGTCACGTCTGCGCAGACGCAGCTTCCCGTTTTCCATCACATAAATTTTAAATACAGTATGGCCATCTATTTACATTTAATAACTCCCAGCACACATAAGGGGGATTACCAACCGACCCCTGGCAGTCTTCAAGCTGGCACTGGACAAGCACCTAAAGTCAGTTCCGGATCAGCCGGGCTGTGGCTCGTACGTTGGTTTGCGTGCAGCCAGCAGCAATAGCCTGGTAGATCAGGCTCTGATCCACCAGGAGGCCTGGTCACAGACCGGGCCGCGGGGGCGTTGACCCCCGGAACTCTCTCCAGGTAAACTGTATTTCTGGAAAATATATACAGTATTTTCCACAAATTCTATTTTTTCACTAATATGATTCATCGTGTGAACACTTTCGTGAAAAACCATAATGGCCATCTTTTTTTTTTCTTTTAAATTCACTAACGAACGCACCTTCTCAGTGGGTTGGGTTCCATTCTTGAACAGTTTGTGTTGCCATCAGAGAAAATGAACGTTCATTAATGTAGAAGATAGTAAGGAAAAGAGATTTTTGACGAATTGTTAGAATGAAATATTAGATAAATGAATAAAATATGTAAATAAAAATTGGGTAGCACCTCAAAAAAAAAAAAGAAAAAAAAAGAATCTCGAGTTTTCTATAAGAAATGCATATTAATTTCTGAGATCTAATTTTTATCTGGATTTAGAAGCATTTGAGAACTTGCAGGAGCATTTGAAAATCTTGCAGGAACATCTGAAAATCTTGCAGGAGCATCTGAGAATCTTGTAGGAGCATCTGAGAATCTTGCAGGAACATCTGAGAATCTTACAGGAGCATCTGAGAATCTTGCAGGAGCATCTGAGAATCTTGCAGGAGCATCTGAGAATCTTGCAGGAGCATCTGAGAATCACCACTGAATATTTTTTTTTTTTTTTTGCTGCCGACAATGAGCCGCCATTGTTCCTTTGTTGTCGTTGTTGTGGGATCAGCTGGATCCGATTAAAAAATTTTCCGCCTCAGGTTCACAGACCCGCCGCCAGCGCCCGACAGGACAAGAAATGCACTCTCTCTACTTCGGGAGGGCCTCTTGGTCTCTCGAGAGGTCCTCTCGTTCCCTTGAGAGGTCCTCTCGTTCCCTTGAGAGGTCCTCTCGTTCCCTTGAGAGGTCCTCTCGTTCCCTTGAGAGGTCTTCTCATTCCCTTGAGAGGTCCTCTCGTTCACTTGAGAGGTCCTCTCGTTCCCTTGAGAGGTCCTCTCGTTCCCTTGAGAGGTCCTCTCGTTCCCTTGAGAGGTCCTCTCGTTCCCTTAGAAGGGCCTATTCCTTCCTGTGTCTTTACATTGGTTTTTATAGACCCTCGGTGCCTCAGTTCTTATGGAACAAACAACCGACTGACAGGTCCCAGACCACCAATATACGGACCGCACACTATGACCGACTGACCGACCGTAGACCGGTGATACCTCAGACCAGCAACACCGCGCTCTACCCAGCATCTCAAATTAGGGTTCCCTGACCACATACCCGCCTGGGCACACGACGTTGTCAGACCGGGGCATCCCACGTTATTTATATACCCATATTTCACGCTCCAGCACCAGTTTTTGTGCTTTTTTTTAAATGATAAAAGTCAGGTGCATCCATTTTGGTGCGTCTCGTCACTAATACACATCCAGGCAGCTCAGACTATCGTCTACGGCATCAGGGATACATGTTTGTCTATTGGAATGGCGAGCCACCTGGTGATAGGGAATGGAACCATAATCTATTGTAGGTAGAGTGTCAGTTTTGGTAGTGCTACCACAATTATATATATATATATATATATATATATATATATATAATATATATATATATATAATATATATATATATATACAAAACAACCAAGGAGGGAGTAGAATGATAGCTCTAGGCCTTTCGTGTTGCAATCAACACATCATCAGGAGCTTGCAAAATTGCAGGAAAGAGGAGGATGTCCAAGCAAGTACGTTTCCAAAGGACGTCTTCACTGGAGTGAGTGAGTGAGAGAGGGAGAGAGAAGGAAATAGGAAGTGCCCCCAGGCACACCAGTGCCCACAGCCAGAAGGCTGAATATTATAGCATTAGAAAAATCCCACAAGCATTGATACTTTAACAGCCTAAACGAAATTAACGTGGCAATAATAAAAAAATCGGTCATATTCTGCTATATCAATAACTTCACATACATAAATATATTGTCAGTGATATAGAAGTCAGTCCCAATTATAGTGTAGCCTTCCACGGGACAACGTGCCCATTTAAAGTGATGAGAAAATGGTAACATTTAAAGAGAAGACTTCTAAAAGTTATGTAAAGCTCATTAAAATCAACTCATTTAAAGAGGGAGGCATCTGTAATAACAAGAAAGACGGCCACAGTTATTCAACCCACATATTTCTAAGACACACACTGGTTCAGCCTTCAGAAACTGCAGGAACAATAGGCCCTACATTTAAGACAGTCTAATGCATTCATATAAGAGCCCAATTTTAGACTGTACTGTTGCCTCAACTAAAAACGTATCTAATCTGAAAACTCGTCACTATCATGCTTAATAATTACAGATTCTAGAAGTCTCCCCTTTAAATATTACCATTTTCTCGCCACTTCAAATGGACACGCTGTCCCGTGGAAGGCAACCTTATAATTGTCAGTGACTTCTATATCACTGTCAATATATTTATGTAAAGTTATTGATATCATAGCGGAATATGACCGAATTTTTTATTATTGCCACGTTAATATCGTTTAGCTTGTGGGATTTTTCTAATGCTATAATACTCATCCTTATGACTGTGGGCACTGGTGTGCCTGGGGGCACTTCCTGTGTCCTTCTCTCACCCCCCTTCACTCACTCCAGTGAAGACGTCCTTTGGGAACATACTTTCTTGGGCATCCTCCGCTTTTCTGCAATTTCGCAAGGCCTTAATGTGTTGATTGCACCACGAAAGGCCTAGAACTATCATTCTACTCCCCCCGTGATTTTTTTTGCATCCTGTATCATTTGGTTTGCGATATTTGAATATATATATATATATATATATATATATATATATATATATATATATATATATATATATATATATATATATATATATATGCACTGGCCGTCTTCCACCGAGGCAGAGTGATCCGAAAAAAAAAAAAACACTTCCACCATTCACACTGTCTTGCTAGAGGCAAGACAGTGTGAATATCCCAAACTCCCTCCTTGAAAGTGCAGGCACTGTACTTCCGACCTCAAGGTCTCAAGGTCTTCATGTTACTTTGCTCACACTCTAACAGCACGCCAAGTCATAAAATCACTTGTATCCACTCGTGCCCATCTAACACGCTCACACAAGCCTGCTAGGTGATTAAGCCTCTAGTGCTAAAACCCACTTTACCTCCATCTTCAACATTTTCCAGGAGTGCCTCTACCTCAAGAATTATTCACCCTCCAAGTCATCCTAATTTGCTCCATCATCTCTAAATGTCCAAACCATCTCAACAACCCCTCCTGAACACTGTAGATAATACTTTTGGTAATTTCACACCTAATCTCAAAGCTTCGTCCGACAAGTTAACTGTCAGATATCTGAGCACTTTTACTTTCTCCATACTTCCTTCAGTCTGATATTCACTCTGTCACTGCCCAGATTTGTCGTTACCCTCATCATATTGATCTTTCCTAAGTTCCATTCAAATTTTCAACTTTAACATACCTTCTCAAAATCCTCTACCAACTCCTGCAACTTCCTTTAGATCTTCGAAAACAACTATGTGATAAGCTATTGGTTTTCAACCGTTTTTTAGTGATGGAACCCTCAAGTCACATATCTTCTGTGGCGCCCCTAGTTAATTTTTTTTTTAGAACCGCTTCCCAAGAGTACTTAGCTTTAATAATAATAAAAACATACCAGTGCATGAAAAAATACCGCAGTGAAAATAGGAAATAAAACCTGAGAACTTTCACATCCTCTGAAGATTGTGTAAGCGCATCAAAGCGCTCAGATTTCATTTCTTATTTTCACTGTGGTATTTTTTGATATTTGCAATCACGAATTTTGTGATTTCTTCCATACTAGGGCATAAAACACACATACGAAATATAAAATACAGAAGCATGTTAGTGTAATACACAAGAATTATAGATCATAGTAAAATAAACAGAAACTAACTTGTCTTCTGTAACTTTAGTGAGATATTTGTGCTTTGTGTGACTGGCAGATCCTCTTGATATTTGTGCTTTGTGTGACTGGCAGATCCTCTTGATATTTGTGCTTGGTGTGACTGGCGATCCTCTTGATATTTGTGCTTTGTGTGACTGGCAGATCCTCTTGATATTTGTGCTTGGTGTGACTGGCAGATCCTCTTGATATTTGTGCTTTGTGTGACTGGCAGATCCTCTTGATATTTGTGCTTGGTGTGACTGGCAGATCCTCTTGATATTTGTGCTTTGTGTGACTGGCAGATCCTTTTGGGATATTTGTGCTTTGTGTGACTGGCAGATCCTCTTGATATTTGTGCTTGGTGTGACTGGCAGATCCTCTTGATATTTGTGCTTTGTGTGACTGGCAGATCCTCTTGATATTTGTGCTTTGTGTGACTGGCAGATCCTCTTGATATTTGTGCTTGGTGTGACTGGCAGATCCTCTTGATATTTGTGCTTTGTGTGACTGGCAGATCCTCTTGATATTTTTGCTTTGTGTGACTGGCAGATCCTCTTGATATTTGTGCTTGGTGTGATGGCAGATCCTTGATATTTGTGCTTTGTGTGACTGGCAGATCCTCTTGATATTTGTGTTGGTGTGACTGGCAGATCCTCTTGGATATTTGTGTTTGGGGTGTGACTGGCAGATCCTCTTGATATTTGTGCTTTGTGTGACTGGAGATCCTCTTGATATTTTTGCTTTGTGTGACTGGCGATCCTCTTGATATTTGTGCTTGGTGGGGACTGGCAGATCCTCTTGATATTTGTGCTTTGTATGACTGGCAGATCCTCTTGATATTTTTGCTTTGTGTGACTGGCAGATCCTCTTGACATTTGTGCTTTGTGTGACTGGCAGATCCTCTTGATATTTGTGCTTGGTTGTAAATGGCAGATCCTTTGATATTTGTGCTTTGTGTGACTGGCAGATCCTCTTGATATTTGTGCTTTGTGTGACTGGCAGATCCTCTTGATATTTGTGCTTTGTGTGACTGGCAGATCCTCTTGATTTTTTGTGCTTTGTGTGATGGCAGATCCTCTTGATATTTGTGCTTGGTGTGACTGGCAGATTCCTCTTGATATTTGTGCTTTGTGTGACTGGCAGATCCTCTTGATTTTTTTGCTTTGTGTGACTGGCAGACCCTTTGATATTTGTGCTTTGTGTGACTGGCAGATCCTCTTGATATTTGTGCTTGGTGTGACTGGCAGATCCTCTTGATATTTGTGCTTTGTGTGACTGGCAGATCCTCTTGATATTTGTGCTTTGTGTGACTGGCAGATCCTCTTGATATTTGTGCTTGGTGTGACTGGCAGATTCCTCTTGATATTTGTGCTTTGTGTGACTGGCAGTTTCCTCTTGATTTTTTTTGCTTTGTGTGACGGGCAGATCCTCTTGATATTTGTGCTTGGTGTGACTGGCAGATCCTCTTGATATTTGTGCTTTGTGTGACTGGCAGATCCTCTTGATATTTGTGCTTGGTGTGATGGCAGATCCCTTGATATTTGTGCTTGGTGTGACTGGCAGATCCTCTTGATATTTGTGCTTTGTGTGACTGGCAGATCCTCTTGATATTTTTGCTTTGTGTGACTGGCAGATCCTCTTGATATTTGTGCTTGGTGTGACTGGCAGATCCTCTTGATATTTGTGCTTTGTATGATGGCAGACCCTCTTGTATTTTTGCTTTGTGTGACGGGCAGATCCTCTTGATATTTTGCTTTGTGTGACTGGCAGATCCTCTTGATATTTTGTGCTTGGTGTGACTGGCAGATCCTCTTGATATTTTTGCTTTGTGTGACTGGCAGATCCCTCTTGATATTTGTGCTTTGTGTGACTGGCAAATCCTCTTGATATTTTTGCTTTGTGTGACTGGCAGATCCTCTTGATATTTGTGCTTGGTGTGACTGGCAGATCCTCTTGATATTTTTGCTTTGTGTGACTGGCAGATCCTCTTGATATTTGTGCTTTGTGTGACTGGCAAATCCTCTTGATATTTTTGCTTTGTGTGACTGGCAGATCCTCTTGATATTTGTGCTTTGTGTGACTGGCAGATCCTCTTGATATTTGTGCTTTGTGTGACTGGCAGATCCTCTTGATATTTGTGCTTGGTGTGACTGGCAGATCCTCTTGATATTTTTGCTTTGTGTGACTGGCAGATCCTCTTGATATTTGTGCTTGGTGTGACTGGCAGATCCTCTTGATATTTTTGCTTTGTGTGACTGGCAGATCCTCTTGATATTTGTGCTTTGTGTGACTGGCAGATCCTCTTGATATTTGTGCTTGGTGTGACTGGCAGATCCTCTTGATATTTGTGCTTGGTGTGACTGGCAGATCCTCTTGATATTTTTGCTTTGTGTGACTGGCAGATCCTCTTGTTTATTTTTGCTTTTTTGTGACTGGCAGATCCTCTTGATATTTGTGCTTGGTGTGACTGGCAGACCCTCTTGATATTTTGTGCTTGGTGTGACGGGCAGATCCTCTTGTTATTTGTGCTTGGTTGTGACTGGCAAATCCTCTTGATATTTGTGCTTCGTGTGACTGGCAGATCCTCTTGATATTTGTGCTGGTGTGACTGGCAGATCCTCTTGAAAATTTGTGCTTTGGGGGACTGGCAGATCCTCTTGATATTTGTGCTTGGTGTGGACTGGCAGATCCTCTTGATATTTGTGTTTGGGTGTGACTGGCAGATCCTCTTGATATTTGTGTTTGGGTGTGACTGGCAGATCCTCTTGATATTTGTGCTTCGTGTGACTGGCAGATCCTCTTAAATTTTTTGTGCTTGGTGTGACTGGCAGATCCTCTTGATTTTTGGGTTGCTTGGTGTGGACTGGCAGATCCTCTTGATATTTGTGCTTGGTGTGACTGGCAGATCCTTTTGATATTTGTGCTTGGTGTGTGACTGGAGATCCTCTTGATATTTGTGCTTCGTGTGACGGGGCAGATCCTCTGATATTTTTGCTTTGTGTGACTGGCAGATCCTCTTGATATTTGTGCTTTGTGGGACTGGCAGATCCTCTTGATATTTGTGCTTCGTGTGACTGGCAGATCCTCTTGATATTTGTGCTTTGTGGGACTGGCAGATCCTCTTGATATTTGTGCTTCGTGTGACTGGCAGATCCTCTTGATATTTGTGCTTTGTGGGACTGGCAGATCCTCTTGACATTTGTGCTTTGTGGGACTGGCAGATCCTCTTGATATTTGTGCTTCGTGTGCCGGGCAGTCCTCTTGATTATTTGTGCTTTGTGTGACTGGCGGGATCCTCTTGTATTTGTGCTTCGTGTGACTGGCAGATCCTCTTGATATTTGTGCTTTGTGGGACCGGCAGATCCTCTTGATATTTGTGCTTTGTGGGACTGGCAGATCCTCTTGATATTTTTGCTTTGTGTGACTGGCAGATCCTCTTGATATTTTTGCTTTGTGGGACTGGCAAATCCTCTTGATTTTTGTGTTTGGGTGTGACTGGCAGATCCTCTTGATATTTTTGCTTTGTGGGACTGGCAAATCCTCTTGATATTTGTGCTTGGTGTGACTGGCAGATCCTCTTGATATTTTTGCTTTGTGGGACTGGCAAATCCTCTTGATATTTGTGCTTGGTGTGACTGGCAGATCCTCTTGATATTTTTGCTTTGTGTGACTGGCAGATCCTCTTGATATTTTTGCTTTGTGTGACTGGCAGATCCTCTTGATATTTGTGCTTGGTGTGACTGGCAGATCCTCTTGATATTTGTGCTTTGTGTGACTGGCAGATCCTCTTGATATTTGTGTTTTGTGTGATGGATCCTCTTGATATTTGTGCTTTGTGTGACTGGCAGATCCTCTTGATATTTGTGCTTGGTGTGACTGGCAGATCCTCTTGATATTTGTGCTTTGTGTGACTGGCAGATCCTCTTGATATTTGTGCTTGGTGTGACTGGCAGATCCTCTTGATATTAGCTGGAATATTAAACAGACATACTTTCATGTCTTCCTCGACCTACTGTTGTGTTTCCCTCTTATTAGGTTTTATGATCGAGGACACAGAAAAATTCCAACTCACACAAAAGTAAGATGTGGAAAACTGCCCGAGAATTACCATATTTTTTTCCGCAACTTAATGATCGTAAACCAAAGACACACGGTGAGTATTATATAAATTTACTTTCCCATCATAATACCCTTTGACTTAATCATGTATTTACAATTATAATAGTTTATCACTTAATGATATCTGTTCGAACAAAAGTATAACTCTTCTCTAAAAGTTAATTAAACACCAAACACTTGTCGAAAATAAAAAAAAAATTGTGATGTTTTAATTAAGACAATGAAGCCGGTGTAAAATTACTAACACTCTTGCGGTACCTCTGGGCACTATCAGTGGCACACTAGGGTGCCGTGGCACCCTGGTTGAAAAACACTGTGATGAACCAATAAACATTTGTGATATTCTGTATAAAATTCGTTATTACTTTTAATAGCACACGTCTTGCCACCACCCCAGCCTTTACTTCTGTCTCAGTCCCGTCTATATGTTAACATTCTTGGTACCATTCCTGTCTATGTTAACATTCTTGGTACCATTCCTGTCTATATGTTAACATTCTTGGTACCATTCCCGTCTATATGTTAACATTCTTGGTACCATTCCTGTCTATGTTAACATTCTTGGTACCATTCCTGTCTATATGTTAACATTCTTGGTACCATTCCTGTCTATATGTTAACATTCTTGGTACCATTCCCGTCTATATGTTAACATTCTTGGTACCATTCCTGTCTATGTTAACATTCTTGGTACCATTCCTGTCTATATGTTAACATTCTTGGTACCATTCCTGTCATATGTTAACATTTTGGTCCCATTCCTGTCTATATGTTAACATTCTTGGTACCATTTCCTGTCTTATGTTAACATTCTTGGTACCATTCCTGTCTATATGTTAACATTCTTGGTACCATTCCTGTCTATATTTTAAACATTCTTTTTACCATTCCTGTCTATATGTTAACATTTTTGGGTTTCCCATTCCTGTCTATATGTTAACATTCTTGGTACCATTCCTGTCTATATGTTAACATTCTTGGTACCATTCCCTGTCTATATGTTAACATTCTTGGTACCATTCCTGTCTTTTATGTTAACTTTCCCTTGGTACCATTCCTGTCTATGTTAACATTCTTGGTACCATTCCTGTCAAATATGTTAACTTTCTTGGTACCATTCCCGTCTATATGTTAACATTCTTGGTACCTTTCCCTGTCTATATGTTAACATTCTTGGTACCATTCCTGTCTATATTTAACATTTTGGTACCATTCCTGTCTATATGTTAACATTCTTAGTACCTTTCCCTGTCTATATGTTAACATTCTTGGTACCATCCTGTCTATATGTTAACATTCTTGGTACCATTCCTGTCTATGTGTTAACATTCTTGGTACCATTCCTGTCATATGTTAACTTTTCTTGGTACCATTCCTGTCTATGTGTTAACATTCTTGGTACCATTCCCGTCTATGTGTTAACATTCTTGGTACCATTCCGTCTATGTGTTAACTTTCCCTTGGTACCATTCCCGTCTATGTGTTAACATTCTTGGTACCATTCCCGTCTATATGTTAACATTCTTGGTACCATTCCTTTTCTATGTTAACATTTTTGGGTCCCAAATCCGTCTATATGTTAACATTCTTGGTACCATTCCCGTTTTATGTTAACATTCTTGGTACCATTCCTGTCTATATTGTTAACATTCTTGGTACCATTCCTGTCTATATGTTAACATTCTTGGTACCATTCCTGCTATATGTTAACATTCTTGGAAACCCTTTCCCCGTCTATATGTTAACATTTTTTGGTACCTTTTCCTGTCTATTTTTAAACCCATTCTTGGTACCATTCCCTCTATATGTTAACATTCTTGGTACCATTCCCGTCTATTTTGTTAACATTCTTGGTACCATTCCTGTCTATATGTTAACATTCTTGGTACCATTCCTGTCTATATGTTAACATTCTTGGTACCATTCCCGTCTATATGTTAACATTCTTGGTACCATTCCTGTCTATATGTTAACATTCTTGGTACCATTCCTGTCTATATGTTAACATTCTTGGTACCATTCCCGTCTATATGTTAACATTCTTGGTACCATTCTGTCTATATTTTTTACATTCTTGGTACCATTCCTGTCTATATTGTTAACATTCTTGGTACCATTCCTGTCTATATGTTAACTTCTTGGTACCATTCCCGTCTATATGTTAACATTCTTGGGTACCATTCCTGTCTATGTTAACTTCTTGGTACCATTCCTGTCTATATTTTTAACTTTCCTTGGTACCATTCCTGTCTATATGTTAACATTCTTGGTACCATTCCTGTCTATATGTTAACATTCTTGGTACCATTCCTGTCTATATGTTAACATTCTTGGTACCATTCCTGTCTATATGTTAACTTTCCCTTGGGTACCATTCCTTCTATATGTAACATTCTTTGGTACCCATTCCCTGTCTATATGTTAACATTTTTGGGTTTACCATTCCTGTCTATATGTTAACATTCTTGGTACCATTCCTGTCTAAAATGTTAACATTCTTGGAAACCATTCCTGTCTATATGTTAACATTCTTGGTCCCATTCCTGTCTATATGTTTAACATTTTTGGGTACCATTCCTGTCTATGTTAACATTCTTGGTACCATTCCTGTCTATATGTTAACATTCTTGGTACCATTCCCGTCTATATGTTAACATTCTTGGTACCATTCCTGTCTATATGTTAACATTCTTGGTACCATTCCTGTCTATATGTTAACATTCTTGGTACCATTCCTGTCTATATGTTAACATTCTTAGTACCATTCCTGTCTATATGTTAACATTCTTGGTACCATTCCTGTCTATATGTTAACATTCTTGGTACCATTCCTGTCTATGTGTTAACATTCTTGGTACCATTCCTGTCTATATGTTAACATTCTTGGTACCATTCCTGTCTATGTGTTAACATTCTTGGTACCATTCCCGTCTATGTGTTAACATTCTTGGTACCATTCCCGTCTATGTGTTAACATTCTTGGTACCATTCCCGTCTATGTGTTAACATTCTTGGTACCATTCCCGTCTATATGTTAACATTCTTGGTACCATTCCTGTCTATGTTAACATTCTTGGTACCATTCCCGTCTATATGTTAACATTCTTGGTACCATTCCCGTCTATGTTAACATTCTTGGTACCATTCCTGTCTATATGTTAACATTCTTGGTACCATTCCTGTCTATATGTTAACATTCTTGGTACCATTCCTGTCTATATTTTTAACATTCTTGGTCCATTCCCGTCTATATGTTAACATTCTTGGTACCATTCCTGTCTATATGTTAACATTCTTGGTCCTTTTCCCGTCTATATGTTAACATCTTGGTACCATTCCCGTCTATATGTTAACATTCTTGGTACCATTCCTGTCTATATGTTAACATTTTTGGGTACCATTCCTGTCTATATGTTAACTTTCTTGGTACCATTCCGTCTATATGTTAACATTTTTGGTACCATTCCTGTCTATATTTTAAAACTTTCTTGTACCATTCCTGTCTATATGTTAACATTCTTGGTACCATTCCCGTCTATATGTTAACTTCTTGGTACACTTCCTGTCTATATGTTAACATTCTTGGTCCCTTTTCCTTTGTCTATATGTTAACATTCTTGGTACCATTCCCGTCCATATGTTAACATTCTTGGTACCATTCCCGTCTATATGTTAACATTCTTGGTACCATTCCTGTCTACATGTTAACATTATTGGTACCATTCCTGTCTATATGTTAACATTCTTGGTACCATTCCCGTCTATATGTTAACATTCTTGGTACCATTCCCGTCTATATGTTAACATTCTTGGTATCATTCCCGTCTATATGTTAACATTCTTGGTACCATTCCTGTCTATATGTTAACATTCTTGGTACCATTCCCGTCTATATGTTAACATTCTTGGTACCATTCCCGTCTATATGTTAACATTCTTGGTAACATTCCCGTCTATATGTTAACCTTGGTAACATTCCCGTCTATATGTTAACCTTGGTAACATTCCCGTCTATATGTTAACCTTGGTAACATTCCCGTCTATATTTTAAAACCTTGGTAAAAATTCCCGTCTTTATGTTAACCTTGGTAACATTCCCGTCTTTTATGTTAACCTTGGTAACATTCCCGTCTTTATTTTAAACCCTTTGGGAAACATTCCCGTCTATATGTTAACCTTGGTAACATTCCCGTCTTTATGTTAATTTTGGGTAACATTCCCGTCTATAATGTTAACCTTGGTTAACATTCCCGTCTATATGTTAACCTTGGGTTTAACATTCCCGTCTTTATTTTAAACCCTTGGTAACATTCCCGTCTTATGTTAACCTTGGTAACATTCCCGTCTTTATGTTAACCTTGGTAAATTCCCGTCTAAAATGTTTAACCTTGGAAACATTCCTCTATATGTTAACCTTGGTACTTTCCCCGTCTTTTGTTAACCTTGGTAACATTCCCGTCTATATGTTAACCTGGTTTAAACATTCCCGTCTTTTATGTTAACCTTTGGGTAACATTCCCGTCTTTATGTTAACCTTGGTAACATTCCCGTCTATATGTTAACCTTGGTAACATTCCCGTCTTTATGTTAACCTTGGTAACATTCCCGTCTATATGTTAACCTTGGTAACATTCCCGTCTATATGTTAACCTTGGTAACATTCCCGTCTATATGTTAACCTTGGTAACATTCCCGTCTTTATGTTAACCTTGGTAACATTCCCGTCTATATGTTAACCTTGGTAACATTCCCGTCTATATTTTTAACCTTGGTAACATTCCCGTCTATATGTTAACCTTGGTAACATTCCCGTCTATATGTTAACCTTGGTAACATTCCCGTCTATATGTTAACCTTGGTAACATTCCCGTCTATATGTTAACCTTGGTAACATTCCCGTCCATATGTTAACCTTGGTAACATTCCCGTCTATATGTTAACCTTGGTAACATTCCCGTCTTTATGTTAACCTTGGTAACATTCCCGTCTATATGTTAACCTTGGTAACATTCCCGTCTATATGTTAACCTTGGTAACATTCCCGTCTATATGTTAACCTTGGTAACTTTTCCCGTCTATTATGTTAACCTTGGTAACATTCCCGTCTATATGTTAACCTTGGGGTAACATTCCCCGTCTATATGTTAACCTTGGTAACATTCCCGTCTTTATGTTAACCTTGGTAACTTTCCCGTCTATATGTTAACCTTGGTAACATTCCCGTCTATATGTTAACCTTGGTAACTTTCCCCGTCTATATTTTAAACCCTTTGGGTAACATTCCCGTCTTTATTTTAACCTTGGTAACATTCCCGTCTATATGTTAACCTTGGTACCATTCCCGTCTATATGTTAACCTTGGTAACATTCCCGTCTATATTTTAAAACCTTGGTAACATTCCCGTCTATATTTAACCTTGGTAACATTCCCGTCTATATGTTAACCTTGGTAACATTCCCGTCCCTATGTTAAACCCTTGGTAACATTCCCGTCTATATTTTTAACCTTGGTAACATTCCCGTCTTTATGTTAACCTTGGTAACATTCCCGTCTATATGTTAACCTTGGTAACATTCCCGTCTATTTTTAAACCCTTGGTAACATTCCCGTCTATATGTTAACCTTGGTAACATTCCCGTCTATATGTTAACCTTGGTAACATTCCCGTCTATATGTTAACCTTGGTAACATTCCCGTCTATATGTTAACCTTGGTAACATTCCCGTCTATATGTTAACCTTGGTAACTTTTCCCCGTCTATATGTTAACCCTTTGGTAACATTCCCGTCTATATTTTTAAACCTTGGTTAACATTCCCGTCTATATTTTAAACCTTGGTAACATTCCCGTCTATATGTTAACCTTGGTAACATTCCCGTCTATATGTTAACCTTGGTAACATTCCCGTCTATATGTTAACCTTGGTAACATTCCCGTCTATATGTTAACCTTGGTAACATTCCCGTCTATATGTTAACCTTAGTAACATTACTCATGAAGAATTAGACACTTTGCAACATCTGGGACTTTTTTTATAGAAACATTATGCCAACAAGTGGCTTCCTCCTTCCGGTATAGAGATGAATGTTGAAAAGTGAGTAGTTTGAGGTGATCAGTCCCTCAATCTGGAGTCGATGTGTTCAGGGTTTAGCGCCTCTTGACTGATGATGATACTTAGTAAAAATAAGTAACAATAATTATAATACTTTCATAAAATTATTATTACTTTTTACATTACGTCACGACGTCAACACCATGACGCAGGTGTAGTAAAGTTGCATTTGAGCGTTTTTCTTCATCTTCTCATCGCAGGATGTTGTGGAAGGCTGCGTCTGTATCTTAGTTGTTACGTCTGACGCTAGGTGGGGTTCCCGACCTCCCGTGGCTCCACACAATTAACCTAACAAGCTGGCCCTGACTGCGTGTAAACGGCTATGGAGCCTCGAGGATTTACACTGATGCGGGACGGAGGACCGAGCCTCAGTCACTGGTTGCACTGAATGACCCTCAGGGGTTAGGTTAGATAAATGAGGTTTAAAGCCTTTCGATCACACCAGGGTTATTAAGGTTGTGTGTAAGCTGGTCACTAGCAGTTAACAATACTTTAACCTCTTGATATGGGACTGACGTAACCTCTCGGTGTATATACACCCAAACGCATACATCTCTCAGTGTATATACACACAAAGGCATACATCTCTCAGTATATAAACACACAAATACATGCATCTCTCAGTATATAAACACACAAATACATGCATCTCTCAGTATATAAACACACAAATACATGCATCTCTCAGTATATAAACACACAAATACATGCATCTCTCAGTATATAAACACACAAATACATGCATCTCTCAGTATATAAACACACAAATACATGCATCTCTCAGTATATAAACACACAAATACATGCATCTCTCAGTATATAAACACACAAATACATGCATCTCTCAGTATATAAACACACAAATACATGCATCTCTCAGTATATAAACACACAAATACATGCATCTCTCAGTATATAAACACACAAATACATGCATCTCTCAGTATATAAACACACAAATACATGCATCTCTCAGTGTATACAACAAACAGCAAAGCGCTTCACTTAGCTGTGTTTTTCATCCTTCCACTTTGTGTTTAAAGTACAATCTTCTGCTTGGCCTGATTGATGCTCATATAGTATTGGTTATTTTGTAATATAATTTTCAATGTCTCCGTCTTTCTTTAGTCTTATTTGATAGTTGTTGTTTTAAATTGATGTTATAAAGTAACTGACCCAGTCTATCTACCTGGTGTTGCTATGTAGTAACTGTGACCCAGTTGTCTACCTGATGATGCTATGTAGTAACTTGGGCCGAGTCTATCTATGGAAATATAAACACATATGCAGTATAATGTGATCCTTTATTGACTACGTTTCGCCCACACAGTGGGCTTTTTCAAGTTACAGACAGACTTGAAAAAGCCCACTGTGTGGGCGAAACGTAGTCAATAAAGGATCACATTTTACTGCATATGTGTTTATATTTCCATTGTGTCGGTATTTTATACCATTTATTTCCACCGAGTCTATCTACCTGATGTTGCTATGTAGTAACTTGGGTCAAGTCTATCTACCTGATGTTGCTATGTAGTAACCTTGAACCAGTCTATCTACCTGATATTGCTATGTAGTAACTTGGGCCAAGTCTATCTACCTGATGTTGCTATGTAATAACTTGGGCCAAGTCTATCTACCTGATGTTGCTATGTAATAACTTGGGCCAAGTCTATCTACCTGATGTTGCTATGTAATAACTTGGGCCAAGTCTATCTACCTGATGTTGCTATGTAATAACTTGGGCCAAGTCTATCTACCTGATGTTATGTAGTAATTTGGGCCAAGTCTGTCTACCTGGTGTTGCTATGTAAGTAACCTTGACCCAGTCTATCTACCAGTCTATCTACCTGACTTTGCTATGGGGTAATTTTTATCATTATTCATGTTAGAAATAACTATTACCTCCAAACACAGGTATGTGAATTATAATATTCATCTGGAAACACTAAACCCGTAAGGGCAATACAGTGGCTGGGCTATGAAGTGAATGAGTGAGTAAACAGGTTTGATCTGAGGAAGGGAAAAGCAGCTTTAATTCCTTCGATGAAGAACTCTTTTTTCCTTCAAGAGATGTGTCGATACTAGTAATGTTGGTCAACTCTCGTAGGTTCACTTGGAGTTGAACCTCTCGCTGTGTTCCAGCAATGAACTGTTATGTTTATTTTTTAAGTTTGTGTACAGAAAATTAATATTTTTTGTTACAACTTTTTGAAGGAACACGGATGTTATGGACACTCATGTACATTATGAAGCTTCATCCTAAGATAACCCAGTGAAGTCAAACAATATGACTTTTTCAACTGAGAACTTCTTAAAGCCTTCGTAGTCACCTCTTAGTCTCCTGGTTGTACTACACACACGCACACGCACACACACACACACACACACACACACACACACACACACACACACACACACAAAGTGAACAGTGGATGGTTCGTGGCATTAATTCTTGCACAAATTCCACAGTTCCCAAGTCCCCAATCCCAACCCTGTCCCGAAAATACAAACTACATACGATCTGCGTATGTAACTAAACGAGAATCTCTCTAAGTCGCCAAGGAGAAGAAAAAACGCGAGGCAATAACAAGAACGTAATGTAGAAGTCCGTCATGGCCTTCTGGATGACCTTTCACTACGCGACCTCTCTTGGAGGGTAAATAACAAGATGCTTCTCACACTGCCCTCGCCTCTCTGGCGCCTGGTGTAGCATATGGAAGGTCTCTAGTGTACGTGAAGGAAGACCCCTTGTGTACGTGAGGGAAGACACCTAGTGTACGTGAAGGAAGACCATGGTGTACCTGGGGGAAGACCCCTGGTGTACCTGAGGGCAGACCCCTGGTGTACCAGAGGGCAGACCCCTGGTGTACCAGAGGGCAGACCCCTGGTGTACCAGAGGGCAGACCCCTGGTGTACAAGAGGGAAGACCCCTGGTGTACAAGGGGAAAGACCCTTGCTCTACCTGAGAGAAGACCCCTGGTGTACCTGAGGGAAGGCCCCTGGTGTACCCGAGGGAAAACCCCTGGTGTACTAGGGGGAAGACCCTTGCTGTACCAGGGGGAAGATTTTGACCCACCTTGACACAACCTCCCTTCGTGTATTAAGTAGAGACTTAAATATCTAAGAACTTGAGAAGCAGGTTCACCTGAGAACCTAGCATACCTGAAGACATGGTACACCTGAGGAGCTGGAACTTTAAAGGACCTGGCACACCTGAGGACCTAAGGAAGAACCCGCCTACAAGTGTGATAGAATCATAAGGAGAGAGAGATCACTAATAATCCTGGGAATGGAAAGCGAATCGAAGAAGACATGAAGAAAATACAACTGCATACAGGAAGACAATACAACTGTAAACAGGAAGACAATACAACTGTAAACAGGAAGACAATACAACTGCAAACAGGAAGATAATGCAACTGTAAACAGGAAGGCAATACAACTGTAAACAGGAAGACAATACAAATGCAAACAGGAAGATAATGCAACTGTAAACAGGAAGGCAATACAACTGTAAACAGGAAGACAATACAACTGCAAACAGGAAGATAATGCAACTGTAAACAGGAAGGCAATACAACTGTAAACAGGAAGATAATGCAACTGTAAACAGGAAGACAATACAACTGTAAACAGGAAGACAATACAACTGTAAACAGGAAGACAATACAACTGTATACATGAAGACAATACAACTGTAAACAGGAAGACAATACAACTGTATACATGAAGACAATACAACTGTAAACAGGAAGACAATACAACTGTAAACAGGAAGACAATACAACTGTAAACAGGAAGACAATACAACTGTAAACAGGAAGACAATACAACTGTAAACAGGAAGACAATACAACTGTATACATAAAGACAATACAACTGTAAACAGGAAGACAATACAACTGTAAACAGGAAGACAATACAACTGTAAACAGGAAGACAAAAAACAACTGTAAACAGGAAGCCAATACAACTGTAAACATGAAGACAATACAACTGTAACAGGAAGACAATACAACTGTATACATGAAGACAATACAACTGTAAACAGGAAGGACAATACAACTGTAAACAGGAAGTCAATACAACTGTAAACAGGAAGACAATACAACTGTATACATGAAGACAATACAACTGTAAACAGGAAGACAATACAACTGTAAACATGAAGACAATACAACTGTAACAAGGAAGACAATACAACTGTAAACAGAAGACAATACAACTGTAACAGGAAGACAATACAACTGTATACATGAAGACAATACAACTGTAAACAGGAAGACAATACAACTGTAAACATGAAGACAATACAACTGTAAACAGGAAGACAATACAACTGTTAACAGGAAGACAATACAACTGTAAACAGGAAGACAATACAACTGTAAACAGGAGGACAATACAACTGTAAACAGGAAGACAATACAACTGTAAACAGGAAGACAATACAACTGTAAACAGGAAGACAATACAACTGTAAACAGGAGGACAATACAACTGTAAACAGGAAGACAATACAACTGTATACATGAAGACAATACAACTGTAAACAGGAAGACAATACAACTGTAAACAGGAAGACAATACAACTGTAAACAGGAAGACAATACAACTGTAAACAGGAAGCCAATACAACTGTATACATGAAGACAATACAACTGTAAACAGGAAGACAATACAACTGTATACATGAAGACAATACAACTGTAAACAGGAAGACAATACAACTGTAAACAGGAAGACAATACAACTGTAAACAGGAAGACAATACAACTGTATACATGAAGACAATACAACTGTAAACAGGAAGACAATACAACTGTAAACAGGAAGACAATACAACTGTAAACATGAAGACAATACAACTGTAAACAGGAAGACAATACAACTGTAAACAGGAAGACAATACAACTGTATACATGAAGACAATACAACTGTAAACAGGAAGACAATACAACTGTAAACATGGAAGACAATACAACTGTAAACAGGAAGACAATACAACTGTTAACAGAAGACAATACAACTGTAAACAGGAAGACAATACAACTGTAAACAGGAAGACAATACAACTGTAAACAGGAAGACAATACAACTGTAAACAGGAAGACAATACAACTGTATAACATGAAGACAATACAACTGTAAACAGGAAGACAATACAACTGTAAACAGAAGACAATACAACTGTAAACAGGAAGACAATACAAACTTAAACAGGAAGACAATACAACTGTAAACAGGAAGACAATACAACTGTAACATGAAGACAATACAACTGTAAACAGGAAGACAATACAACTGTAAACATGAAGACAATACAACTGTAAACAGGAAGACAATACAACTGTTAACAGGAAGACAATACAACTGTAAACAGGAAGACAATACAACTGTAAACAGGAAGGACAATACAACTGTAAACAGGAAGACAATACAACTGTAATACAGGAAGACAATACAACTGTAAAACAGGAAGACAATACAACTGTAAACAGGAGGACAATACAACTGTAAACAGGAAGACAATACAACTGTATACAGTGAAGACAATACAACTGTAAACAGGAAGACAATACAACTGTAAACATGAAGACAATACAACTGTAAACAGGAAGAATACAACTGTTAACAGTGAGACAATAAACTGTAAACAGGAAGACAATACAACTGTAAACAGGAGGACAATACAACTGTAACAGGAAGACAATACAACTGTAATACAGGAAGACAATACAACTGTAAACAGGAAGACAATACAACTGTAAACAGGAGGACAATACAACTGTAAACAGGAAGACAATACAACTGTAAACAGGAAGACAATACAACTGTAAACAGGAAGACAATACAACTGTAAACAGGAGGACAATACAACTGTAAACAGGAAGACAATACAACTGTAAACAGGAAGACAATACAACTGTAAACAGGAAGACAATACAACTGTAAACAGGAAGACAATATAACTGTAAACGGAAGACATACAACTGTAACAGGAGACATATAAACTGTAAACAGGAAGACAATACAACTGTAACAGGAAGACAATACAACTGTAAACAGGAAGACAATACAACTGTAAACAGCGCTGCACTTCTCATGGCTCATGTTTTACAAGAAAACAATTAACACAGGTTCCAAAATATTTGAGTTTACTTCGGCATACGATATATAACAGTGGTAACCAGTGTACGGTGACCAATGTAGAGTGGTGACCAGTGTATGGTGACCAATGTAGAGTGGTGACCAGTGTACAGTGACCAATGTACGGTGGTGACCAGTGTACGGTGACCAATGTAGAGTGGTAACCAGTGTACAGTGACCAATGTACGGTGGTGACCAGTGTACAGTGGTGACCAGTGTACAGTGGTGACCAGTGTACAGTGGTGATGAATGTAGAGTTGTGACCAGTGTACGGTGACCAATGTTGAGTGGTGACGAGTGTACGGTGACCAATGTAGAGTGGTGACCAGTGTACAGTGGTGACCAGTGTACAGTGGTGACCAGTGTACAGTGGTGACCAGTGTACGGTGACCAATGTAGAGTGGTGACCAGTGTACAGTGGTGACCAGTGTACAGTGGTGACCAGTGTACAGTGGTGACCAGTGTACAGTGGTGACCAGTGTACAGTGGTGATGAATGTAGAGTGGTGACCATTGTACGGTGACCAATGTTGAGTGGTGACGAGTGTACGGTGACCAATGTAGAGTGGTGACCATTGTACGGTGACCAATGTAGAGTGGTGACCATTGTACGGTGACCAATGTAGAGTGGTGACCAGTGTACGGTGACCAATGTAGAGTGGTGACCAGTGTACGGTGACCAATGTAGAGTGGTGACCAGTGTACGGTGACCAATGTAGAGTGGTGAACAGTCTACGGTGACCAATGTAGAGTGGTGACCAGTGTACGGTGACCAATGTAGAGTGGTGACCAGTGTACGGTGACCAATGTAGAGTGGTGACCAGTGTTCGGTGACCAATGTAGAGTGGTGACCAGTGTACGGTGACCAATGTAGAGTGGTGACAGGTGTACGGTGACCAATGTACGGTGGTGACCAGTGTACAGTGGTGACCAGTGTACAGTGGTGACCAGTGTACAGTGGTGATGAATGTAGAGTTGTGACCAGTGTACGGTGACCAATGTTGAGTGGTGACCAGTGTACGGTGACCAATGTTGAGTGGTGACCAGTGTACGGTGACCAATGTAGAGTTGTGACCAGTGTACGGTGACCAATGTAGAGTTGTAACAGGTGTACGGTGACCAATGTTGAGTGGTGACCAGCGTACGGTGGTGACCAGTGTACAGTGGCGACCAGCGTACGGTGGTGACCAGTGTACAGTGGCGACCAGTGTACGGTGGTGACCAGTGTACGGTGGTGACCAGTGTACAGTTGTGATCAGTGCACGGTGACCAGTGTACAATGGTGACTAGTGAACGGTGGTGACCAGTGTACGGTGACCAGTGTACAGTGGCGAGCAGTGTACGGAGGTGACCATTGTACGGTGACCAGTGTATGGTGGTGATCAATGTACGGTGACCAGTTTACAATGGTGACCAGTGTATGGTTGTGACCAGTGTATGGTTGTGACCAGTACTCACCTAACTGTGGTTGCAGGGGTCGAGACTCAGCTCCTGGCCCCGCCTCTTCACTGATCGCTACTAGGTACTCTCCCTCTCTGCTTCCTGAGCTTTGTCATACCTCTTCTTAAAACTATGTATGGTTCCTGCCTCCACTACTTCACTTGCTAGGCTATTCCACTTGCTGACGACTCTATGAAGAAATACTTCCAAACGTCCCTGTGACTCGTCTGAGTCTTCAGCTTCCAGTTGTGACCCCTTGTTTCTGTGTCCCCGCTCTGGAATATCCTATCTCTGTCCACCTTGTCTATTCCTCGCAGTATCTTGTATGTCGTGATCATGTCTCCCCCTGACCCTTCTGTCCTCCAGTGTCGTCAGTCCGATATCCCTCAACCTTTCCTCGTACGACATTCCCCTGAGCTCTGGGACTAGCCTTGTTGCAAACCTTTGCACTTTCTCTAACTTCTTGACGTGCTTGACCAGGTGTGGGTTCCAGACTGGTGCTGCATACTCCAGTATGGGCCTAACATACACAGTGTACAGTGTCTTGAACGATTCCTCATTAAGGTATCGGAACGCTATTCTCAGATTTGCCAGGCGTGTACGGTGACCAGTGTACAGTGACCAGTGTACTGTGACCAGTGTACAGTGACCAGTGTAGAGTGGTGACCAGTGTAGAGGGGTGACCAGTGTACAGTGGTGACCAGTGTACGGTGGTGAACAGTGTACAGTGGTGACCAGTGTACGGTGGTGAACAGTGTACGGTGGTGACCAGTGTACAGTGCTGACCAGTGTACGGTGGTGACCAGTGCACGGTGACCAGTGTACGGTGGTAACCAGTGTACGGTGACCAGTGTAGAGTGGTGACCAGTGTACGGTGGTGACCAGTGTACGGTGGTGACCAGTGTACAGTGGTGACCAGTGTACGGCGGTGACCAGCGTACGGTGGTGACCATTGTACAGTGGTGACCACTGTACAGTGGTGACCAATGTACAATGGTGACCAGTGTACAGTGGTGATCAGTGTACGGTGGTGACCAGTGTACTGTGGTGACCAGTGTACGGTGGCCAGTGTACAGTGACCAGTGACAGTGGTGACCAGTGTACGGAGGTGACCAGTGTACGGTGACCAGTGTACAGTGGTGACCAGTGTACAGTGGTGACCAGTGTACAGTGGCGAGCAGTGTACGGAGGTGACCATTGTACGGTGACCAGTGTATGGTGATCAGTGTACGGTGACCAATGTACAATGGTGACCAGTGTATGGTGGTGACCAGTGTATGGTTGTGACCAGTGTACGGTGACCAGTGTACAGTGACCAGTGTACGGTGACCAGTGTACAGTGACCAGTGTACGGTGACCAGTGTATGGTGACCAGTGTACAATGGTGACCAGTGCATGGTGGTGACCAGTGTACGGTGGTGACCAGTGCATGGTTGTGACCAGTGTACGGTGACCAGTGAACGGTGACCAGTGTACAGTGGTGACCATTGTACGGTGGTGACCAGTGTACGGTGGTGACCAGTGTACAGTAGTAACCAGTGTATAGCAGTGACCAGTGTACAGTAGTAACCAGTGTGCAGCAGTGACCAGTGTACAGTAGTAACCAGTGTACAACAGTGACCAGTGTACAGTAGTAACCAGTGTACAACAGTGACCAGTGTACAGTAGTAACCAGTGTACAACAGTGACCAGTGTACAGTAGTAATCAGTGTACAACAGTGACCAGTGTACAGTAGTAACCAGTGTGCAACAGTGACCAGTGTACAGTAGTAACCAGTGTGCAGCAGTGACCAGTGTACAGTAGTAACCAGTGTACAACAGTGACCAGTGTACAGTAGTAACCAGTGTACAACAGTGACCAGTGTACAGTAGTAACCAGTGTACAAGTGACCAGTGTACAGTAGTAACCAGTGTACAACAGTGACCAGTGTACAGTAGTAACCAGTGTACAACAGTGACCAGTGTACAGTAGTAACCAGTGTACAACAGTGACCAGTGTACAGTAGTAACCAGTGTATAACAGTGACCAGTGTACAGTAGTAACCAGTGTACAACAGTGACCAGTGTACAGTAGTAACCAGTGTACAACAGTGACCAGTGTACAGTAGTAACCAGTGTATAACAGTGACCAGTGTACAGTAGTAACCAGTGTATAACAGTGACCAGTGTACAGTAGTAACCAGTGTATAACAGTGACCAGTGTACAGTAGTAACCAGTGTCAACAGTGACCAGTGTACAGTAGTAACCAGTGTACAACAGTGACCAGTGTACAGTAGTAACCAGTGTACAACAGTGACCAGTGTACAGTAGTAACCAGTGTAAACAGTGACCAGTGTACAGTAGTAACCAGTGTACAACAGTGACCAGTGTACAGTAGTAACCAGTGTACAACAGTGACCAGTGTACAGTAGTAACCAGTGTACAACAGTGACCAGTGTACAGTAGTAACCAGTGTACAACAGTGACCAGTGTACAGTAGTAACCAGTGTACAACAGTGACCAGTGTACAGTAGTAACCAGTGTACAACAGTGACCAGTGTACAGTAGTAACCAGTGTACAACAGTGACCAGTGTACAGTAGTAGTCGTGTGGGGTGGTCGTGTCGACCACAGGAGAGTAAAGTGTGGGTGAGGGTAGCACGTTATCGTTCATATATCTCTTTCATTCTCCTGCTTGTGCTAAGTGGCGTGTAACGCATGCAACTACACTAATTACTACTGTTACTATTGCAATTACCTTGTTGCACGTCCGTTGCAGCTGAGGTCATTAGCGAGGATGCCGCTTTGACCAACTGGCGGAATTACTACCTCACCCCATCCCCTTGTTGCAAATATATTTACTCTCTCGCCCCTTCCCCATATATTTACTCCCTCGCCCCTTTCCCATATATTTACTCCCTCGCCCCTTCCCCATATATTTACAACCTCGCCCCTTCCCCATATATTTACTCCCTCATCCCCTCCCATTGTTGCAAATATATTTACTCCCTCACCAGAGCTTGTGAGAGATGGGACTGGTGTCGCCCCACGCTACCCTATGAGAAAACTTCCCCTCATTTCTTCGGTTGCTACTCTTGCAACACTGCAAAGCTCCTGATGATGCACTGAAGTGTGTAAGATCCCCAGTCTGCGATTGTTCAAGTATTATAAATATTATATATCTCAGTAACAACATTGCGACTAGCCGAGTATTCGAACTCATGTCGTTTTGACCCGCCTCATTGTGAGCGAAAATCACATGACCCTCTAACCCACAGGACCACGCAATCCTACACGAATCAAGCACATAGCAGAGCTAGGTGCTTTACCTTGATCCGAGGACATACGGTGGTGTGGGCGCCTTTGAGTTGATTTCATTCTAATCCCCGTTTGGTGTACTAGCCTTCACGAGCAGTATATATAATAATAATAATAATAATAATAATAATAATAATTAATATATATATAATATATATATATATATATATATATATAATATATATATATATATATATATATATATATATATATATATATATATCAGGCTAAAATGGCTATACCCGCAATAATTATTATTTTTTTTTTTGCCTTTTTAGCTGTACCTATAAAGCAAAACATAACACAAACAGAAAATAAATGATAATTTACGGAGAGGGAACGTATATTTTCGAGAGACTTGATCAAGCACTTCACGCAGGCCCAGTGTGGGCGAAACCTCGTCTCATCAAGCCCTCAGTCTGGCCGAAACGTGAATAAAACAGAGTTTCCCTCAATTAATGCCACCCCTTCAACTTCCATCACACGTCTTAAACACGCTGGATGCAGCAGACTGTTGAGAGCAGCATGAAATATCTTGAAGGTTTCAGGGGAAGAAAAGGGGGAGGAGGAAAGAGGCAAGCGCTAAACCCATAGAGATAATAGTGTCAGGGGAATGGGAGGCACTGAGGCTGCACTCGGGGAAGGAGACACGACTTGAATAGCAGTGTCTTGCAGTGTAATGTTAAGGTGTTGGTTAGTTTTACGGGGTTGTGGGAGCGACACGAAAAAATGTGTTACGCTCACTATAGCGATTTGTGCCGCACTATGTGGAAGAGGAGAAACATGTGGTGGAACAGAAACATGTGGGAGAGGAGAAACATGTAGTGGAAGAGGACCATATGGTGGAAGAGGAACATGTGGGAGACGAGAAACATGTGGGAGACGAGAAACATGTGGTGGAAGAGGAACATGTGGGAGACGAGAAACATGTGGGAGACGAGAAGCATGTGGTAGAAGAGGAACATGTGAGAAAGGAGAAACATGTGGTGGAAGAGGTACATATGGGAGAGGAGAAACATGTGGTGGAACAGAAATATGTGGGAGAGGAGAAACATGTGGTGGAAGAGGAACATGTGGTGGAACAGAAACAAGTGGGTGAGGAGAAACATGTAGTGGAAGAGGACCATGTGGTGGAAGGGGAACATGTGGCAGACGAGAAACATGTGGTGGAAGAGGAACATGTGGGAGAGGAGAAACATGTGGTGGAAGAGGAACATGTGGGAGACGAGAAACATGTGGTGGAAGAGGAACATGTGAGAGAGGAGAAACATGTGGTGGAAGAGGAACATGTGGGAGAGGAGAAACATGTGGAAGAGGAACATGTGGGAGAGGAGAAACATGTGGTGGAAGAGGAACATGTGGTGGAAGAGGAACATGTGAGAGAGGAGAAACATGTGGTGGAAGAGAAACATGTGAGAGAGGAGCAACACGTGATGTTCAAGGGACAACACGTGATGCTAGAGGAACAACACGTGGTACTGGAGGAACAACACGTGGTGCTGGAGGAACAACACGTGGTGCTACAGGAACAACACGTGGTGCTAGAGGGACAACACGCTTTGCTAAAGGAACAACACGTGATGCTAGAGGAACAACACGTGGTTCTAGAGGAACAACACGTGGAGCTAGAGGAACAACACGTGGTGCTAGAGGACAACACGCTTTGCTAAAGGAACAACACGTGATGCTAGAGGAACAACACGTGGTTCTAGAGGAACAACACGTGGAGCTAGAGGAACAACACGTGGTGCTAGAGGGACAACACGCTTTGCTAAAGGAACAACACGTGATGCTAGAGGAACAACACGTGATTCTAGAGGAACAACACGTGGAGCTAGAGGAACAACACGTGGTGCTAGAGGGACAACACGCTTTGCTAAAGGAAAAACACGTGGTGCTAGAGGAACAACACGTGGTGCTAGAGGGACAACACGTGGTTCTAGAACAACACGTGGTGCTGGAGGAATAACACGTGGTGCTAGAGGGACAACACGTGGTGCTAGAGGAACAAAACGTGGTGCTTGAGGAACAACACGTGGTGCTAGAGGAACAACACGTGATGCTAGAGGGACAACGCGTGGTGCTAGAGGGACAACACGTGGTGCTAGAGGAACAACACGTGGTACTAGAGGAACAACACGTGGAGCTAGAGGAACAACACGTGGTGCTAGAGGAACAACACGTAGTGTTAGAGGGACAACACGTGGTGATAGAGGGACAACACGTGGTGTTAGAGGGACAACACCTGGTGTTAGAGGGACAACACGTAGTGCTAGATGGACAACACGTGGTGCTAGAGGAACAACACGTGGTGCTAGAGGAACAACACCTGGTGCTTGAGGAACAACACGTGGTGCTTGAGGAACAATACGTGGTGCTAGAGGAACAACACGTGGTGCTAGAGGGGCAACACGTGGTGCTAGAGGAACAACACGTGGTTCTAGAGGAGCAACACGTGGTGCTAGAGGGACAACACGCTTTGCTAAAGGAACAACACTTGGTGCTTGAGGAACAACACGTGGTGCTAGAGGAACAACACGTGGTGCTAGAGGAACAACACGTGATGCTAGAGGGACAACACGTGGTGCTAGAGGGACAACACGTGGTGCTAGAGGAACAACACGTGGTGCTAGAGGAACAACACGTGGTGCTAGAGGAATAACACGTGGTGCTAGAGGGACAACACGTGGTGCTAGAGGAACAACACGTGGTGCAAGAGGGACAACACGCTTTGCTAAAGGAACAACACGTGGTGCTAGAGGAATAACACGTGGTGCTAGAAGGACAACACGTGGTGCTAGAGGAACAACACGTGGTGCTAGAGGGACAACACGTGGTGCTAGAGGAACAACACGTGGTGCTAGAGGAACAACACGTGGTGCTGGAGGAACACGTTGTGCTAGAGGAACAACACGTGGTGCTAGAGGAACAACACGTGGTGCTGGAGGAACAACACGTGGTGCTAGAGGAACAACACGTGGTGCTAGAGGAACAACACGTGGTGCTAGAGGAACAACACGTCGTTCTAGAGGAACAACACGTGGAGCTAGAGGAACAACACATGGTGCTAGAGGGACAACACGCTTTGCTAGAGGAACAACACGTGGTGCTAGAGGAATAACACGTGGTGCTAGAGGGACAACACGTGGTGCTAGAACAACACGTGGTGCTAGAGGAATAACACGTGGTGCTAGAGGGACAACACGTGGTGCTTGAGGAACAACACGTGGTGCTAGAGGAACAACACGTGGTGCTAGAGGAACAACACGTGATGCTAGAGAGACAACACGTGGTGCTAGAGGGACAACACGTGGTGCTAGAGGAACAACACGTGGTGCTAGAGGAACAACACGTGGTGCTAGAGGAATAACACGTGGTGCTAGAGGGACAACACGTGGTGCTAGAGGAACAACACGTGGTGCAAGAGGGACAACACGCTTTGCTAAAGGAACAACACTTGGTGCTTGAGGAACAACACGTGGTGCTAGAGGAACAACACGTGATGCTAGAGGGACAACACGTGGTGCTAGAGGGACAACATGTGGTGCTAGACGAACAACACGTGGTGCTAGAGGAACAACACGTGGTGCTAGAGGGACAACACCTGGTGCTAGACGAACAGCACGTGGTGCTAGAGGAACAACACGTGGTGCTAGACGAACAACACGTGGTGCTAGAGGAACAACACTTGGTGCTAGAGGAACAACACGTTGTGATAAAGGGACAACATGTGGTGTTAGAGGGACAACACGTGGTGTTAGAGGGACAACACGTTGTGTTAGAGGGACAACACGTAGTGCTAGATGGACAACACGTGGTGCTAGAGGAACAACACGTGGTGCTAGAGGAACAACACGTGGTGCTAGAGGAACAACACGTGGTGCTAGAGGAACAACACGTGGTGCTAGAAGAGCAACACGTGATGTTAGATGGACAACACGTGGTGCTAGAACAACACGTGGTGCTAGAAGGACAACACGTGGTGCTACAGGAACAACACTTGGTGCTAGAGGAACAACATGCTTTGCTAAAGGAACAACACGTGGTGCTAGAGGAACAACACGTGGTTCTAGAGGAACAACACATGGTGCTAGTTGGGCAACACGCTTTGCTAAAGGAACAACACGTGGTGCTAGAGGAACAACACGTGGTGCTAGAGGGACAACACGTGGCGCTAGAAGAACAACACGTGGTGTTAGAGGAATAACACGTGGTGCTAGAGGGACAACACGTGGTGCTAGAGGAACAACACGTGGTGCTAGAGGAACAACACGTGGTGCTAGAGGGACAACACGCTTTGCTAAAGGAGCAACACTTGGTGCTTGAGGAACAACACGTGGTGCTAGAGGAACAACACGTGGTGCTAGAGGAACAACACTTGATGCTAGACAGACAACACGTGGTGCTAGAGGAACAACACGTGATGCTAGAGGAACAACACGTTGTGTTAGAGGGACAACACGTGGTGATAGAGGGACAACACGTGGTGTTAGAGGGACAACACGTGGTGTTAGAGGGACAACACGTGGTGTTAGAGGGACAAGACGTAGTGCTAGATGGACAACACGTGGTGCTAGAGGAACAACACGTGGTGCTAGAGGAACAACACGTGGTGCTAGAGGAACAACACGTGGTGCTAGAGGAACAACACGTGGTGCTGGAAGAACAACACGTGGTGCTAGAGGAACAACACGTTGTGCTAGAGGAACAACACGTGGTGCTTGAGGAACAACACGTGGTGCTAGAGGAACAACACTTGGTGCTAGAGGAACAACACGTGGTGATAGAGGGACAACACGCTTTGCTAAAGGAACAACACGTGGTGCTAGAAGAACAACACGTGGCGCTAGAGGAACAACACGTGATGCTAGAGGGACAACACGTGGTGATAGAGGGGCAACACGTGATGCTAGAGGAACAACACGTGGTACTAGAGGAACAACACGTGGTGCCAGAGGAACAACACGTGGTGCTAGAGGAACAACACGTGATGCTAGAGGAACAGCACGTGGTGCTAGAGGAACAGCACGTAGTGCTAGAGGGACAACACGTTTTGCTAAAGGAACAACACGTGGTGCTAAAGGAAAAACTAGCGCTAGAGAAACAACACGTGGTGCTAGAGGAACAACACGTGGTTTTAGAGGGGCAACACGTGGTGCTAGATATACAACACGTGGTGTTAGAGGGACAACACGTGGTGTTAGAGGGACAACACGTGGTGTTAGAGGGACAACAGGTCGTGTTAGAGGGACAACAGGTCGTGTTAGAGGGACAACACGTGGTGCTAGAGGAACAACACGTGATGTTAGATGGACAACACTTGGTATTTGAGGGACAACACGTGGTGTTAGAGGGACAACACGTGGTGTTAGAGGGACAACACCTGGTGTTAGACGGACAACACGTGGTGCTAAAGGAACAACACGTGATGTTAGATGGACAACACGTGGTGTTTGAGGGACAACACGTGGTGTTAGAATGACAACACGTGGTGTTAGAGGAACAACACGTGGTGCTAGAGGAACAACACGTGATGTTAGATGGACAACGCATGGTGCTAGAAGAACAACACGTGGTGCTAGAGGAATAACACGTGGTGCTAGAGGAACAACACGTGGTGCTAGAGGAACAACACGCTTTGCTAAAGGAACAACACATGGTGCTAGAGGAACAATACGTGGTTTTAGAGGAACAACACGTGGAGCTAGAGGAACAACACATGGTGCTAGAGGGACAACACGTGGTGCTAGAGGGACAGCACGTGGTGCTAGAACAACACGTGGTGCTAGAGGAATAACACATAGTGCTAGAGGGACAACACGTGGTGCTAGAGGAACAACACGTGGTGCTAGAGGAACAACACGTGGTGCTAGAGGGACAACACGTTGTGTTAGAGGGACAACACGTGGTGATAGAGGAACAACACGTGGTGTTAGAGGGACAACACGTGGTGTTAGAGGGACAACACGTGGTGATAGAGGGACAACACGTGGTGTTAGAGGGACAACACGTGGTGTTAGAGGGACAACACGTAGTGCTAGATGAACAACACGTGGTGCTAGAGGAACAACACGTGGTGCTAGAGGAACAACACGTGGTGCTAGAGGAACAACACGTGATGTTAGATGGATAACACGTGGTGCTAGAGGAACAACACGTTGTGCTAGAGGAACAACACGTGGTGCTTGAGTAGCAACACGTGGTGCTAGAGGAACACCACGTGGTGCTAGAGGAACAACACGTGGTGCTAGAGGAACAACACGTGGTGCTAGAGGGACAACACGCTTTGCTAAAGGAACAACACGTGGTGCTAGAAGAACAACACGTGGCGCTAGAGGAACAACACGTGGTGCTAGAGGAACAACACGTGGTGCTAGAGGAACAACACGTGGTGCTAGAGGAACAACACGTGATGCTAGAGGAACCGCACGTGGTGCTAGAGGAACAGCACGTAGTGCTAGAGGGACAACACGCTTTGCTAAAGGAACAACACGTGGGGCTAGAGGAACAACACGTGGTGCTAAAGGAACAACACCTAGCGCTAGAGAAACAACACGTGGTGCTAGAGGAACAACACGTGGTGCTAGAGGAACAACACGTGGTTTTAGAGGGGCAACACGTGGTGCTAGATAGACAACACATGGTGTTAGAGGGACAACACGTGATGTTAGAGGGACAACACGTGGTGTTACAGGGACAACACGTGGTGCTAGAGGGACAATACGTGGTGATAGAGGGACAACACGTGGTGTTAGATGGACAACACGCGGTGCTAGAGGAACAACACGTGGTGCTAGATGGACAACACATGGTGTTAGAGGAACAACACGTGGTGTTAGAGGGACAACACTTGGTGTCAGAGGGACAACACGTGGTGCTAGAGGGACAACACGTGGTGTTAGAGGGAAAACACGTGGTGTTAGATGGACAACACGTGGTGTTAGATGGACAACACGTGGTGCTAGAAGAACAACACGTAATATTAGATGGACAACACGTGATGGTAGAGGGACAACACGTGGTGCTAGAGGGACAACACGTGGTGCTAGAGGGACAACACGTGGTGCTAGACGAACAACACGTGATATTAGATGGACAACACGTGATGCTAGAGGGACAATACGTGGTGCTAGAGGGACAACACGTGGTGTTAGAGGGAAAACACGTGGTGTTAGATGGACAACACGTGGTGTTAGATGGACAACACGTGGTGCTAGAAGAACAACACGTAATATTAGATGGACAACACGTGATGGTAGAGGGACAACACGTGGTGCTAGAGGGACAACACGTGGTGCTAGAGGGACAACACGTGGTGCTAGACGAACAACACGTGATATTAGATGGACAACACGTGATGATAGAGGGACAACACGTGGTGCTAGAGGGACAACACGTGGTGTTAGAGGGACAACACGTGGTGCTGGAGGAACAACACGTTGTGCTAGAGGAACAACACGTGGTTCTAAAGGAACAACACGTGGTTCTAGAGGAACAACACGTGGTGCTAGAGTGACAACACGCTTTGCTAAAGGAACAACACTTGGTGCTTGAGGAACAACACGTGGTGGTAGAGGAACAACACGTGGTGCTAGAGGAACAACACGTGATGCTAGAGGGACAACACGTGGTGTTAGATGGACAAGACGTGGTGCTTCAGGAACAACACGTGGTGCTAGAGGGACAACACGCTTTGCTAAAGGAACAACACGTGGTGCTAGAGGAACAACGCGTGGTGCTAAAGGAACAACACCTAGCGCTAGAGGAACAACACGGGGTGCTAGGGGAACAACACGTGGTGCTAGAGGAACAACACGTGGTGCTAGAGGGACAACACTTGGTGTCAGAGGGACAACACGTGGTGCTAGAGGGACAACACGTGGTGCTAGAGGGACAACACGTGGTGCTAGAGGGACAACACGTGGTGCTAGAGGGACAACACGTGGTGCTAGAGGGACAACACGTGGTGCTAGAGGGACAACACGTGGTGCTAGAGGAACAACACGTGGTGCTAGAGTGACAACACGCTTTGCTAACGGAACAACACGTGGTGCTAGAAGAACAACACGTGGTGCTAGAGGAACAACACGTGGCGCTAGAGGAACAACACGTGGTGCTAGAGGAACAACACGTGGTGCTAGAGGAACAACACGTGGTGCTAGAGGGACAACACGTGGTGCTAGAGGAACAACACGTGGTGCTAGAGGAACAACACGTGGTGCTAGAGGGACAACACGTGGTGCTAGAGGAACAACACGTGGTGCTAGAGGGACAACACGTGGTGCTAGAGGGACAACACGTGGCGCTAGAGGAACAACACGTGGTGCTAGAGGAACAACACGTGGTGCTAGAGGAACAACACGTGGTGCTAGAGGGACAACACGTGGCGCTAGAGGAACAACACGTGGTGCTAGAGGAACAACACGTGGTGCTAGAGGAACAACACGTATTGCTAGAGGAACAACACGTGGTGCTAGAGGAACAACACGTGTTGCTAGAGGGACAATAGTCATCAGCACCCTGGTGCTTCCTAAAGTAGAAAAACACGACTTAAATACTATATATATCAGGTTTGTGCACAACGTCTCGAGCGATGTGGTATTTATTTTTTTAGACCAAATAACCAATCTTCTCTTTCATCACCTCTGACCTCACCTCACTTCTCTCTCTCTCCTCTCTCTCTCTCTCTCTCTCTCTCTCTCTCTCTCTAGGTGTTTGAAGCAGATATCCTTAATTTGTTTAGAACAGATGAAATGCAAAATGTAAATATATATCCCGGCCACAGAAGGGTTAACACGGGTACATTTGGATATATGTATTCCTGTAGATAAATGGTCAGAGAACCGACAAGTTCATAAATAAGACACTTGAGTATCTTTGGTGTGGAAACTTTTGGCCTCACAGTGGCTTCATCAGTCCAATGTCCAATACATAGAAGAATGGTGAAGATCAGAAGGAGTTTGAGGTAATCAGTCCCTCAGCCTGGAGTCGATGTAAACAGTCCAGCAGTCTATGTAAGCCCCTTCCCGCATATGCTGTATTCTTTTCGCGATTGATAGACTGATTACGTCGACTCTAGGTTAAGGTACTGATTACGTCGACTCTAGGTTAAGGTACTGATTACGTCGACTCTAGGTTAAGGTACTGATTACGTCGACTCTAGGTTAAGGTACTGATTACGTCGACTCTAGGTTAAGGGACTGATTACGTCGACTCTAGGTTAAGGTACTGATTACGTCAACTCTAGGTTAAGGGACTGATTACGTCGACTCTAGGTTAAGGGACTGATTACCTCAAACTTCTAATCTACACCATTCTTGTTTGTACCGGACTGATGAAGTCACTGTGTGACGAAACGTTTCCACAATAAAGATACCCAAGTGTTGTGTGTCTAATTTATCAACTCTCTCTTGCGCTACTGTCTACAGGGTGCACAAACTAGCCAGCTGGTGGTGAAAGGGGCATGGCTGGCCAGCTGGTAGTGGGGGCATGGTTATGCATCTGGTAGAGGAGGGGGGCGTGGTTGCCCAACTGGTGGATGAGATGGCATGATTGACCAGCTAGTATAGAAGGGGCATATTTGCCCAGCTGGTAGAGGAGGAATGATTGGCCACCTGGCAGAGGAGAGGGCATGATTGGCCAGCTGGCAGAGGGGGCATGATAGGCCAGCTGGTAGAGGAAGGGGCATGATTGGCCAACTGGTAGAGGAGGGGGCATGATTGGCCAGCTGGTAGAGGGGGGGGCATGATTAGCCAGCTGGTAGAGGAGGGGCATGATTGGCCAGCTGGTAGAGGAGGGGTCATAATTGGCCAGCTGGTAGAGGAGGGGGAGCATGATTGGCCAGCTGGTAGAGGAGGGGGAGCATGATTGGTCAGCTGGTAGAGGAGGGGGAGCATGATTGGCCAGCTGGTAGAGGGGGGGCATGACTGGCCAGCTGGTAGAGGGGGCGTGGTGAGCCAGTTGGTAGAGGGGACATGATCGGCCAGCGGGTTAAGAAGTGGGGCGTGGTCAACCAGCTGGTGGAGGAGGGGGCGTGGTTAACCAGCTGGAGGAGGGGGCGTGGTCAACCAGCTGGTGGAGGAGGGGGGCGTAGTCAACCAGCTGGTGGAGGAGGGGGGCGTGGTCCACCAGTTGGTGGAGGAGGGGAGGGGAGTGGTCAATGACGTCACGATCGCCACAATCCTCCCAGCTGTCATATGAAAATAAAACAGTAGCCTCTAGAGTGCCTCTTCCTCGCACCATCAACTCACCTCGCCATTCTCCAGCTTGAGAAACCTCCACTTAGATTTTAGTTCGTTCGAAAACGAATGTGAACGACTTAGATAAACTATTGTTGTGTAAATGTGTGCGAGGGCCAATCAAGAGAAAGCTTTCTGCCAACTGTGGTTCAGGTAGCCAATGAGGGGAGAGCATCAGGCTATGTTGAGCATTTCCTAGACTGCTCAGTAAGGTGACCTCTGGTAATTACTTGATTACCTGTGAGTGTCGGTTTCAAGGAGGGGGGACGGGAGAGAGAGAGAGAGAGAGAGAGAGAGAGAGAGAGAGAGAGAGAAAGAGAGAGAGAGAGAGTTTTAGTTACCGATTATCAGGGCACTTGTTTGTAGACACTTCGGCTGTTTAGTGTGTGTGTGTGTGTGTGTGTGTGTGTGTTGTGTGTGTGTGTGTGTGTGTGTCTGTGTGTGTGTGTGTGTCTGTGTGTGTCTGTGTGTGTCTGTGTCTATCTCTCTGTTTATCTCTGTGTCTGTCTATCTCTGTCTCACACACAAGCTTCGTCTTATTTCAACTCTATTGATCTACCAGTCAGGGAAGAAAATTTTCTGCTCGTCTATCGACTCTATACTCTTTCTTTAATTGGCAATGACGACCTCGTGTTTATCCCAATTATTGGCACCCAAGAATATTCTTTATATAGTCTTCCAAAGTCATTGTTTTGACACATGTAATTATCACTCCCTATCTTTTTCCTGCTATCAGGCAGCGTGGCTGTCAATGTTGTCAGCGTTACTTTATACCTCGTATTTCCTCATCTTGGGTAGCCGTTTTCTAACTCTTTTCTGGACCTTTTCTAACCACTGCACCTTTTTTTTGTGGGCACCACTAAACTGTTTTAAATTTCCAACTTTGGTCAAATATTTGTTGAAAATAATTTTTTTTTATCATTTCTCCATACATATGTTTGTAAATTGTCTTATAATTCTTTAGTGTAGCATAAGATTTTCTCGAAATTTCTTTATACGATCTTCGGATTACAATGTCTTGTTCGTAATATAGTGTAGTTCCCCCACCTCTCTCTCTCTCTCTCTCTCCCAATATTTTCATCACACCGTCTGTATTCTTCCCATTTTCATTATACTTGCCATTTATCTACAATAACTTTCATCATCCATCAAACACTCCATTTGTTCAATATATCACAGTCATCCTGCAGACATTTTAAGCCAGTTTTTCTTCTTTTACCTTAGATTTTTGCATAAGTAAATATATTCATATAGCTTATTATTCCTTCTGGTAAGACAGCAATATAAATTAATAACATTATTGGTGCAAGGACGGATCCAGAGAGACGGGGGAGGGAGGGAGGGAGAAGAGACGGGAGTAGAGACTAGAAGTGGGGAATACCTATAACATGTGCACTGACAACTAACAACAGCTGTTCGCTTTAGGTAGCAAGCCTAAGTGTAAGTACTGAGAGTCAGCCACCCTGTGCTACAAGATACCATTATTATTTTTATTATTCTTCTTCTATATTTTACCATGTTGTTCTTGCTTTGTCTTTGCTTTCTTGGTCTACTAACTCTTGCAACATATAAACATTTGTATTTTGTTGAATTATATGGTCACAGTGCGAGTGCAGACTGATTAACGTTTACCTGACTTGTCCGTAATGTTGTACTGTGATATGCTCAATATTTTATATTATTGTATATATATATATAATATATAATTATATGTAAGTATATCAATTGGCACAGATAGCAGGAATCGTGGTAAAATTAAGTC
>NC_069435.1:12341389-12363889 GCF_026875155.1 Cherax quadricarinatus | reverse complement strand
CAGAATTATTATTATAAGTAACACCATATATGTCGCGGAGATTTCAATGCGACATAAGACACAACCTGGAGATGCACTGAAACGAATGATTCTCCCACGAGGCTTCCTAAGTTACTAAACTAGAGAAAGCCTGGCTCACTCTCAGCGGAGACGGAGGTTCGAGCCTCTACTTCCCCCGGATTTAGCGCTTTATATGCAAGCAGTTCTTATGTAAGCCTGTAGCTCAGCAGTAAAGCACTGGACCTGTTAACCTCGGGACTACAGTTCAAGCCTCCCGTCTGCCATTCTGTTTATTCATTATTGGCAGTTGTTCATTACGACCCGAGTTTTATATATATATATATATATTATATATATATATATATATATATATATATATATATATATATATATATATATATATATATATAACGTACACACAAAAAATCCTAGGTTATGGAAGAAATATTGTAACTGATCGAAAGTTGTCATGGAAACCTACACTAGAGATGCTGCAGTGGCGGTTGCCATGGTAACATACCACAGACGTTTCAATAACATTACCATGAGCATAAGGAGGAGAGGATTGTGATGCTGGGCATACCTGGACCATGTTCAGGACGGATGGTGCACCAGCACTACCACACCACGTAGGCGGGGTGGGCGTGGGGGGCTAGTTGATAGGGGAAGGGAGGAAAGAGAGAGTGAATAAGCTCACTAATATTCCTGTGGCTCAATCTATTGTATAATTTCCTACTTGATATTGTTATGTCACTGGTAATTAAGCTACCTTTGTCTACTCTCCCTATACCCCGGAGTATTTTCAATGCTGTGAACATAGTCCCCCTTTCTTTTTTAGTCCTTTCAGTGCCAGTTTATTTGTAACACTTTCTACAGAGCTCATTCTCCTTAACTCAAATATTAGTACTAAAATCTTTTGTCGCTTCTCAAGCTTCTCTTTGTGTTCTACTAAGGAAGGGTTCCACACTAGCTCTGCATATTAAAAAATGAGCAGGTTATGCGAAGCAAAGATTTGAACCCTTTTTTTGTGTAGGTTCCTAAATGCTACTCCTGTGTTTGTGAGCTTAGCGCATGTTACAGATAATGTACTGTTGATGTGCACAGTGGTTTATGTCAGATACCTGTGATATTCTGCTGCTGTGCATCGTGGTTTATGTACGGACTTTTTTCAACCTTTTCTGTGAGTCTACGCCTTCCCTTTTTATAGTACTTTGCCTTCGCTCTCCTATCCCCGATGCCCAATTTTATAACTTTCGTTTTATTAGGGTTAAACTTCAAGAACTATTGGACCATTCTTAAAGTCTATCCTACTATCCCTGTCGCCTTTTCTCCTCTTCGATTTATAGTCTCATGATCTTCACAAGGACATATAAGACCTAATTCCTGTAGTAGTCAAAAACACACCTGGAACAATATAGATCTAGAGAGTGATCAGTTTAGTTCTCCATTACACTGTTACTCTCTCAACCTGATAAGTCATCCCTTAGAGTGGCTGCTGTTTTCGGTTCCTTTATCCATGCATTGCCTTCATTTTAATCCCAGTTTGTTTTTCCAGGTTCCCAGGTTGCCGTCTATGTGGCAACTAACCAGGAGTCTTCTTGCAATCTACAAATATCTAGTTTACCTAATTATGAGCTTTCTGGCTGACCTCTGTTTACTATGTCATACGTTTCCAGCAGGTTTGCGCACACGACCTTCCGTTTTTAAATCCATGCAAATGTTCCATCAGTAATTTAGTGCTTTCAGGATGTTCAACATGTCTCAGTCTTATCTTTTCCCCGCAACTTTTACATCAGGTACCAGTTATCAGGTATCAGTCATCGGGTACCAGTCATCAGGTACCAGTCATCGGGTACCAGTCATCAGGTACCAGTCATAGGGAACCTTATCCACTATTAGGGATTCAGTGGCTTGCACGGTATTTCTGTTCCTTCTCTTAATATTAAAGGCGGTACTTCATCTGACTCCTTTGATACATCAACTTCCATTGTCTCTCTTCCTGATCATTACTTGTTTCACTGAGAATTCTATTTGGTTTATCTTTCTTTCCATCTTGATACTCGTCCTTGTTCATTTATGACTACAGCGTTCAGCTCTACGCCCCCCTTCCTGTTTTCTTTTGTTTACTCTGTGTTATTTGACCCTAGACGATTATCCTTCTTCTGATATTACTATAAAATAGCTTTAGTTCAGTCTTTGTGTTGGCTGCTGTATCACTTTCAGACTGTTTTCAGTTTCCATTCTCACCCAAATACAATAAAATAGTTCCTGGTTCTTTTGCCTGAACTTTCTCTGACGCAGAGTTTACTCTCGCCTCTTTCCATACTCTTGCGTTTCTAGATTTTGCAACTTTTGTTACGTTCAACAAAAATTCATTGGATCATTTAGTGAACATAGGGAGTGAAAAAATTTTGATTGAAAAAAATCAGTCATTTCCTGTGTGGATCGGTTCCTGAAATAGTCACCTTATTCCACTTGTGCCCCCGTTCCTTCAACATCACATTTCATTATTACATCTCGGATTTCTTTATTCTTTGGTTCAATTCCCACCAATGAGAACTTCAGTACATTGATTACTTGCCCCTAGGGGCATTCTATATTCAATCTCTCCTACGTCAGTCTCACTAGAGGTGAAAACCGGATCCAGTCTTGCTGGTTCGTCATTCCTTCTTACTCTCGTCGGTTCTTTAAGATGCTGCTTGCTCCTACACGACTCCGGGCCACTGGACAGATCCCACTTTTACTAATCAGTCTCTCCATGTTAGAAATACAATAATATAATAAGTGTTATGTTTCTTTCAGCTTTGCTCTCTCTCTCAAGTTTTTCACTGATATTTGTTATTTGTAGATCGTTAATTTTAGCATACACAGTTTTCATGTGTGTGTGTTTGTGTGTGTGTGTGTGTTGTGTTGTGTGTGTGCTGTGTGTGTTTGTGATGTTTGTTGTGTGCGTTTGATGTTTATGTGTGTGTGTGTGTGTGTGTGTGTGTGTGTGTGTGTGTGTGTGGTGTGTGTGTGTGTGTGTGTGTGGTGTGTGTGTGGTGTGTGTGTGTGTGTGTGCGTTGGTAAACAGCTAGCTAAACGCACTCATCTTTTGGGTCTCGGCTTTATTACTCTCAGCTGTAATACAGGCTTGTGTTCAGGCTTCCACGCTTCACTACCAGCTGATGTTCTCTACCTGTCTACCTGCTTGGAGGTTGTTCTGAGGGTCAATGCCCCCGCGGCCCCTCTCTCAGTTCCCCACCTACATAATTCTAGAACTAGTCCTGAACTTTCTTGTCTTGTCTCTCAGAGGTGGTACGGTTTCCCTGGTCACGGCGTTCCATTCCCAGTAATCCTACATTTATTGTGATTAACTACCAGTTCTTTAATTACGCAAGTAAAGAACCATGTATCCAAGAATAACCCCTTGTGGTCCTCCGCTTGCTCCTTCTCTCCATGCTGTCACCACCTCTCTCACTGTGACTCGGCTGTCTGTCTGTCAGATGTTCACTTGTCCATTTTAGATCTCTCTCCGTCATCACAGCCTGTTTTAGAAAGGTTTTCAGCTTTAAACGCTATTTTCCTATTTTTTCTTCTTCTGTCGCCTTCCTGACTGCAATATACCTCTTCCTGACCATTCTATATTACTCTTGGCTCGCTTCTTTATCTCTCGTTACACTTAATTTTAACGTAGTTTGGTTCCTATTTTTTATTCTATGTATGTTTCTCGACTTCTTCTTGTGGCTTCTGTGCATCTCTTGGAAGTTATGTCCATCTTGTCTTTCTCCTTTCCGTTCAGTATCTCTATGTTTTCTTAAGGAACTCTCATATCTCCCCCCTATTCCCATTATCCGCTAAATCTTACTCTGTGTCTTACATTTTCTTCCCTTCACCTCCGGCATGTAAACACGTACCAGGCTGCATTGGTTACTTGCTCACAGAACTTCCTCGTGTTTACATACTCAAAGCTTTATTCTTCTCTCATCCACTAGAATTACTCATCTTGTCTACTCTTTACTCGTCTTTTTAAAGGACTGAACTTTCACTGGTTGCTGATGGTGAGTAAATATCCTATTTTTGCATAACCTTTTAAGTTTGAGGAGGATGAATTCTATTTTTTTTTATTCGCGCATCTTAATGTCTAAGTGAATTAACTCTTGCCATAACCTCTGCTATGTCATAGTTTCTGTTACGTCATAGATTTTTCTGTATCAAAGATTCTGCTGTGCCACGTCTTCCATGGCATACCTGCTGTATCGCAGCTTGTGCTCTGCAACTGTCTACTTCTTTGCTCTCCTCTTCTGGTATCTGAGGTGTTTACTGAAGTTTTAATCGTTTTACTGACTAGTTATGACCATTTTTTAGGCTTAATTTCTGTTTCCCTGGGGTGTAGACATCCCTGTCTACACCCCCAGAGTATTTTGTATGTCCTGATCATATCACCTCTTGTTCTTCGTTTCATAACGGGCAAGATATTCGAGTCTTGTTATCTCTCCCTGTTGCTCTGTCTTCTTTAGTTTTGATGTGCAAGTGACATGATGATAGCTCCACACAGGCGCTGCTTACTCAAGGATTAATCTCACCTTTGAGGTAGTGTTTTGAAGAAATCCTTGTCTACATTGCTGTATGCCATTTCTTTGCTTGCCAGTCTAATATGTGCACTTCTGAGTACAGGTCTGGTATAACGGCTAGTCCCCTGGTGCCGTCCTTGTCTGCTTGCGTGATTTTTGTATTAAGCGAGAACAGTTATTGTACCGTGTATGGCGATTTGTGACGGGGTTCGAACCTTCGCAACTTCTTACGCCGAATGGTCTCCTGCACAAGTTGCACTTCACAAAAAAAGATAAAAATACTACAATGGTAGTTCTCTCAAGTTACATATCATTTTCGTATCTCATCTCCTTTCTCCTTACCCATTAAAGTATACTTAAGTGAGCAGGACTCTAGTGACCCTTCACTCAGCCATTCCTGTGGTTTGTCCAGGTCATCTTGCAGCCTCCGACTGCTCGGCTCCTTTCGAAGCCTCACTGTTGGCATCATCCGTAAACATAGATATGTAGGAGTCTGCCCCTGTTGGCAGGTCATTAACATACACAAGGAACAGTATGGAGCCTAGTACCCAGCCCAGGGGAACACCACTGGTTATATTCCCCCTCCCCATCCTGGACCCTTTGTTTCTCAGTGTGTGTGTGTGTGTGTGTGTGTGTGTGTGTGTGTGTGTGTGTGTGATCACTTTCGACCTTAAAGCTGAGAGTTCATCTATCAGAGGCAGCTTCACTTTGGTTCACAGCTGTTTATTACGTGATACTCGAGACTGCAAAGGTGAAAGTTCAGTGTTTAGGAACATTCAAAATATTCCCACTCTCCTCCCTTTCTCTCTCTCTCTCTCTCTCTCTCTCTCTCTCTCTCTCTCTCTCTTTCTCTCTCTCTCTCGCTCTCGCTCTCGCTCTCTCTCTCTCTTTCTCTCTCTCAGCTGTTGCTCCTCAGCTGTTGCTCCTCAGCTGTTGCTCCTCAGCTGTTGCTCCTCAGCTGTTGCTCCTCAGTTGTTGCTCCTCAGCTGTTGCTCCTCAGTTGTTGCTCCTCAGCTGTTGCTCCTCAGTTGTTGCTCCTCAGTTGTTGCTCCTCAGTTGTTGCTCCTCAGTTGTTGCTCCTCAGCTGTTGCTCCTCAGTTGTTGCTCCTCAGTTGTTGCTCCTCAGCTGTTGCTCCTCAGTTGTTGCTCCTCAGTTGTTGCTCCTCAGTTGTTGCTCCTCAGTTGTTGCTCCTCAGTTGTTGCTTCTCAGTTGTTGCTTCTCAGTTGTTGCTCCTCAGTTGTTGCTCCTCAGTTGTTGCTCCTCAGTTGTTGCTCCTCAGTTGTTGCTCCTCAGTTGTTGCTCCTCAGTTGTTGCTCTCAGTTGTTGCTCCTCAGCTGTTGCTTCTCAGTTGTTGCTCCTCAGTTGTTGCTCCTCAGTTGTTGCTCCTCAGTTGATGCTCCTCAGCTGTTGCTCCTCAGTTGTTGCTCCTCAGCTGTTGCTCCTCAGTTGTTGATTCTCAGCTGTTGCTCCTCAGTTGTTGCTCCTCAGTTGTTGCTCCTCAGTTGTTGCTCCTCAGTTGTTGCTCCTCAGTTGTTGCTCCTCAGTTGTTGCTCCTCAGCTGTTGCTCCTCAGTTGTTGCTCCTCAGTTGTTGCTCCTCAGTTGTCGCTCCTCAGTTGTTGCTCCTCAGTTGTTGCTCCTCAGTTGTTGCTCCTCAGTTGTCGCTCCTCAGTTGTCGCTCCTCGGTTGTCGCTCCTCAGTTGTCGCTCCTCGGTTGTCGCTCCTCAGTTGTTGCTCCTCAGTTGTTGCTTCTCAGTTGTTGCTCCTCAGTTGTTGCTCCTCAGTTGTTGCTCCTCAGTTGTTGCTTCTCAGTTGTTGCTCCTCAGTTGTTGCTCCTCAGTTGTTGCTCCTCAGTTGTTGCGCCTCAGCTGTTGCTCCTCAGCTGTTGCTCCTCAGCTGTTGTTCCTCAGTTGTTGCTCCTCAGCTGTTGCTCCTCAGTTGTTGCTCCTCAGTTGTTGCTCCTCAGCTGTTGCTCCTCAGTTGTTGCTCCTCAGCTGTTGCTCCTCAGTTGTTGCTCCTCAGCTGTTGCTCCTCAGTGTTGCTCCTCAGCTGTTGCTCCTCAGTTGTTGCTCCTCAGCTGTTGCTCCTCAGTTGTTGCTCCTCAGTTGTTGCTCCTCAGTTGTTGCTCCTCAGTTGTTGCTCCTCAGCTGTTGCTCCTCAGTTGTTGCTCCTCAGTTGTTGCTCCTCAGCTGTTGCTCCTCAGTTGTTGCTCCTCAGTTGTTGCTCCTCAGTTGTTGCTCCTCAGTTGTTGCTCCTCAGTTGTTGCTTCTCAGTTGTTGCTCCTCAGTTGTTGCTCCTCAGTTGTTGCTCCTCAGTTGTTGCTCCTCAGTTGTTGCTCCTCAGTTGTTGCTCCTCAGTTGTTGCTCCTCAGTTGTTGCTCCTCAGCTGTTGCTCCTCAGCTGTTGCTTCTCAGTTGTTGCTCCTCAGTTGTTGCTCCTCAGTTGTTGCTCCTCAGTTGATGCTCCTCAGCTGTTGCTCCTCAGTTGTTGCTCCTCAGCTGTTGCTCCTCAGTTGTTGATTCTCAGCTGTTGCTCCTCAGTTGTTGCTCCTCAGTTGTTGCTCCTCAGTTGTTGCTCCTCAGTTGTTGCTCCTCAGTTGTTGCTCCTCAGTTGTTGCTCCTCAGCTGTTGCTCCTCAGTTGTTGCTCCTCAGTTGTTGCTCCTCAGTTGTTGTCCTCAGTTGTTGCTCCTCAGTTGTCGCTCCTCAGTTGTTGCTCCTCAGTTGTTGCTCCTCAGTTGTTGTCCTCAGTTGTTGCTCCTCAGTTGTCGCTCCTCAGTTGTCGCTCCTCGGTTGTCGCTCCTCAGTTGTCGCTCCTCGGTTGTCGCTCCTCAGTTGTTGCTCCTCAGTTGTTGCTTCTCAGTTGTTGCTCCTCAGTTGTTGCTCCTCAGTTGTTGCTCCTCAGTTGTTGCTTCTCAGTTGTTGCTCCTCAGTTGTTGCTCCTCAGTTGTTGCGCCTCAGCTGTTGCTCCTCAGCTGTTGCTCCTCAGCTGTTGTTCCTCAGTTGTTGCTCCTCAGCTGTTGCTCCTCAGTTGTTGCTCCTCAGTTGTTGCTCCTCAGCTGTTGCTCCTCAGTTGTTGCTCCTCAGCTGTTGCTCCTCAGTTGTTGCTCCTCAGTTGTTGCTCCTCAGCTGTTGCTCCTCAGTTGTTGCTCCTCAGCTGTTGCTCCTCAGTTGTTGCTCCTCAGCTGTTGCTCCTCAGTTGTTGCTCCTCAGCTGTTGCTCCTCAGCTGTTGCTCCTCAGTTGTTGCTCCTCAGTTGTTGCTCCTCAGCTGTTGCTCCTCAGTTGTTGCTCCTCAGTTGTTGCTCCTCAGTTGTTGCGCCTCAGTTGTTGCTCCTCAGTTGTTGCTTCTCAGTTGTTGCTCCTCAGTTGTTGCTCCTCAGCTGTTGCTCCTCAGCTGTTGCTCCTCAGTTGTTGCTCCTCAGCTGTTGCTCCTCAGCTGTTGCTCCTCAATTGTTGCGCCTCAGCTGTTGCTCCTCAGCTGTTGCTCCTCAGTTGTTGCGCCTCAGCTGTTGCTCCTCAGCTGTTGCTCCTCAGTTGTTGCGCCTCAGCTTTGTGCCTCAGCTGTTGCTCCTCAGTTGTTGCTCCTCAGTTGTTGCGCCTCAGCTTTGTGCCTCAGCTGTTGCTCCTCAGTTGTTGCGCCTCAGCTTTGTGCCTCAGCTGTTGCTCCTCAGTTGTTGCTCCTCAGTTGTTGCGCCTCAGCTTTGTGCCTCAGCTGTTGCTCCTCAGTTGTTGCGCCTCAGCTTTGTGCCTCAGCTGTTGCTCCTCAGTTGTTGCGCCTCAGCTGTTGCACTTCAGCTGTTGCACCTCAGCTGTTCCGCCTAAGCTGTTGCACCTCAGTTGTTGCTCCTCAGTTGTTACACCTCAGCTGTTGCGCCTCAGTTGTTGCACCTCAGTTGTTGCACCTCAGTTGTTGCACCTCAGTTGTTGCACCTCAGTTGTTGCTCCTCAGTTGTTACACCTCAGCTGTTGCGCCTGAGCTGTTGCGCCTCAGTTGTTGCACCTCAGTTGTTGCACCTCAGTTGTTGCACCTCAGTTGTTGCACCTCAGTTGTTGCACCTCAGTTGTTGCACCTCAGTTGTTGCGCCTCAGTTGTTACACCTCAGCTGTTGCGCCTCAGCTGTTGCGCCTCAGCTGTTGCGCCTCAACTGTTTCGCCTCTACTGTTGCGCCTCAGCTGTTCCGCCTCAGCTGTTGCGCCTCAGCTGTTGCACCTCAGTTGTTGCACCTCAGTTGTTACACCTCAGTTGTTGCACCTCAGTTGTTGCGCCTCAGTTGTTGCTCCTCAGCTGTTCCGCCTCAGCTGTTGCGCCTCAGCTGTTGGGCCTCAACTGTTTCGCCTCTACTGTTGCGCCTCAGCTGTTCCGCCTCAGCTGTTGCGCCTCAGCTGTTGCGCCTCAGCTGTTCCGCCTCAACTGTTGCGCCTCAGCTGTTGCGCCTCAGCTGTTGCGCCTCAGCTGTTGCGCCTCAGCCGCTATTCCTCACGTATTCTTCAGTATGACTGGTAACACTCTTCACTGAGACGCATCTTGACGCTGAGAAGTTGTCCTCAGTAACGATATTCAGACTTTTCCCGCTCGAATGCCCGACGTTTAATGAAAACGAATCAATACTCGTTATAACTACAAAAAGAGCAAAACCCGTGTGGGTCATTCATGGACACGCGAAAAGGGCTGCTGAGAGAGTTGTACAACGTGAACTTGAGTATAAAAGAAGGAAGTCATGTTGGAAAATACAAGATTTAGTTAAGAGGTTAATTAGTCTGTGCTCAATAATAACCAACAGAGACAGAAACTCAGAAGATAAATAGTTTGTATTAAAAGTGGGATCTTCGTAGAGGATGACAGGAAAAGTAAGGTGTCAGGGTTTTTGCCGGGACAGATTCAAAACTAATTTCACGTGTGCTCTGATACACAGCGCAATTAAAATATGGAAGACTCTCAGCAACACCTCATAAATCTCACAGAGGTGAAGGGCGCCTCTCCGCAACATGTCCGTGTGTAAGTTGTGTGTGTCCGATACTCTGCTGCTTCAGTAGCATTCCCCATAATCAGCAGCGATAAGAGGAGGATGGTTGTGGTTGTGATATAATACGGGTACTGAATTACTGCATTCTACTATTATGGGTAAGAGGAGGTGAACCTTCACGGCCACCCAACGCCTACCTTAAACAATTTGTTATATTCACCAGATTATATATATATAGTAGGTAGGTGTGCAGGTAATGAGGTGACGTGGCTGTTGAGCAGCACCTTCAGGTGATCTAAGATACTCACCTTCACCTAAAGGTGACCTGAACATACCCTAAGATTTGAGGAATTGATAACTACAGATCGCAGCTTTCCTGGGGCTGCCCCTGGTAAACACCTCTACACCTGTACACCATCACCACCGGCACACCTGCACAACCATCATCACCCGCACACCTGCACATCACGGTGGATGTATCTTACACCTGCTTACTGAAGTGAAGAGAACTGAATAAATCCCTTTCTGGACAAAGTGTCAGTAAAACGCCACATACCTTTAATGAACGAAAAACAACGAATGAAATTTAATCATCGATTTAGTGCCATCGAGAAAGCAGATAATAGTGAAGGTGGCATCCCACTAGAGACTTTTTCTCCTTCGCCGATACTTTGGATGCCCTTTTGACCGTTTGTGTCCCTGTTGGCTGGTCGTTCCCTCTTGCTGCTTTCGCTGCCTCGATGTCAACACTGGATGACATCCCGTGTACGCGTGATGTGAATTTGTAAGTAACATGATGTATGCATTATGGAGAGCGTGAATCTCGCCGGTGATTGGTCCAGGCTGGCTTACCCAGGTCCCGTCCAGCCAATCACAGCTCAGGTGTCAGGCGACTCGCTATAATTCGAGTATAAAAAGTCTGGCTAATTGTTGAAAAAAAAAAATAAACGGTTATAGAGCGGGCACTGTGCCAGGCTCTGAAGCAGTGGCCAATGGTGTGTTAACGTCTGGGGCAGTGGCCAATGATGTGTCAGCACCTGGGGGCAGTGACCAATGGTGCGTCAACATCTAATAGAATGACCAGTGGTGTGTCAGCCTCTAGGAAAACAACCAATGGTGTGCCAGCATCTACAAAAAAAAAGCGAGCAGTGGTATGCCAGCACCTGGGTAATGACCACTGAGCACAGCTGGAAGGTTATTGTGAAGCACGCAGCCTCCCCCCCCCCCCCACACACACCTGACAGACTATACCACTATCATTAATTAATTACCACAAAAACTTAAAATTAACCTCACGATACGAGTTAAGTACTCGATAAAATTAGCTCTCAGCCATTAAACAAAAGCAACGTAGCATTTTCCCTCGACTTTATCAACGCATCAGCAATCTCAAAAACAAAAGCCATAACGAAACATCTGGAGCTAAATAAAAAAAAAATGCCACAGAATATGGCTTGTCGTCAACGCGGTCCACTTAAACAGCTGGGTAATATAACTATTAAGTTCAAAATTATATGTATTATCCGCCTCGATACTATCACGCAGGTGGGAACGCTAAATCCCAGATAATGATGAAGGAACAAGTGTATATGTTTGCGTCTGATTATATGGGAGGTTATACGTAGCATCAGGACCACACCGGGTGCTAGCACCGCCACCAGGGCGTCTTACAAGGGTAGGTGGTGTTACTAGTGGTACTACACCGGGTGTAGACCGCCACCAGGCGTCCCTTACAAGGGTAGGTGGTGTTACTAGTGGTACTACACCGGGTGCTAGTACCGCCACCAGGGCGTCTTAAAAGGGTAGGTGGTGTTACTAGTGGTACTACACCGGGTGCTAGCACCGCCACCAGGGCGTCTTACAAGGGTAGGTGGTGTTACTATGGTACTACAAACCGGGGTGCTAACCGCCACCAGGGCGTCTTAAAAAGGGTAAAGGGGGTGTTACTAAATGGTACTACAACCGGGTGCTAGACCCACCAGGGCGTCTTAACAAGGGGAGGTGGTGTTACTAGTGGTACACACCGGGTGCTAGTACCGCCACCAGGGCGTCTTACAAGGGTAGGTGGTGTTACTAGTGGTACTACACCGGGTGCTAGCACCGCCACCAGGGCGTCTTACAAGGGTAGGTGGTGTTACTAGTGGTACTACACCGGGTGCTAGTACCGCCAACAGGGCGTCTTACAAGGTAGGGGTGTTAATAGTGGTAAAATACAACCGGGTGCTAGCCACCGCCACCAGGGCGTCTTAAAGGTAGGTGGTGTTACTAGTGGTACTACACCGGATGCTAGTACCCAACAAAGGGGGTCTTAAAAAGGTAGGGTGGTGTTACTAGTGGTACTACACCGGGTGCTAGCACCGCCACCAGGGCGTCTTACAAGGGTAGGTGGTGTTACTAGTGGTACTACACCGGGTGCTAGCACCGCCACCAGGGCGTCTTACAAGGGTAGGTGGTGTTACTAGTGGTACTACACCGGGTGCTAGTACCGCCAACAGGGCGTCTTACAAGGGTAGGTGGTGTTACTAGTGGTACTACACCCGGATGCTAAAACCGCCAACCAGGGCGTCTACAAGGGTAGGTGGTGTTACTAGTGGTACTACACCGGGTGCTAGTACAGCCACCAGGGCGTCTAACAAGGGTAGGTGGTGTTACTAGTGGTACTACACCGGGTGCTAGCACCGCCACCAGGGGGTCTAACAAGGGTAGGTGGTGTTACTAGTGGTACTACACCGGGTGCTAGCACCGCCACCAGGGCGTCTTACAAGGGTAGGTGGTGTTACTAGTGGTACTACACCGGGTGCTAGCACCGCCACCAGGGCGTCTTACAAGGGTGGGGGTTGTTACTATGGTACTACACCGGTGCTAGCACCGCCACCAGGGCGTTTACAAGGGTAGGTGGTGTTACTATGGTACTACACCGGGTGTAGCACCCCCACCAGCGCTTACAAGGGTGGGGGGTGTTACTAGTGGTACTACACCGGGTGATAGCAACGCCACCAGATCGTCTTACAAGGGTGGGTGGTGTTACTAGTGGTACTACACCGGGTGCTAGCACCGCCACCAGGGGGGGCTTACAAGGGGAATGGTGTTACTAGTGGTACTACACCGGTGCTAGCACCGCCACCAGGGCGTCCTTACAAGGGTAGGTGGTGTTACTAGTGGTACTACACCGGTGTAGCAACCCCCACCAGGCGTCTTACAAGGGTAGTGGTGTTACAAGTGGTATACACCGGGTGATAGCAACGCCACCAGATCGGCTTACAAGGTAGGTGGTGTTACTAGTTGGTACTAACCGGGTAATAAAAAACCCACAAGGGTTAGAAAGACAGTGGAACTTAATTAATTTAATAAAATGCCGACCAGTTTTTAAAAACAAGTAGTAAAAGGGCATTATTATTAGAAAAGTTTGGGTCGCAGGACCTTGAAAACTTTAATAGACGGGTAGAAAGGATTATAATTTAGGAAAAGGCAATGTTTTAGGTTTAGTCCATTGTGACCGCCTTGGAAGCTTTGGATGGAAAGGCCTTGTGACGAAGTACCCAATAGGTATTTTTAACTTGTTAAAAAGGTGACAATGAAATTTCCCCGTGGGGGTTCGGGCTTAAAATTTAGATGAAAGATAAACCGTTTCAGGTTTTTTTGGTCCTGACCGAGGTCCCTGGCACCGGTCCCCTACTTTCAGAACATGGTCCTATAAACCCTTGTTAATTATAAGGAATAGGACAATGAAACCCTAAAACCGGGTTGGATTGGCGGGTGTTAAACGTACCCAAATGTTTTATATTGTATTCCATGTCCCCCTTTATAGTATGGTAAAGGGTAAATTAGCTTTAAAAGGCACCGTGGGGCCCAAAGGACTTTATTGGGGGAACGGGTTGTGCTCTCCAGTCTTAAATGCTGATGGCTCCTGGGGAACTGGAATGAGGCACAACTCGTTCTCACCACCACCAACCCAACAACACAGGAGTCACATGATTTCATCGTTTACCCGTTTCATCCCAACATGACATTCTTCAGGTCACCGTGTGTCACTCACACCTCACTCCGCCTATATATATAATGTAATAAAGTTGGTAGAATTACCGACAATATGTAAAGTAAAAGGACACAAGTGCAACTAATGTGACATTTATTGTGGCAACGTTTCGCTCTCCAGAAGCTTTATAAAGCTTGATAAAGCTCCTGGAGAGCGAAACGTTGCCACAATAAATGTCACATTAGTTGCACTTGTGTCCTTTTACTTTACATATATAATGTCTTTCTACCTCTTTATGTTAGAAGTGATCAAGGTCCCAGGACTGAAACTTTTCTAATAAATATGTCATAGTGTTTGCTTACGTGTCTTTCTAAACCAACTAGTGGTATTACAGCGGGTGCTAGCACCGCCACCAGGGCGTCTTACAAGGGTATGGCGTGTTACTAGTGGTACCACGCCGGGTGGTAGCACCGCCATAGGGCGTCTTACAAGAGTATGGGGTGTTTTACTAGTGGTACCACTTGCATGGATGGTGAGTTGTACCACAGGACAGGACCTCTTACAGAGTTTGCTGGTGGGACAATACGGACCACACCTTCACTAGGACCTTTTACCACCAGTAAGGACCCCGCGCAGCGCCATTGCTCACTTTTTATAATCTCAATTGCTAAGTTGTTGGTCCATTGCACGCGAGGTGCCAGCATCACCACATGATGCATCATGTGACCCATGATGCTTGAGGTTCTGAGGTGCCCCATGGTGCTTAAGGTTCTAAGGTGACCCATGGTCCTTGAGGTTCTGAGGTGACCAAAGGTGCTTGAGGTTCGGAAGTGACCCATGGTGCTTGAGGTTCTGAGGTGACCCATGATGCTTAAGGTTCTGAGGTGACCCATGGTGCTTAAGGTTCGGAAGTGGCCCATGGTGCTTGAGGTTCTGGGAAAGCAGCTCATGGTGCTTGAGGTTCTGGGAAGGCGATCCATAGTGCTTGAGGCTCTGGGAAGGCGACCCATGGTACCTGAGGTTCTGGGAAGGCGATCCATGGTGCTTGAGGTTCTGAGAAGGCGATCCATGGTGCTTGAGGTTCTAGGAAGGCGATCCATGGTGCTTGAAGTTCTGGGAAGGCGATGCATGGGGGCTTGAGGTTCTAGGAAGGCGATCCATGGTGCTTGAGGTTCTGTGAAGGCGATCTATGGTGCTTGAGGTTCTGTGAAGGCGATCCATGGTGCTTGAGAATCTGGGAAGGCGATCCATGGTGCTTGAGGTTCTGGGAAGGCGATCCATGGTGCTTGAGAATCTGGGAAGGCGATCCATGGTGCTTGAGGTTCTGGGAAGGCGATCCATGGTGCTTGAGGTTCTGGGAAGGCGATCCATGGTGCTTGAGAATCTGAGAAGGCGATCCATGGTGCTTGAGGTTCTGGGAAGGCGATCCATGGTGCTTGACGTTCTGGGAAGGCGATGCATGGGGCTTGAGGTTCTAGGAAGGCGATCCATGGGGCTTGAGGTTCTAGGAAGGCGATCCATGGGGGCTTGAGGTTCTAGGAAGGCGATCCATGGTGCTTGAGGTTCTGTGAAGGCGATCTATGGTGCTTGAGGTTCTGTGAAGGCGATCCATGGTGCTTGAGAATCTGGGAAGGCGATCCATGGTGCTTGAGGTTCTGGGAAGGCGATCCATGGTGCTTGAGAATCTGGGAAGGCGATCCATGGTGCTTGAGGTTCTGGGAAGGCGATCCATGGTGCTTGAGGTTCTGGGAAGGCGATCCATGGTGCTTGAGAATCTGAGAAGGCGATCCATGGTGCTTGAGGTTCTGGGAAGGCGATCCATGGTGCTTGAAGTTCTGGGAAGGCGATGCATGGGGCTTGAGGTTCTAGGAAGGCGATCCATGGGGCTTGAGGTTCTAGGAAGGCGATCCATGGTGCTTGAGGTTCTGTGAAGGCGATCCATGGTGCTTGAGGTTCTGTGAAGGCGATCTATGGTGCTTGAGGTTCTGTGAAGGCGATCCATGGTGCTTGAGGTTCTTGGAAGGCGACCCATTGTGCTTGAAGTTTTGGGAAGGCGATCCATGGTGCTTGAGAATCTGGGAAGGCGATCCATGGTGCTTGAGGCTCTGGGAAGTTTGAACAAGATTTATTTTCCAGCGAAGTTGGAACGTATCAAGTGTCCACAATTTACGTGTAACTGATAAAACTAATACTTCTAAATAATTGGCAAATAGATTCCTGTTACTCACTGTAGATTAGTTTATTGTGTATCCCACATCCATCCTTTAGACGGTAGCACAAGAGCATATGGATAAGCGAAAAACTGAGGAACTAAGTCTTTCGCTTATCCATATGCTCTTGCACTACCATCCACAGGATGGAAGTGAGGTGCATAATAAACTAGCAGCTATCGTCCACAGGATGGATGTGCACAATAAACTAGCAGCTATCGTCCACAGGATGGATGCGCACAATAAACTAGCCGCTTCGGAGACCATTTCTAATCTATGAACGTGTTCTGTTTAGTACTGATTTATATTATTACGTCCGAAGAAGTGAATACCACTTACCAAGGCTGAGGAACTGATGGCCTCAATAAACAACAACTGAACCAACTACATCAACTACTACTACAGCAACTACAGCTATGTACCAGTAACCCGCACATAGGAGAGACAAAAGCTTACGACGACGTTTCGGTACGACTTGTAAATGTTACAAGTCTGACTGAATACAATACACAAAAAACCCGCACAAGTCCTATGTGGGAGTTATTTGTGTACTGTTCCAGTCACTGTATTGTGCATTTATGTTCTTTAATTACAACTACCACCATCACCAGAGTCATATTCGCCTGCATTCCACCTAACAAACCTGTAGTTCAGACGAAACATTTAGGCAATGGATCGTACGTTGCAGAGTGAATTCAGTAAGATTATAAACTCAGGTCGCCTCGTAGCATAAACCTGAAAGTGAGGAGACAATATGTGGCCAGAGGCTCCAAGTACACGCGCGGTCAACAGATCACCAAGGCAGTGTACCTTGGCAAGTTATACTCGCAGATCCAATACTCGCAGATCCATCCACCATGGAAATATAAACACAAATGCAGTATAATGTGATCCTTTATTGACAACGTTTCACCCACACAGTGGGCTTTTTCAAGTCACACACGGATCCGTGTGTGACTTGAAAAAGCCCACTGTGTGGGTGAAACGTTGTCAATAAAGGATCACATTATACTGCATTTGTGTTTATATTTCCATTGTGTCGGTATTTTATACCATTTATTTCCATCCATCCACCAGTTGACCCGGTGACCTGTGTTACGTACGCAACTGCCTGTTATCAGACCTGAGAACCTAGATATCCGTATTTTACGGCATATAAGACGCAGGAGCATATAACACGATGCTTCCAAACAGTTGTGTTGTAATGTTAGTAAACAACTGCTAAAGCGTAATCCAAAGCCTACCCTTGACCTTAACGTTTGTGCATATAAGGCGCAGGCTGGTTTCCCAAGACTATTTGATGGAAAAAAGAGCTCCTTATATGCCAGAAAATACAGTAATTAAGAATGAAGATACAAAGAATAATCACTGTAACGAAAAATGAATATAATATTTGAAAACAGAAATTTGGTTTAAAAAAACGAGTTCTTTGAATTATGACACTCAAGTTCAGTTGATTTTTGACGAGGTTATGAAAAATATCCTCGTAACGCCGTAAAAAATCAACTGAACGTGGGTGTCGTAACTCAAATAATCATAGTTTTACGTGAAATTTCTCTAAATTAATTTTTTCCTTGATTCTATTTTCAAATACTGTGTCTGACTTGTCTTAAGAAACGTTTCGTGAAGACAAGCATCAGGAACAGTACGGATATTTGATCACTGGTAAATAAGCTGGCTCGCCTCTCACATTAATCAAGGATAAATGTTTTAACATACTTATTGAATAAATATTAGTTTATTTTTTTTTTACTTATTTTCCAAACTGAATGCGGTATCCCGTTTACGTATTTTGAATGAAAATATATATTTTACCCGTTCATCTCTCTTTTTTTAATATTCCCAAGTGGGCGGTCCCACACCGGCCCCTGGTTATATTCATGGTGGAGTTCTAAACCCGTAGGGGTTATACAGCTTCTGGGAGAATGGAAGCCATTTAGATTCGATTCAAGGAATTGAAGCACAGGTCCAATTCCTTGCATCAATAGCCCCTCACCAGCATCAAGGAGTCTCCCTTGAGGGGACCAATCCCTGGTACAATGGAAAATATTTCTGGTCTTGTACATCAGACACTTCCAGAAGCACTGTTTTAGTCAATGTTTTGTTCTGCAAATCATTCCCAATTTCGATTTCCGTGCGATATCTTAAAAAAGGTCTCTGCTAATGGGCTTCAGACTCGCAACCTCTGGTGCAGTCTAGGTTAGGTTAGGTTAGGTCAGGTTTGTCAGGAAACAGGACAAGTGCTTAACCTAGTTAGAAGAAAGTTGGGATCGTTACTGAAGTGTGTAGGCGCCAATTTGGCAAATTTATTCTTAAAATGGCATGGCATTTTTCGGCGAAATACTTGAATAGGCCTATTCAGAACTACTTAATTCGTAAATGGCTGATGCAATTAAATAAAAAGAATGATAATTATAGGGCTTAGGCTGTGCACAGGTGCAAATTTGCCAAGTTACTAATAATTAATATAACGAAACATTTCCTCTAATAAATTAACTGCACATAAGTGTCTTTTTCCACATCTTGTCGGTATCACCATAACATTCCTCAAACTTGGAATTGTTAGATTCGGTTTGCTAACTAGAGAATGCATCTTCTGATCGGACTTAACCTTTAAGGACTGACTTTTTCCTCTCAAACATTCAATGCGAGTCTGGGCTCTGAGAACTTTGATTTACTAAATTTATTAAACAAATTTTTCCTTGCGATAACTGAAGAATGCCTATTCTGATAGGCTTCAAACTTTTAATTCTAATGTGAATTACTAAGAGAAAGGTTTGAATTGATGGTGGGTCGTGCAGATGCCAATTTGTAAATTTTACTGAAGAAATCGAGAATTCTGAAATAGTGGTTTTTCATGTCTCACGAAATCGTAATAAGAGGATTGCAAACCACGGAACTGGTGGAGTTTGAACTCATAGTGAAGTGAGTCGTAAAACTTGCATTTGTGGTCACAGTGGTGGCCCATGCTAACCTCCCTATGGTGTATAAATACACGTAGTTTAATGAATCTTATTGTAGCCAAGTGGCCCACTGGCTTACGCACCGGCCTGGAGTTTTACGACTCACTCCCCGTGGGTTCAAAAACCACCTGTTCCGTGATTTGGTTTTCATGTAATAATCTTTGAATGACTTATCCGATTCGTTTTAAAACTTCAACACTCTTCACTATTTCCCTTGCATGAATTCACGCAGAGAGGGCTGGGCTTACGGGAAACGGGGAACACCTGGGATTCCGCAGCGACCGGAGCACAAAGTTGTATATTGTGTGACACGTTTCACTCGTTACTACCAAGTGTGCAGTTGTTGTCAACATTTCTGGCTTGTCATCCTGTTCATTTTCTATTTTTTTTTTCCTGAGACATTCTGTACAACACTCACCTCCCAATCGCCAACATTCGCTACATCACGCACCTTCCCATTGCCAACATTCTTTACAACACGCTTCTCCTCATTTCACCACCACCAACACACACTACAATAAGCACCTCCTGAACTTCCCTCCTCCAACATCCTCTACAACACGCACCTCCTGAACTCACCTCCTACTCCAAATTTCCATTATCTACCTACTCCATCATACGCTTCATCCTGCAACATCACCTTCTCCACCGCCCTCAACACTAACTCTACAATCACTCCCATCATCACCTCTTCCCTTCCATACTCCCCTTCAGTACCACGAGCCATGCGACTTGCATTTATTCCCCTTCCTCCTTTTTCTCCCTTCCTTGTCTCCCTTTTCAATCTATTTTCTTCATTTTTCCTTTCTTCTATCCCTCCCTCCTTACCTGTCTCTTTTCCCTCCTCACTACAACTCTCTCTTTCTCTCTGCCCTTGTCTGCTTGACTGCCATTCTGCCTGCCGCTCTACCTGCCTGCCTGCCATTTTGCCTGCCGCTCTACCTGTCGCTCTACCAGCCTGCCGCTCTACCTGCCCGCCTGCCATTCTGCCTGCCTCCTATTCTGCCTGCCGCTCAACCTGCCCGCCTGCCATTATGCCTGCCATTCTGCCTGCCGCTCTACCTGCCTGCCTGCCTGCCATTCTGCCTGCCGCTATGCCTGCCTGCCATTCTGCCTGCCTCCTATTCTGCCTGCCGCTCAACCTGCCCGCCTGCCATTATGCCTGCCATTCTGCCTGCCGCTCTACCTGCCTGCCTGCCTGCCATTCTGCCTGCCGCTCTGCCTGCCGCTCTACCTGCCTGCCTGCCATTCTGCCTGCCACTCTACCTGCCTACCTGCCACTCTACCTGCCTGCCTGCCATTCTGCCTGTGCTCTACCTGCCCGCTTGCCGCTCTGCCTGCCCGCCTGCCGCTCTACCTGCCTGCCTGCCATTCTGTCTGCGCTCTACCTGCCCGCCTGCCATTCTGCCTGCCACTCTACCTGCCTGCCTGCCATTCTGCCTGCGCTCTACCTGCCTGCCGCTCTGCCTGCCTGCCTGCTTTTCTACCTGCCTGCTTGCCTGCCTGCCTGCCGCTCTGCCTGCCTGCCTGCCGTTCTGCCTGCCTGCCGCTCTACCTGCCTGCCTGCCGCTCTACCTGCCTGCCTGCCTGCCGCTCTGCCTGCCTCCCGGCCGCTCCACCTGCCTGCCTGCCGCTTTGCCTGCCTGCCACTCTGCCTGTCTGCCTGCCGCTCTACCTGCCTGCCTGCCGCTCTGCCTGCCTGCCTGCCTGCCGCTCTACCTGCCTGCCTGCCTGCCGCTCTACCTGCCTGCCTGCCGCTCTACCTGCCTGCCTGCTGCTCTGCCTGCCTGCCTGCCTGCCTGCCGCTCTGCCGCTCTACCTGCCTGCCTGCCACTCTACCTGCCTGCCTGCCTGCCGCTCTACTTGCCTGCCTGCCGCTCTACCTGCCTGCCGCTCTACCTGCCTGACTGCCTGCCGCTCTACCTGCCTGCCTGCCGCTCTGCCTGCATGCCTGCCTGCCTGCCTGCCGCTCTACCTGCCTGCCTACCGCTCTACCTGCCTGCCTGCCGCTCTGCCTGCCTGCCGCTCTACCTGCCTGCCTGCCGCTCTGCCTGCCTGCCGCTCTATCTGCCTGACTGCCTGCCGCTCTACCCGCCTGCCTACCGCTCTGCCTACCGCTCTGCCTGCCGCTCTACCTGCCGCTCTACCTGCCTGCCTGCCGCTCTGCCTGCCTGCCGCTCTACCTGCCTGCCTGCCGCTCTGCCTGCCTGCCGCTCTACCTACCTGCCTGCCGCTCTATCTGCCTGACTGCCTGCCGCTCTACCCGCCTGCCTACCGCTCTGCCTGCCTGCCTGCCGCTCTGCCTGCCTGCCGCTCTACCTGCCTGCCTGCCGCTCTACCTGCCTACCTGCCTGCCGCTCTACCTGCCTGCCTGCCGCTCTACCTGCCTACTTGCCTGCCTGCCGCTCTACCTGCCTACCTGCCTGCCGCTCTACCTGCCTGCCTGCCGCTCTACCTGCCTACCTGCCTGCCTGCCGCTCTACCTGCCTACCTGCCTGCCGCTCTACCTGCCTGCCTGCCGCTCTACCTGCCTACCTGCCTGCCGCTCTACCTGCCTACCTGCCTGCCTGCCGCTCTACCTGCCTACCTGCCTGCCGCTCTACCTGCCTACCTGCCTGCCTGCCGCTCTACCCGCCTGCCTGCCGCTCTACCTGCCTGCCTGCCGCTCTACCTGCCTGCCTGCCGCTCTACCTGCCTGCCTGCCGCTCTACCTGCCTGCCTGCCGCTCTGCCTGACTGACTGCCCCAACATTATCGTCTGACCTGACAACTATTACAACCACGATCATGCAAAAATTGAAAGTTAGGTTGGAAGATAAAGAGGCACAAGTAGCGTGTGCTGCCCCACACCCTCCATGGCCTCCCTATTACCTCTTCTTATCTCCTATCTTCCTTGTGCTGTTTTTCTTCTTACTATCTTCTCTTCCCTTCTTTCCTAATCTATGGTATTTTCTTCTAACAATTTTATTTTTCTTTGTTTTAGTCTTCCAGTTTTTCTTCCTCTATAGAATATATCTTCCTTATTAACTTCTATTTTTTCTTCATATCTTTTGTGTTTTTCTCTTCTTCCTGAATTCTCTATTTTCCTGTCTTCTGTCTTTTATTTTTTTTAGTTTTTTTCTCCTTCACATTTTCAATATTTCCTCTTCCTATCCTTAGACCTATCCTTTATCTTACCATCTTCTATAATTCAGACTTCATATTTTCTATATTCCCTTCTTTTTAACCAAACACAAACATTATGTATAACACTCCGGCCGTCTCCCACCGACGTAGGTGACCCAAGAAAAAGAAAAAAAAAACACTTTTACCATGATTCACTCCAATGTCTTGCCAGAGGCGTGCAGATACTGCAGTTCAGAAACTGCAATGTGTGTGGAGAAATCTTCTCCAAGGAAGGGGGTATCGGTATCGGGTATCGACGAAGTGTAAAAGGGATCTACCCCGCAGTGCCCCTCGCTGGCCTGGCTTGCCCTCATATAAAGGATACACTCACACCAGTGTTTTTTTCCTTCTTTGCCAAAGTACAACAATTTGCAACACAAATGCTTGATTTCTTGAAATGTCTTGATCACTGAGAGTTCATTATTGTCCCACATGTGAATAAAGTGAGGTAGGAGATTTCCTTCACCTTTCTTTCACCTTTAATTACTCTCGTTAACTCACATTGGTTGCAACACTGGTCTCTTGCAAAGACGTAGTGTGATCATGACACACACAGTCATATGCTTCCAATTAAAAGTGTTGTTGCAGAAGCAAGACACCATTGCTCTTTCTGAGAGGGCTGGGCCCCTCAGGTCTGAAAATGGCTGAAAAGGGCTGAAGGGGGCCCCAAACCC
>NC_069435.1:12286389-12336389 GCF_026875155.1 Cherax quadricarinatus | reverse complement strand
GTGATAGAAGGTGAAGGTAAAGTGATAGAAGGTGAAGGTAAAGTGATAGAAGGTGAAGGTAAAGTGATAGAAGGTGAAGGTAAAGTGATAGAAGGTAGTAAAGTATAGAAGGTGAAGGTAAAGTGATAGAAGGTGAAGGTAAAGTGATAGAAGGTGAAGGTAAAGTGATAGAAGGTGAAGGTAAAGATGAAGTGATAGAAGGTGAAGGTAAAGTGATAGAAGGTGAAGGTAAAGTGATAGAAGGTGAAGGTAAAGTGATAGAAGGTGAAGGTAAAGTGATAGAAGGCGAAGGTAAGTGATAGAAGGTAAGGTAAGTGATAGAAGGCGAAGGTAAAGTGATAGAAGGTGAAGGTAAAGTGATAGAAGGTGAAGGTAAAGTGATAGAAGGTGAAGGTAAAGTGATAGAAGGCGAAGGTAAAGTGATAGAAGGTGAAGGTAAAGTGATAGAAGGTGAAGGTAAAGATGAAGTGATAGAAGGTGAAGGTGAAGTGATAGAAGGTGAAGTTGAAGTGATAGAAGGTGAAGGTGAAGTGAGAGAAGGTGAAGTGAGAGAAGGTGAAGGTGAAATGAGAGAAGGTGTTGAACCCCATAGCCTTGATAGACAGTGTTCACTCGCTTATATATTTTTAAAAAGTGTTCAGTTCCTTACCCATGATTAAAGGTTTTCAGTCCATTAAACCTCATTAGTATTCAGTGTCTTAGCCTCGACTGAAGATGTTCAGATATATACCGAGGTATTATAAACCGCTGATATTTCATATCATCAACATAGCCATTATTGGTACACTTTTAAAGTGGTTAGATATGAAAAAAAAATGGTCTTAATGTTTATACTGTTCGGAAACTTTTCATACAGTTTCAGACAGTTACTAAAAAAATGTAAACAAGCCGGGTTAACATGAAGGGTATTACCATGGAGAGGGAAATACTTGAACAATTGGAAACAAAGATGTATGGAATGAAGCATGAGGATGGAAGAGTGTAATGAGTGGGTACCCATAAGGATCAGTGATGGCACGCTAAGAGTATGTTACAATTAATTCAGCATATGTCACATACCCATATAGGTATGGCCTCACGAACAGCGCACCAGGTGTTAAAGGTATGCTGAGTAGGCGTCCCATCATTATGTTAGCACCTTGGTTCAAGCAATCAATGACAAGGAAGTCCGCCAAAGTTGTGAAGCGATGTGGGACACTTGTTAATCAAAAGTGGCAGACTTACCTCCAAGCCTGGTCGAAGACGGTTCTCAATGTCTCTTGCTTGCACTGCCTTATGTACATATTTGTATATATTGTACATACACTACTTGTTATTTGGTGAAGGCATTATATGTATTTACTCTGCTGCCTTTTTGCTCGTTCCTCGTTTCTGCCTTCGTTATCGTGCTACAACCAGGTGTGTAGGCCACTAGACTACACCTGTGTTTGTAATAGTGGACAGAGGTTATTAACCTCACTCAGGGATGGCCAAGGAATATGAAAAGTACTAAGCATGTAGCCAGAGAAGCAAAACAACCTAGCTAAATTTCTATAGGAAATGTGTGACTTACGAACCTTGGACTATCACTCAGCAACCTCAGACACGCGAAATCCTAAAGCTATGTATGCCACAATCTTGAAGTATGAACCACATTCATGGAACCCTCGCTTGATAAAATAAATTCAAAAATAACTTTAGTTGTTGACACGTTTTATCATAGGTTTGACAAGTGTTTTCACAGGTTTGTCATGTGTTTTCACAGGTTTGACAAGTGTTTTCAAAGGTTTGACAAGTGTTTTCACAGGTTTGGCAAGTGTTTTCACAGGTTTGACAAGTGTTTTCACAAGTTTGACAAGTGTTTTCACAAGTTTGACAAGTATTTTCACAGGTTTGACAAGTGTTTTGAAGGTTTGACAAGTGTTTTGCATGTTTGAAAGTGTTTTCACATTTTTGACAAGTGTTTTGAAAGGTTTGACAAGTGTTTTCACAGGTTTAACATGTTTTATCAGAGATTTTCCACACTGTATCAGAGGTTATGGCATGTTGTCTCGTCAGCTATTTAGATATATTTCATCAGAGGTTTAACATATTTCATCAGAGGTTTGACATGTTTCATCAAAGGTTTGCAACGAGTCTAGTTCCGGAACTTAGAGTAATGATCTACGAGGAAATAAAGTTAAAATTAGATGATTTCAGAGTAGAAGGCCTAGAGGAGACACGACTACAACATACAATACACTTACAGGAGTGGAGACCCATAAACAAGTAAACAGGGACACAGAAAGGCTACAGGGAACCAAGAAATATTTCTTCAGTCTCAAGGTGCCCAAGAAGTGGAACGACCTGATTGAAAAAGCAACAGACTCAGGACTCCATACACAGCTTTAAGAACATACATGAAAACGGACCCTCGGGGCTTGTTAGTGATCAGGGTCACGATCATCTAAGTAGGAAAATAATAACTAGAACTATATACCTGCATTATAACTACTTCATATCTGCAATATAACTAGTTAATATCTGCTATATGACTACTACATATCTACAATATAACATTGACATGTCTGCTATATATCTACTTCTTTCCTGTTATATACCTACATTATACCTGGTAAATATCTTTTACGTAACTTATAACAGTTTTGTAGAATGATCAAAATGGTGAGAGCAAACCATACTACGGGTGGGGTTTGAACCCGCGGTCAGAGTCTCAAAACTCCAGACCGAGTTTTGAGACTCACTGACCGCGGGTTCAAACCCCACCCGTAGTATGGTTTGTTTGCAATTGTATCATTGCGATTTCGTGAGTCATGGTGAGAGTAAATGGGATACAAAAAATAAACGAGTACAAGTGGATGAGTACAAATGGGTGAGTATAGATTTGAATACATATTGGTGAGAACAAGCAGGTTCAAAAAAAAAAAAATGGAGTATAAATAGGCGAGAACGCCATTCGTTGTTACGAATAGGCGAGAGCACGTACTGGAGTCTCCTGGTCACCTCCTCGTGATCCTTAATACCGAGTCTTGCACCTGCACGACTCACCAGCATAAACAAGCTCGTGTGAACCTCATCACATACCCTGACAAAGCTCCAGGAGAGCGAAACGTAGCCACAATAAAACACGTCATTGGTTGCTCAGGTGTTTTTGGACTTAACCCAAAATAATTTCTCTAATATCTACCACTGTTTTGTTCAGTGCTGTGAAAGCTGTGATGTGATAATGCTGGGGGAGAGAGGAAGAGAGAGAGAGAGGAGAGGAGAGAGAGAGAGAGAGAGAGAGAGAGAGAGAGAGAGAGAGAGAGAGAGAGAGAGAGAGAGAGAGAGAGAGAGAGAGAGAGAGAGAGAGATTGCTAACTTTAGGTTTCAATCTGGACACCTGTGAGATGGACGACTCTAGGTGCTGAATCTTGTGTATGCCTGAAGGGGCACTGAATCATGCCTGAGAAGATTTACGCGGTGGCCGCCGAGCTCATGAATCATGTGACTGGGGAAAGGATGTGCGCTTGGAGGCATGCTGAATCATTTGGAGTTTGCTGGGGCGGTAGTACTGATGAATTATGTGCTCTATGTGAGGCGTAAATCCGTTTGCATCATTCAACACAGTGCTGAAGGCTCGACTCTCCGTCTGCTCCTGCAAGAACTCATGTGTAGTGAGGGGTAGGGGAAAGTCGTTGATTACGTAACGTACATAATAACAGAGAAATGTTATAATGAAATACTGAAATTTGTTTCAGAGACATGTGAGTTTGGTGTATAAATATACCTATTTGGATGAATCTTATTGTAGCCGGCTGGCCCAGTGGTTTACGCACTGGCCTTTGTGTACGCTTGTGTGTGTAGTGTGTATATGTGTACTAACCTATTGTTGGTTGCAGGAATCGATTCACGGCTCCTGGCCTCGTGTGTGTGTGTGTGTACTCGCCTATTTAGTGATGCAGGCATCGAGTCGTAGCTCCTGGCCGTGTGCGTACTCACTCACTGTGGTTGCAGGGGTAGAGTCACAGCTCCTGGCCCCCGCCTCTTCACTGGCGCTACTAGGTCACTCTCCCTGCTCCATGAGCTTTATCATACCTCTTACTAAAGCTTTGTACGATACCTGCCTCCACTGCATCACTTTCCAGATTATTCCACTTCCTGACAACTCTATGGCTGAAGAAATACTTCCTAACATCCCTGTGACTCATCTGAGTCTTTAACTTCTAACTGTGACCCCTTGTTGCTGTGTCCCATCTCTGGAACATCCGCTGTCCACCTTGTCGATTCCTCTCAGTATTTTATGTCATTGTCATATCCCCCCATCTCTTCTGTCTTCCAGTGTCGTCAGGTCGATTTCCCTTAACCTCTCCTTGTACGACATGCCCCTTAGCTCCGGGACTTGTCTCGTTGCAAACCTTTGCACTTCCTCTAATTTTCTGATGTGCTTGGCTAGGTGTGGGTTCCAAACTGGTGCTGCATACTCCAATATGGGCCTGACGTACACAGTGTACAGGGTCCTGAACAATTCCTTACTGAGATGTTGGAATGCTATTCTTAGGTTTGCTAGGGGCCCATATGCTACAGCAGTTATTTGGTTGATGTGTGTCTCAGATGTGTTCGATATTATACTCACCCCAAGATTCTTTTCCTCGAGTAAGGTTTGTAGTCTTTAACCCCTAGACTGTACTCTTTTTGCTGTTTTCTTCGCCCTTCCCCAATCTTCATGACTTTAAATCTGGTGGGGTTGAACTCCAGGAGCCAGTTTCTGGATTAGGCCTGCAGCTTGTCCAGATCCCTTTGTAATTCTGTCTGGTCCTCCTCCGACTGAATTCTCATTAGTTCACATCGTCTGCAAACAGGGACACTTCACATATATTAGAAAGAGCAGTGGTCCTTGGACTGACCCCTGTGGAACCCCGCTCATCACAGGCGCCCATTCTGACACTCGTCACGTACTATGATTCGCTATCTTCTCGTTAGGTATTCTCTGATCCATTACAGTGCCTTCCCTTTTATACCTGACTGGTCCTCCACATTTTTCACTAATCTCTTGTGTGGAACTGTGTCAAAAATCTTCTACAGTCTAAGAAAACACAGTATAACCACCCATCTCTCTATTGTCTTACTGCCGTCACCCTGTCATAGAACTCCAGTAGGCTTGTGACAAGGGATTTTCCATCTCTGAAACCGTGCTGGTTGTCGTTGATAAGCTCATTCCTTTTTGGTGCTCCACCACTCATCTTCTGATAATCTTCTCCATGACTTTGCATACTATACATGCCAGTGTGTGTGTATGTGTGTGTGTGTGTGTGTGTGTGTGTGTGTGTGTGTGTGTGTGTGTGTGTGTGTGTGGTGTGTGTGTGTGTATTTATTTTTCAAATCTCAGTGTAACTTAAATATTCAAATACTACAAATGTGTTCAATTAACTATGTAAATAGATTGCAGGTATTCATACATCATACCTACGCTCAGTAGGTGACCTGCATGAAGTATGCTGAAATATGTAAGGAAGCGGTGTAACCTTATATTGAAAGCTTGAAGTATGATAAATTATGCTATGAAGCTGACAGTAGAACCCTAGAGTGTATACCGAACTAGGACTATATTTAAAAACATATTATCTGAGATTATAATCACGGGGGAGCGCTAAACCTGTAGGGATTATACATCGCCTGTAGGGGGAGGGGAATTGGACGGTATTCTGGCTCAATTCAGGGACCTGTAGCACAGATCCAGTTCCCTAGATCAAGAGCCCCTCACCAGCGTCAAGGAACCTCCCTTGTGGGAATATTATCTGAGAATACCTAATTGACCTGAAAGTGTACAGTGGGGCTTCAAAAGTTTTGCTTCTGAAGGACATCAGACGCTCGAGTGAGCTGGTAAGCTTGAAGGCATACTTACCCAGGTGAGAATACTAGGTCACTACAGATAATAATACACAGTATATGCAATTGTGTTTTAAATCTTGTGATATATCATACACGATCACTGTGCTTGAGGCCAGCGCTATTAGCAATGGGAGAGGGAGGAGGAGGAGGAGGAGGAGGAGGAGGAGGAGGAGGAGGAGGAGGAGAGGAGAGGAGAGAGAGAGAGAGAGAGAGAGAGAGAGAGAGAGAGAGAGAGAGAGAGAGAGAGAGAGAGAGAGAGTTGGAATCCTGGGATGCGGTGAATGTCCTAGGGGTGAAATTTGATTCCAAACTGTCTGTGAAGAACTATGCCGTAAATCTTGCATGGCAACTAAGAAGCTAACAACACTATGATGTATCTAATAAATGATCGATAGCATAGGCTCCAAGACTGTACGAAGCACAAGTGCGTTCATGCCTTGAGTATGCTCCACTTTCTTGAACTGCATGCCCTCCGACAGATATATTCAGGGTGGGTCCGCTGGACCCACCCTGAATATATCTGTCATTTCAGCAGAGCCTTCAGTACAGGAGAGATTTAAATGGTCTTACTGTTATGTACTAGACCAATATTGTCAAGGTACCACACTTGGCTCTACTTCGCAGACAGCGAGAAAACATAAGATGTGCAGCAAACAGCACCTGCACTCTAGCAGTAGCCCTCTCAAAAGCTTCACTTCATTTGAGACCATTCATGGGACATGTTCCTTCACCATATAACACTGATGAGATAAAGTCAGCTGACCAAATGAAATAGCTGGCTCACAGCTGGCTCCAACTTCACTCTAAGGTGAGGTAGGTAATAGCTCTTAGATTATAAAAGGTAGGAACTAATCTAACCCTGTATAAACCCTGGTGTAAATGACAGAGAGAGAGAGAGAGAGAGAGAGAGAGAGAGAGAGAGAGAGAGAGAGAGAGAGAGAGAGAGAGAGAGAGAGAGAGAGAGAGAGAGAGAGTGAGAGAGAGAGAGTGAGAGAGACAGAGAGAGTTTGGGAATGGACTGTAAAGAGAGACTATAGGAACTGAATCTGACATTAGCTTACAGAAGAACCAGGGAAGACATGATAACATTAAAAATGCTCAAGTATGCACTGAGAGGCGGGAAAGAGGTGCACAAGGGTACAGTTAAAAGTTAAAGATGCAGATCAGCCACGAAGTACATTTTCAGCCTAATGGTGGTCAGGAGGCAGAATGACCTTGACGACGATGAATCCATACAAAGTACTATGAATAGGTATGACAGGGTCCAACGTGGCTAGAATTAAATTAAATCCGGCAAGAGGAGAGTTAAGAGGCAGGGCCGAGAAGCAGGGACTTGAACTCTGTAGCTACGAATTCGTACAGACACATACACACGCTACAATATACCACACACATACACATGGAGAAGGGAGAGTGGATCCAATGGCGACCACTGAGCAGGCAGGGCCAGGAGCTATGACTCGACCCCTGCAACCACAAGTAGGTAAGAACACAAACACCGAACTAACCAAGTGTCTTACTGAAAAATGCCTTTGACAGAGTGGTAACTAACACACACAGACAAGAGACATGACTTACGCTAAGGCCCTATCAGTCCACCAAGCAGGGCCGAGGAATGAAGGGGGAGAGATGTTGGGAGTAAGGGAGGGGGGAGAAGGTGGAAAGGGGAACAGGCCCCAGGCAGAGGCACGACCATGCCACCAAGAGATACAGGGGAAAAATAATGGAGAAAATCGCCATGTACAAACAGGACCCAGAGATAGACAGAAGGAAAGGAAATGGGAGGAGGAGAGGAAGAAGTCAGTGTTTGTTCATGGGCTTCAGGAGAGCGAGGGGAGGACACACAATGAAAGACGGCAGGAAGAAAAACAGGAGGTTGAAAACATCATCAGAGAAATAGGTGAGGAGGATATGACTGAGATAGTAAATTTTCAGAGAATAGGGATGGGGGGTACTTGAAGGCAAGAAATCGGATGGCCAAACTGATTTTCAAGACAGAAATGGTGCGGAACAGGATCCTGCAAGAGAAACCATGGCTGAAGGAATCATCAACATACAAGAGGGTGTTCCTAGACCAAGACAGAACAAGAACAGAACGACAGCAGCTGAGGGAGAGGACACAGAAACGAAAAGGGATAGGAAGAGAGACAAGGACAGAGTCGGCAGAGGACAACCAGAGCAGAGCAGAACAAGCGCAAGTACACACACAAAACCACCCCCAGAACCCCATAACCAAACATACTGTTCCAACACAAACCATAATTCACACCTACAGCCCCCACCCCACTACTAAGCTGTAGAATCTCACAGCACACTGCCAGGTTCCCCACCCTCACAGACCCCCCAGAACAGTGTTCGAGAGGAAACTGAAGGTATGGTACGCCAGTGCTAATGGAATAATGAATAAGTGGGAGGAGTGGTGCAAAAGAGTCATAGAGGCATCACCGGACATCATAGCTCTCACAGAAACCAAGCTCACAGGAATAACATATGCCATCTTTTGAATGGGATATCAGATCCTGAGGAAAGACAGGGAACAGAGAGGGTGGAGGAGTGGCACTGCTCATCAAAAACCAATGGGGTTTTGATGAGCTGGAGAGAGGAGACAGAGAAGCAAAGGACTGCATAATAAGAACACTTCAGTCTGGAGGTCCCAAGGTGGTAATTGCAGTGATGTATAACGCACCACAGGACAGCAGGAGGCTAAGGAAAGAGTATGATGAGAGTAACAGAGCAATGGTTGACACACTGGCTGAAGTGGCCAGAAGGGTTCATGCGATCAGGGCAAAGCTGCTGATTATGGGTGACTTATGTTCAATCACAAGGAAATCGACTGGGAGAACCTGGAGCCACATGGGGGCCCAGAAACGTGGAGGGCTAAGATGTTGGAGGTGGTGCTGGAAAACCTCATGTACCAACACGTAAGGGACACTACCAGGGAGAGAGGAGAGGATGAACCAGCACGACTGGACCTAGTATTCACCTTGAGTAGTCCAGATACTCAGAACATCACATATGAAAGCCCCCTTGAGACCAATGATCATGTGGTTCTCAGCTTCGAATACATAGTAGAGTTACAAGTGGAGAGGGAAGCAGGAAGGGCAGGACGAATGAAACCAAACTACAAGAGAGGGGACTACACAGGCATGAAGAATTTTCTGCATGGGCTTCACTGGGACAGAGAATTGGCAGGGAAGTCAGTAAACGAGGTGGTGAAATATGTAGCAACGATATACAAGGAAGCTGAGGAGAGGTTTGTACCAAAGGGTAACAGAAATAAAGAGAAAGCCAGGATGAGCCCTTGGTTCACCCAAAGGTGCAGAGAGGCCAGAACCAAGTGTGCTAGTGAATGGAAAAAGTATAGAAGGCAAAGAACCGTGGGGAATATGGAGAGCAGTCGTAGAGCCAGAAATGAATATGTAAGGGTAAGTAGGGAGGCCCAACGACAATATGAGAATGATACAGCAGCGAAAGCCAAATCTGACCCGAAGCTGTTGTACAGCCACATCAGGAGGAAAACAACAGTCAAGGACCAAGTAATCAGGGTGAGGAAGGAGAAGAGATAACAAGAAACGACTGTGAAGGATGTGAGGAGCTCAGCATGAGATTCAAAGAAGTGTTCACAGAAGACACATAAGGGACTCCAGAAAGACAGAGATGGGGTACACCATCATCTGTTAGACACAATACATACAACCGAGGAAGAAGAGACTGCTAAGAGAGCTACATACCTCAAAGGCGATGGGGCCGGATAAAATCTCTCCATGGGTCCTGAGAGAGGGAGCAAAAGCACTTTGTTTACCACTAACAACAATCTTCAACACATTTATCGAAACAGGACGACTACATAAAGTATGGGAGATAGCAAATGTAGTAGCAATTTTTAAAACAGGAAACAGACACGAAGTATTAAACTACAGACCAGTGCCACTGACATGTATAGTATGCAAAGTCATGGAGAAGATTATCAGAAGAGTAGTGGAACACCTAGAAAGGAATGAGCTTATCAACGACAGCCAGCACGATTTCAGGGGTGGGAAATCTGTTGTCACAAACCTACTGGAGTTCTATGACAAGGTAACATCAGTAAGACAAGAGAGGGGTGGATAGATTGCGTTTTCTTGGACTGTAAGAAGGCGTTTGACACAGTTCTACACAAGAGATTAGTGCAAAAGTTGGAGGACCAGGCAGGGATAACAGGGAAGGCACTGCAATGGACCAGGGAATACCTGTCAGGAAGATAACAGCGAGTCATGGTACGTAGCGTGGCATCAGAGTGGGCGCCTGTGACTAGCGGGGTTCCACAGGGGTCAGTCCTAGGACCGGTGCTGTTTCTGGTATTTGTGAACGACATGACGGAAGGAATAGACTGAGAAGTGTCCCTGTTTGCAGATGATGTGAAGCTGATGAGAGGAATTCAATCGGACGAAGACCAGGCAGAACTACGAAGGGATCTGGACAGACTGCAGGCCTGGTCCAGCAACTGGCTCTTGGAGTTCAATCCCACCAAGTGCAAAGTCATGAATCTTGGGGAAGGGCAAAGAAGACCGCAGACAAAGTTCAGTCTAGGGGGCCAGAGACTACAAACCTCACTCAGGGAAAAAGATCTTGGGGTGAGTATAATACCTGAGGCGCATATCAACCAAATAACTGCTGCAGCATACAGGCGCCTAGCAAACCTAAGAACAGCATTCCAACATCTCAACAAGGAATCGTTCGGGAACCTGTACACTGTGGACGTTACGCCTATATTGGAATATACAGCACGTAAGGAAGCTAGAGAAAGTGCAAAGGTTTACAAAAAGATTAGACCCAGAGCTATGGGGCATGTCCTACGAGGAGAGGTAAAGGGAAATCGACCTGACGGCACTGCAGGACAGGAGAGATAGGGGGAACATGATAACGACATAAATTACTGAGAGGAATGGACAAGGTGGACAGAGACAGGATATTCCAGAGATGGGACACAGCAACAAGTGGTCACAGTTGGAAGCTGAAGACTTAGATGAATCACAGGGATGTTAAGAAGTATTTCTTCAGTCACAGAGTTGTCAGGAAATGGAATAGTCCGGGAAGTGATGTAGTGGAGGCAGGATCCATACATTGCTTTAAGAAGAGGTATAATAAAGCTCGTGGAGCAGGAAGAGTGACCTAGAAGCGGCCAGTGAAGAGGCGGAGCAGGAGCTGTGACTCGACCCCTGCAACCACAACTAGGTGAGTACACACACACACACACACACACACACACACAAGGTGGACAAAGACAAGATGTTCCAGAGACTGGACACAGCAACAAGGGGACACAGTTGGAAGCTGAAGACACAGATGAATCACAGGGATGTTAGGAAGTATTTCTTCAGCCACAGAGTAGTCAGTAAGTGGAATAGTTTGGGAAGAGATGTAGTGGAGGCAGGATCCATACATAGCTTTAAGCAGAGGTACGATAAAGCTCATGGTTCAGGGAGAGTGAGCTAGTGGCGACCAGTGAAGAGGCGGGGCCAGGAGCTTGGACTCGACCCCTGCAACCTCAACTAGGTAAGTACACTTTCGAAAGGTCAACATATAATCAGATTGTGACTAATACTAAAAATAATTTATATATAAAAAGTTGTACTGGATAATTAAATAAATAATAAAGCAAATAAAATACCTTGATCCCACATGGATAACGAACCTAAAAAAATAAATCGATAATACCGGATATCTATGGTTTAAAAAAATAATTATAATTATCGTATACTAGCATCAAAGTCTGATAACTCAAATGATAACATCAGAGAGAGAAGATAAAGTTGTCAGTATTATTATAATATAACTGAGCTCTTCTTGGCCATTCATACAATAAGGTGTATACAATCAGAATTGCATACACTCGGCACTGTATACACCTCAGATCTGCATGAACTCAGAACTGATTATCAATATATCCACAGTCTCGTTTTTAATGTCAGTTGTAACGTTTTTGCTCGTATGTATGTATGTATGTATATATATATATATATATATATATATATATATATATATATATATATATATATATATATATATATATATATATTTGTCAAAGTGGGATGTCTGAATGCGCGTGGATGTTGTGCAGATAAGAAAGAGATGATTGTGGATGTTATGAATGAGAAGAAGCTCGATGTCCTGGCTTTCAGTGAAACTATTATTTAGTTGTAGCTATGGTTAGAGTAAGAGGTAGATGGGACAAGAGGAAAATGACAACAAGTAAGAGGGAGGTGAAAGTGTATAAACTAAGGGAGGAGAAAGTTCGGGTGAAATATAAGCAACTATTGGCAGAAAAATGGGCTGGTGCAAGTATGAGTAGTGGGGATGTTGAAGAGTGTTGGAATAGTTTTAACTATGCAGTATTAGAATGTGGGGCAGAAGTTTGTGGTTATAGGAGGGTGGGTGCAGGAGGAAAGAGGAGTGATTGGTGGAATGATGAAGTAAACGGTGAGATAAAAGAGAAAAAAGTAACTTATGAGAGGTTTTTACGAAGCAGAAGTGTTATAAGAAGACTAGAGTATATGGAGAGTAAAAGAAAAGTGAAGAGAGTGGTGAGAGAGTGCAAAAGGAGAGCAGATGATAGGGTGAGAGAGGCACTGTCAAGAAATTTTAATGTAAATAAGAAAATTTTTTGGAGCGAGTTAAGTTAAGAAAGCTTAGGGAACGAATGGATATGTCAGTTAAAAACAGAGTAGGAGAGTTAGTAGATGGGGAGATGGAGGTATTGGGTAGATGGCGAAAATATTTTGAGGAACTTTTAAATGTCGACGAAGAAAGGGAGGTAGTAATTTCATGCACTGGGCAGGGAGGTATACCTTCCTGTAGGAGTGAAGAAGAGCAGAATGTAAGTGTGGTGGAGGTGCGTGAGGCATTACACAGAATGAAAGGGGGTAAAGCAGCTGGAACTGATGGGATCATGACAGAAATTTTAAAAGCAGGGGGGGATATAGTGTTGGAGTGGTTGGTACTTTTGTTTAATAAATGTATGGAAGAGGGGAAGGTACCTAGGGATTCGCAGAGAGCGTGTATAGTCCCTTTATATAAAGGGAAGGGGGACAAAAGAGATTGTAAAAATTATAAAGGAATAAGTTTACTGAGTATACCAGGAAAAGTGCACGGTAGGGTTATTATTGAAAGAATTAGAGGTAAGACAGAATGTAGGAATGCAGTTGAGCAAGGAGGGTTTAGAGTGGGTAGGGGATGTGTGGATCAAGTGTTTACATTGAAACATATATGTGAACAGTATTTAGATAAAGGTAGGGAAGTTTTTACTGCATTTATGGATTTAGAAAAGGCATATGATAGAGCGGATAGGGGAGCAATGTGGCAGATGTTACAAGTATATGGAATAGGTGGTAAGTTACTAAATGCTGTAAAGAGCTTTTATGAGGATAGTGAGGCTCAGGTTAGAGTGTGTAGAAGAGAGGGAGACTACTTCCCTGTAAAAGTAGGTCTTAGACAGGGATGTGTAATGTCACCATGGTTGTTTAATATATTTAAGATGGAGTTGTAAAAGAAGTAAATGCTAGGGTGTTCGGGAGAGGGGTGGGATTAAATTGTGGGGAATCAAATACAAAATGGGAATTGACACAGTTACTTTTTGCTGACGATACAGTGCTTATGGGAGATTCTAAAGAAAAATTGCAATGGTTAGTAGACGAGTTTGGGAGTGTGTGTAAAGGTAGAAAGTTGAAAGTGAATATAGAAAAGAGTAAGGTGAAGAGGGTATCAAATGATTTAGATAAACAAAAACAGGATATCAAATTGGGGAGGAGGAGTATGGAAGAAGTGAATGTTTTCAGATATTTGGGAGTTGACGTGTCAGCGGATGGATTTATGAAGGATGAGGTTAATCATAGAATTGATGAAGGAAAAAAGGTGAGTGGTGCGTTGAGGTATATGTGTAGAAAAAAATGTTATCTATGGAGGCGAAGAAGGGAATGTATGAAAGTATAGTAGTACGAACACTCTTATATGGGTGTAACGCTTGGGTTGTAAATGCTGCAGCGAGGAGGCGGTTGGAGGCAGTGGAGATGTCCTGTCTAAGGGCAATGTGTGGTGTGAATATTATGCAGAAAATTCGGAGTGTGGAAATTAGGAGGTGTGGAGTTAATAAAAGTATTAGTCAGAGGGCTGAAGAGGGGTTGTTGAGATGGTTTGGTCATTTAGAGAGAATGGATCAAAGTAGAATGCCATGGAGAGCGTATAAATTTGTAGGAAAGGGAGGCGGGGTAGGGGTCGTCCTCGAAAAGGTTGGAGGGGGTAAAGGAGGGTTTGTGGGCGAGGGGCTTGGACTTCCAGCAAGCATGTGTGAGCGTGTTAGATAGGAGTGAATGGAGACGAATGGTATTTGGGACATGACGAGCTGTTGGAGTGTGAGCAGGGTATTATTTAGTGAAGGGATTCACTCCTGAAAATGGGAAGTACAATGCCTGCACTTTAAAGGAGGGGTTTGGGATATTGACAGTTTGGAAGGATATGTTGTGTATCTTTATACATATATGCTTTTAAACTGTTGTATTCTGAGCACCTCTGCAAAAACAGTGATTATGTGTGAGGTGAAAGTGTTGAATGGTGATGAAAGTATTTTCTTTTTGGGGATTTTCTTTTTGGGTCAACTTGCCTCGGTGGGAGACGGCCGACTTGTTAATATATATATATATATATATATATATATATATATATATATATATATATATATATAATATATATATATATATGGATGCTTAAGGATTAATCCTTGAACATCCACTGCCACGAGTGTCCTTGTAGGATCGATGCAGAGTGGATTAGGTGGCACGTACGTTGTGTTGTCTCTTGAGGTGGGACAATGTGTCGTGGGGTCGAACCCTGGCCTGCCATAGATTGCTCTACCAGCTTTCCTATCCTCTTCCATAGCATCAAACGAATTGATAAGACAAATTCTTCCTGATATCCTCAGTGACTCAGCAGGAATAGAAGACCCTAGCTATGCCAGTGCCATCACTGAATGGGAGACTCTTGCTGCTCCAGCACTAAACCCTAGTGAAGCACTGGCTCACAGTCAAGCTGGGATGGCCCGATCGCTGAAAAGGTGCTTGCCAACATGCTCAGGGCTGCAACATCAGATAGGGGGATTGCCCGTCTCCAGGCTGTGAGCGCACCTCACTCCGGGGGCTTCCTCCAAACAGTTCCCATATCGGCAATGGGAACGCGACTCGACCCTAAGACCCTCCGTATTGCAGTGGCTCTGCGCCTTGCTGCCCCAATTCACAGGGAATATACGTGTATTTGCGACAAAGCACAAGCAGACCAATACGGTCTACATGGTCTTAACTGTTCCAAAACCAAGGGCTGGCATGCAAGACACAATGAGGTCAACGATATCATTAAGAGAACCCTTGCTACAGCTGGATGCCCAGCCGAGAGGGAGCCCCAATCACTAGCAGCCAACAATACCCACAACCCAGCAAACCACCCCGACGGGATCACCATCTACCCTTAGAAGAATGGCAAGCTCTTAGCATGGGACTATACCTGTGTGTCCACACTGGCTGACACCTATATCCATCACAGTGTGGGGCGACAGGGAGGAGCTGCTGACCACAGGGAGGAGTACAAGATCAGCAAGTACAGGGACATAAGCCAACAGTATTAATTTGCCCCAGTGGGATCAGAGACCTTGGGATCATGGGGGAAAAAATGCCACACGTTTCCTTAAAGAATTGGGTTCCAGACTCATCGATACCACCAGGGACCCAAGGGCAGCCACTTTCATGTTCCAGCGCCTCAGCGTAGCCATCCAGAGGGGAAATGCTTGCTGCATACTTGGCTTGCATCCAGCTTCGGAGGAGCTGGAGGAAATTCATAATCTTTGATACATTGTGTCATTGTATTCATGTTTATGTTTTTCTGTAAATGTATTCTATTTATTAATAAATGTTCACAAAGAATATCAAATATAGGGGTGGTAGGAGAAGAAAATATTCAAACAGCTCCAGGGAGAACCTTGAGTTTTCCCTGAGGTACGTTTATTGTCTTCTCTGAGGATGAGGGTTCCCATTCCAGCCATAGAGTGGTACTTCCCTATAATAAATATATATATATATATATATATATATATATATATATATATATATATATATATATATATATATATATATATATATAATTGGGGCACCTTTAAAAAATGACGATGAGCAAAAACGTTACAAGTGACATGAAAAACGAGATTGTGCATATATTGATAAACAGTTCTCAGTTCATGCAAATCTGAGGTGTATACAATTCTGAGTGTACGCAATTCTGATTGTATACAATTCTGAGTGTACGCAATTCTGATTGTATACAATTCTGAGTGTACGCAATTCTGATTGTATACAATTCTGAGTGTACGCAATTCTGATTGTATACAATTCTGAGTGTACGCAATTCTGATTGTATACAATTCTGAGTGTACGCAATTCTGATTGTATACAATTCTGAGTGTACGCAATTCTGATTGTATGCAATTCTGAGTGTACGCAATTCTGATTGTATGCAATTCTGAGTGTACGCAATTCTGATTGTATACAATTCTGAGTGTACGCAATTCTGATTGTATACAATTCTGAGTGTACGCAATTCTGATTGTATACAATTCTGAGTGTACGCAATTCTGATTGTATACAATTCTGAGTGTACGCAATTCTGATTGTATACAATTCTGAGTGTACGCAATTCTGATTGTATGCAATTCTGAGTGTATGTAATTCTGAGTGCATGCAATTCTGAGTGTATGCAATTCTGGGGCTTGGTACAAAAATCATTTATATAATAAGCTACTCAACTCCTTGAGAATGAGGAATACAAATAAAACTGACAACACTGTATCTCTTATGCGATCATGCACATTCTAAGGCTCGTGTAGGTCTCACCTTCTCAGCAGGTCTCCCTTACGTCGTCATACAGGTCTCACCTTCTCAGCAGGTCTCCCTTACGTCGTCATACAGGTCTCACCTTCTCAGCAGGTCTCCCTTACGTCGTCATACAGGTCTCACCTTTTCAGCAGGTCTCCACAGCGAATCTCTAATGAATGTTGTTTTGATTATTATTATAATTAAAACTAAGCGCTAGACCACCAGGGTTATACAGCGATACAAAGTTATTTTAAGTTCCAGCCTCAACACACACATCTGTGAACTATTCTGTGACTCGAGCTTCTGTCACCAGAAATCCACTTTAGACGGGTATTACGTAAACAGTGGCCACACCCTGGCTGTAACCTTCAGAACACCACGTTATCTGCGACCATTCCTTCCGAGCATGACTCTAGTTTGGAACATTTTCATACAGTATTGAAACATTAATGAAGTCAATTAACTACATGAAATCGTTAGCCCATAGCTGGTTGTTACTACATCCAGGTCCTTATGTTTCATAAATATAAATATTTTAATGATATTCTGTATACACAAGGTGGTATTAAATTCCCTTCGGTTGTGAGGTAGACTGAAATGCCTTATTTCGACATATACTTATCAACAACAAAACATTCGTATTTAAATCTACCTACAAGTTTTTTATTATTGCACTTAAAGTATTCCAAGGTATATATTCATTACTGGAATATGTTATATTAAATTTTTCTACCAGATAGTATGAAAACTGCTTCAAGGTAACATATATTTACGTCCACTTGATAAGGAAGCCTTTCATATATGCTGAGGCAGGTAACACATCTCACCTCATAAAACAAGGTAGTAAATATTAACCTATCATTGTAACACTATTTTGTGTGTGTGTGTGTGTGTGTGTGTGTGTGTGTGTGTGTGTGTGTGTGTGTGTGTGTGTGTGTGTGTGTGTGTGTGTGTGTGTGTGTGTACTCACCTAGTTGTACTCACCTAGTTGAGGTTGCGGGGGTCGAGTCCGAGCTCCTGGCCCCGCCTCTTCACTGATCGCTACTAGGTCACTCTCTCTGAACCGTGAGCTTTATCATACCTCTGCTTAAAGCTATGTATGGATCCTGCCTCCACTACATCGCTTCCCAAACTATTCCACTTACTGACTACTCTGTGGCTGAAGAAATACTTCCTAACATCCCTGTGATTCATCTGTGTCTTCAACTTCCAACTGTGTCCCCTTGTTACTGTGTCCAATCTCTGGAACATCCTGTCTTTGTCCACCTTGTCAATTCCTCTCAGTATTTTGTATGTCGTTATCATGTCCCCCCTATCTCTCCTGTCCTCCAGTGTCGTCAGGTTGATTTCCCTTAACCTCTCCTCGTAGGACATACCTCTTAGTTCTGGGACTAGTCTTGTTGCAAACCTTTGCACTTTCTCTAGTTTCTTTACGTGCTTGGCTAGATGTGGGTTCCAAACTGGTGCCGCATACTCCAATATGGGCCTAACGTACACGGTGTACAGGGTCCTGAATGATTCCTAATTAAGATGTCGGAATGCTGTTCTGAGGTTTGCTAGGCGCCCATATGCTGCAGCAGTTATTTGGTTGATGTGCGCTTCAGGAGATGTGCCTGGTGTTATACTCACCCCAAGATCTTTTTCCTTGAGTGAGGTTTGTAGTCTCTGGCCCCCTAGACTGTACTCCGTCTGCGGTCTTCTTTGCCCTTCCCCAATCTTCATGACTTTGCACTTGGTGGGATTGAACTCCAGGAGCCAATTGCTGGACCAAGTCTGCAGCCTGTCCAGATCCCTTTGTAGTTCTGCCTGGTCTTCGATCGAGTGAATTCTTCTCATCAACTTCACGTTATCTGCAAACAGGGACACCTCAGAGTCTATTCCTTCCGTCATGTCGTTCACAAATACCAGAAACAGCACTGGTCCTAGGACTGACCCCTGTGGGACCCCGCTGGTCACAGGTGCCCACTCTGACACCTCGCCACGTACCATGACTCCCTGCTGCCTTCCTGACAAGTATTCCCTGATCCATTGTAGTGCCTTGTGTGTGTGTGTGTGTGTGTGTGTGTGTGTGTGTGTGTGTGTGTGTGTGAAAGAGAGGGGGGGAGAGGAAGACAGAGAGAGAGAGAGAGAGAGAGAGAGAGAGAGAGAAAAGGCTGTGGGCCCAGACAAGTTGAGCCCAAGATTGTTGAGAAGATGTGCAGACCAGCTAGCAGCACCTCTAACTCGCATCTTTCAGCACTGCCTAGTACAGTATTACAACCCAGGGTTCCAAATGGCCTGTTACCCCGGGTGTAATGGGAGCAAATAAACACAGTAGAAAAAGTTTAGACTTATATTATCCTTCACCAATTTAGAACAGCAATATGTACACTATGTACAGGGATAAGTATAGTGCACTCCACGGTAAGCAAAGCAGAAATAGAAGCCACAAGATAGCAGACCGTGCTTCAACCAGCTCTAGAATGGGAATGACCAGGGCAGACAGGAGAGCGGTACCCACATAACCTATGCGATTGCCAAAACCATCTTCTTATTGGCTAGAACCTGGTCACTAGTTGAACGACGGGGCCCCATCATCAACTCTTAGCAACCTGGTTCGCTGGTTGGGGGAGATAGCCTGTAAATGAGGGTGTGTACATGCGCCGAATAAAGGTTACGTACTCTTTGCATGCCACATACAGTGTAAATGGCCCTCTCTATGGAAAGAGGCAAATGTAGTCCCTGTTCACAAAAAGAAGAGCAGAGCAGAAATCAGCAACTACAGACCAGTGTCACTCCTGTCAATCACTGGTAAGATCCTTGAGACAATAATCTCAAGACAAATGACAGAGTTTTTTGACTACCACTCACTACTTTGTGATCGTCAATATGGCTTCAGGAAAGGTTACTCTGCTGCTGATCTGTTGTTAAACCTCTCCACTAAGTGGCACCAGTCACTGGATGAATCCAAAGTCAGCTGTGTGGTAGCACTGGACATTGCTGGCGCTTTCGACCGGGTGTGGCACCAGGGCCTCTTAGCAAAACTTCAAGCACTGGGAATTGCAGGCTCTACGCTATGTCTCCTCAGTGATTACCTTCATGGTAGATCTCTAAGTGTAGTCCTCAATGGAACGGAATCAGCAAGGCATCCTATTGGGGCAAGCGTTCCACAAGGAAGCGTGCTGGGTCCACTGTTATGGAATGTCTACTTCAACGACCTTCTTCATCTCATCCCAGAATCACATGCATATGCAGACGACTGTACAATGACATTCACTTATCCAAGAGAAGAAATGCCAGCTGCTCTAAGCTACATCAATCACCAGCTGAGAGCTATATCAGCTTGGGGAAATAGATGGCAAGTAACATTTGCACCTGAGAAAACGCAAATGATGATCGTCTCTAGGCACCATGATGGTAATGCTGGTGCAGTAGTAAGGATGAATGGGAGGATGTTGGCACCTGGAGAAGAAGTTGATATCCTTGGGGTGAAATTTGACTCCAAACTAACCATGAAGAACCATGTTGTAAATCTTGCAAACAAGGCAGCCAGGAAGCTTACAGCACTTCGCCGTATCTCGCATCTGCTTGACAGTAGGGGTTGCAAGATTCTGTACGAGGCACAAGTACGCTCACACCTTGAGTATGCTCCACTTTCTTGGTTTGCCTGCCCCCCTCTCATCTGCGACTGCTTGACAGAGTAGAGAACAGAGCAAGACGTCTCATCTCTCGCCTGGACCCATCCTGGATAGATCTGTCATTTCAGCAGAGCCTTCAACATAGGAGGGATGTGGGTGGCCTTACTGTTATGTACAAGGCCAATATTGTCAAAATACCACACTTGGATCCACTTCGAGGACAGCGTGAAACAAGCTTTTATGCCACAAGACGGGCAGAAAGCAGCAACTTCACTCTGGCTGTACCCTTCTCCAGAACATCACTCCATCTGAGATCATACATACCCAGGATGACTCGAGTATGGAACACATTCGTACAGCATAATGATGTCAACGAGATAAAGTCAGTTGATCAAATGAAAATGCTGGCCCACAGATGGCTCCAACTTCATCCTGTTCCGTACTTGTATGTCTCATAACAATAAAAATGCTTTCAAATGAGCTGATGTAGGTAACAGCTCTTAGCTTGCCAATAAAGTTAGGAATCCTTAACCTGTAATATAGCTAGGGATCCTTAACCTTGTCAAACCCTGTGTAAAAAAAAAAAAAAAAAAAAAAAACAAGCCATGGTAGATAACAAGGGGTAGCAGCATGGGCAGCAGCAGTGCGTGGTGGTCCTGACGATGCTCACCTCCGGAGAACCAAGTCACCCATCATTACGCAGACTCCTCCTATATTTCTTACACAAATGATAATACTCATACTCCGATAAGCTCTAATTAACTATATTGGTTTATATTTTTTCTGGCATCGAATTTTTTTTATATATCTCATCACGGCTGCTGATAATACCGGTCGCCTAAATTAGTGTTCCTTATATATACATATACAGATAAGTACGCACTAATTATGGCATGTAAATATACAGGTTCACAAACTCTCGTCCCCTACAGTACATTCCACAACAAGAAGGGATGGAGAGAAGTGCCACTAACTCAACACGAACAAGAGAATATTCGTAGAACTGGAGAACCCAAACAACCGTGACTTCAAGGATTGTAAAAGAAAATCGCTACAAGAACTCTAGCTGTCTCTAGAATTACAATTTTAAGTACTTTTCACAATGTTATATTTATTCTTGGTTGTGAAATGATGTATACTGCATGGATTTATTAATATGCTGAGGAAGACCCGAGAGAGATTCTGGAATATATGTGTATCTTTCTGCAGTCAGCACATCATACCCAACTGCTGCTGCAGTCAGCACATTATACCTAACTGCTCCTGCAGTCAGCACATCATACCCAACTGCTGCTGCAGTCAGCACATCATACCCAACTGCTCCTGCAGTCAGCACATCATACCCAACTGCTCCTGCAGTCAGCACATCATACCCAACTGCTCCTGCAGTCAGCACATCATACCCAACTGCTCCTGCAGTCAGCACATCATACCCAACTGCTCCTGCAGTCAGCACATCATACCCAACTGCTGCTGCAGTCAGCACATCATACCCAACTGCTGCTGCAGTCAGCACATCATACCCAACTGCTCCTGCAGTCAGCACATCATACCCAACTGCTGCTGCAGTCAGCACATCACACCCAACTGCTGCTGCAGTCAGCACATCACACCCAACTGCTGCTGCAGTCAGCACATCATACCCAACTGCTTCTGCAATCAGCACATCATACCCAACTGCTGCTGCAGTCAGCACATCATACCCAACTGCTGCTGCAGTCAGCACATCATACCCAACTGCTGCTGCAGTCAGCACATCATACCCAACTGCTGCTGCAGTCAGCACATCATACCCAACTGCTGCTGCAGTCAGCACATCATACCCAACTGCTCCTGCAGTCAGCACATCATACCCAACTGCTCCTGCAGTCAGCACATCATACCCAACTGCTCCTGCAGTCAGCACATCATACCCAACTGCTCCTGCAGTCAGCACATCATACCCAACTGCTGCTGCAGTCAGCACATCATACCCAACTGCTGCTGCAGTCAGCACACCATACCCAACTGCTCCTGCAGTCAGCACATCATACCCAACTGCTGCTGCAGTCAGCACATCACACCCAACTGCTGCTGCAGTCAGCACATCATACCCAACTGCTTCTGCAATCAGCACATCATACCCAACTGCTGCTGCAGTCAGCACATCATACCCAACTGCTGCTGCAGTCAGCACATCATACCCAACTGCTGCTGCAGTCAGCACATCATACCCAACTGCTGCTGCAGTCAGCACATCATACCCAACTGCTGCTGCAGTCAGCACATCATACCCAACTGCTCCTGCAGTCAGCACATCATACCCAACTGCTGCTGCAGTCAGCACATCACACCCAACTGCTGCTGCAGTCAGCACATCACACCCAACTGCTGCTGCAGTCAGCACATCATACCCAACTGCTTCTGCAATCAGCACATCATACCCAACTGCTGCTGCAGTCAGCACATCATACCCAACTGCTGCTGCAGTCAGCACATCATACCCAACTGCTGCTGCAGTCAGCACATCATACCCAACTGCTGCTGCAGTCAGCACATCATACCCAACTGCTCCTGCAGTCAGCACATCATACCCAACTGCTCCTGCAGTCAGCACATCATACCCAACTGCTCCTGCAGTCAGCACATCATACCCAACTGCTCCTGCAGTCAGCACATCATACCCAACTGCTGCTGCAGTCAGCACATCATACCCAACTGCTGCTGCAGTCAGCACACCATACCCAACTGCTCCTGCAGTCAGCACATCATACCCAACTGCTGCTGCAGTCAGCACATCACACCCAACTGCTGCTGCAGTCAGCACATCATACCCAACTGCTTCTGCAATCAGCACATCATACCCAACTGCTGCTGCAGTCAGCACATCATACCCAACTGCTGCTGCAGTCAGCACATCATACCCAACTGCTGCTGCAGTCAGCACATCATACCCAACTGCTGCTGCAGTCAGCACATCATACCCAACTGCTCCTGCAGTCAGCACATCATACCCAACTGCTGCTGCAGTCAGCACATCATACCCAACTGCTCCTGCAGTCAGCACATCATACCCAACTGTTCCTGCAGTCAGCACATCATACCCAACTGCTCCTGCAGTCAGCACATCATACCCAACTGCTCCTGCAGTCAGCACATCATACCCAACTGCTCCTGCAGTCAGCACATCATACCCAACTGCTCCTGCAGTCAGCACATCATACCCAACTGCTCCTGCAGTCAGCACATCATACCCAACTGCTCCTGCAGTCAGCACATCATACCCAACTGCTCCTGCAGTCAGCACATCATACCCAACTGCTCCTGCAGTCAGCACATCATACCCAACTGCTCCTGCAGTCAGCACATCATACCCAACTGCTCCTGCAGTCAGCACATCATACCCAACTGCTCCTGCAGTCAGCACATCATACCCAACTGCTCCTGCAGTCAGCACATCATACCCAACTGCTCATGCAGCCAACACATACACAATTTTTGCTGAAGGCAAATCATAAGCAACTGCTGCTGTATACAGCCTATCACACACAGCTGCTGGTGTAGGCAAACACCTACCCAGCTCATCATATCTAACTCTTGGTGTAGGCAAACATTCCCAGCTCATATCTAACTGCTGGTGCAAGCAACACACAACTCACTATCTGATGACGATTGAGAGTATTCACGTATGTGTACTCACCTGTACATGATTATAAAGAACGACTTTCACCTTCTGAAGTGCCGCCTCTTGGATGGCCGCTACTGGCTTCAAAACCCTTATTGTACCTCTTCTTAAAACGATGTATGGATTCTGCATCTACTCCACTAACTTGGTCGTTGCACTTCCTGACAACTCTAAAACTAAAAAATATATATCCTAACATCCCTGTGACTCAATCTGTCCCTGTCTAAGATGACTGTCGTATCACTGGTACAACTGCCCAAATGTACTCCTAGTAATCCTTTTGACTACTAGTTCCTAAGGCTTCTATGTATCAACGTGCTCTAGCATTACCGCTCCCAAGATGGATATAGGGAAGGGTTTCCATCATTACAACCATGTTGCGGGTGTTCTGGTAGGGTTTCCGCCACTAAACCATGTTGCAGGTATTTTAACAGGATTCAGCTCAAGGGCTGCCATGGTAAATAACGAAGGTGAACGAAAGGTGAGGATGCGAGGTGAAGAATAGGTGAAGGTGAATGATGTGCATGTGAAAGTGTACTCGTAAGCTTAACTGGAGGTGTATCTTGAACTACACGTGAAATATACAAGAAATGAGAAACAAACCATATAAAATTAATGTAAGAAGAACAAGAAGAACATAAGATGAGCCCAACAATTACCACACATGTGAGGCTGAGACTCAACATCAGTAACAATAGTTCCAACCATGACAGTTTCTTTCTTCCTTAAGAGATAGTGCAGGAATTGGAAGGGAGAAAATCCTTATGAAAGATAAAGTGATAACGAAAACACTCGTGATCAGTGCAGGAATCCGAACTTTCTTACAAAAGAAGATTATAGAAGTGGGCTCGACCTGATAACCTTGACAACACCAGAGGTCAACCTCACTGTCTGGCTATGAATCTTCTTGGGTAATGAAATTTTTAAAACGTAAATATTCCTCCAAGGCAGATGGCCAGTAAGGTGATCCATGGAACCAGTAATTATTTGAGATACTACACAGAAGGATTTTACTACATCGGAAATTACCTCGCAAGAAAGGCGACCCACAGAAGAGATAGCATCCGCCATCATTCATTAGCTCTCTTGCTAGAAGTGTTTAGACATCTCTAGGTGAACTAGAGATGAAGATGTGAGGTGAATTAGAGATGAAGATGTGAGGTGAAGAACAAACTATAGTGTCGGATGACCAACAGATGAAGGTATAAAATGAGCAACAGATAAGTGTGCAAGGTGAACAACCGCTGAAGATGTTGAACAAACGATGTTCGGTTAACACGTGAAGATGTAAAGTGAACAAGTGGTGAAAATGTGAAGGGGACCACTGCTGAAGGTGTAAGTGAACAACGGGTGAAGGAGTAAAGTAACAGATAAATGTATAAGGACAAAAACGGATAAATGCTTAAGATGAAACATAGGTGATGGTGGAAGGCGAAGTACAAGTGAAACTGTGTAATGAACTTCAGGTAAAAATGAAAGGTAAACAACATGTGAAGTTGTAATGTGCAAATAATGTTAAGAATAAACAAGAAGCGGCATAAAACTAAATAATAATAATAATAATAATAATAATAATAATAATAATAATCTAAGAGGGTTCCAAGGGTTATCTTTCATGAGACGCTGAACAACGACAACATTAGTATTAACTCCATGATTATTTATTCCTTAAAACCCCTACAGTGGACGTAGAGGGTTTAAAACCATCCAGGTCCACTGGGAAACAATAATACTTGGAATCAGTGCAAGATTTTGCCACTTCTGAAAGAAAAAAAAAAAAGGAAGATGCCGAGTCGTCAAGATGAGTTTAACCTGATGGACTTGATGACACCAGTAGCCAACCTCACTATCAGGCTACAAATCTTCCTGGTCAATAAAAAGTTTTAACACCAATATATATCTACACGTCTGGTGGTGGCCAGCAGGTTCATCCATGACACATATAAGATACTACACATATATCACTGTGATCCAACTGGATAGTGGGAATTACAGTGCTGTCTCAGCTCTCTGGTACACATATTTTCTCTACATATTTACTTCAACTGCCTTCCACAAGTGAAGCAAAGAAATTACATAACTCGTATGTCCTTAACCTGTTGTTATAGTTTTTTACAACCCTTACTTCTATATTAAAGTATATTTTTAAACATGGGTCGCTTCCTTTCAAGGAAAGGTGACCCATAGAAGAAAGGTGACATTCACCATCACAGTCATAAACAAAACTGTTAATGTCAAAGATTGCAAACTTTAGCATTCTTGTAAACCAATAACATGTTTATTTTTCCACTATAGTCTACCTTGTCCATAATTACTATCGCATTTGCTTTATTTCGTAAGGTAAAGTCTAGGATCTTTCCTTAATCTTTAAGGACAATTGTTGTAGAGGTGTTTAAGTTATACCATGAATTAAGGAAAGATACTAGACTTCACTTTACGAAACAAAGCAAATGTGATAGTAATTATGGACAAGGTAGATTATAGTGGAAAAATGAACATGTTACTACAAGATGGAGTAACTTACGTGCCCCTTAAATAATTATCCAGTAGTTACAAGCTGATTTGAAAGCTGCCCAAAATACTCTATGTAACCACTGGCATTCTATAATACGTACCAATAATGCCAACTAATCCTATATTAATTATATATTTTTTAAGAAATTTTTATTTTTACTCATGACATCTCTTGCTAGAAGTTAGCAGACATAATACAGTTGATGTTTCGAACCACAAAAGTGAACAACAGGTAAGGAAGGTGAGTGACAGATAAGGGAGTTAGGTGAACAATAGATAAAGGAGTAAGGCGAGCAACAGATTAAACTTGAAAAAAGGTGTAAAGTGAACACAAAGTATAAATTGTAGGTGAACAAGTGAAGATGTTAAGGAAACACGTGAAAATTCGAAGTTTAAATAAAGATGTGTAAGGTGAGCAAAAAAGGAAAGATGTAAAGTGAATAACAGATGACGATATAAGTTAAACAACATGTGAAAGTGTTGAACAGGTGAAGCCTTAAAATGATCAACGGGTAAATGTGTAGAGTAACTACAAGATGAAGATGCATAATAAGTGATAATGGTAGGTGAACTACAGGTGAAGAAATGAAGCACCAAAACTGATGGAAAAGCAAAGAGCTACTTAAAATTAGATACAAAATGCATAATAATAACGTAAAAAACTATTATCACTGACGGGAGGCTGGACCCAGACACAAGTAATAGTTTAAACCATTCCTTTATTTCTTCCTAGAATAATTCCACACTTTTAATTTCTGATTATCATTATAATCATGGGGGAGTGCTAAACCCATAGGATTATGCAGCACCTGTGGGGGGGGGGATGGAAGGTATTCAGGCTTAATTCAAGGAACTGGAGCACAGATCCAATTCCCTAGATCAAGAGCCCCTCACCAGCATCAAGGAACCTTCCTTGAGGGGTTTAATTTCTGAGTTATTTCTTGTAAAATACACAACAGTTAAACAGGGAAACAATAATAGTCAGGATCATTTTAAACATCTGCCATTTCTGATAAAAAAAAAGGAAGATATAATCGTCATTGAGCTCGACCTGATGACCTTGATGACACTAGTGGTCAACCTCACAATCAGACTACAAATCTTCCTGGTTAATGAAAGTTTTAAAACCCATATATCTCTCCATGTCAGGTGGTGACCAGCAGGTTGATCCATAACACCAGTAAACATCTGAGATACTACACAGGTATCGTGATTAACCTAGAGAGAGGGATTTACCTCGCTGTCTCAGCTATTTAGTACACACTTTACTTCTGGTTACCTATTCACTTCAATTATTTTCTACATCCTCCACACACTAAATCCTCACCTTCTCACCGTCAGACCGTCCATATAAATACATGTCCCGACATACGTTGCTGTTGAGAGTCAGACTAGAGTAATTCCGGTGTCATTGCCAAGTTCATTAAAGAAAGTACTAAAATTAGCCCCACATATATTAATTATATATATTCTTATGAAATATTTTTCACAGAAATCAATGAAAAATATTGGGGAAAGGTTATTTGTTAATAATGTAAAAATCTGCAATATTTCACTAACAATAGTCATCAATCTTACATGTTTTTAAGCAAATGATCTGGTTCGTTATTACTCTCATTTCGTCTATGCCAGAATATATTATTGTCACGTCAGTTATTTCACAGTAAGGTGAGTCACAGAGCTGACATTCACCGTGACTTATTCATCAGGTGAATAAGTAAGCTGAAGGTGCATAGTGAAATATAGTGGAAAGTTTAAGTTCAGCTGACGAAGGTTTATGAACTACAGTGAAGGTTTATGGTGAACTACAGTGAAGGTTTATGGTGAACTACAGTGAAGGTTTATGGTGAACTACAGTGTAGGTTTATGAACTACAGTGAAGGCTTATGGTGAACTACAGTGAAGGCTTATGAACTACAGTGAAGGTTTATGGTGAACTACAGTGAAGGTTTATGGTGAACTACAGTGAAGGTTTATGGTGAACTACAGTGAAGGTTTATGGTGAACTACAGTGAAGGTTTATGGTGAACTACAGTGAAGGTTTATGGTGAACTACAGTGAAGGTTTATGGTGAACTACAGTGAAGGTTTATGGTGAACTACAGTGAAGGTTTATGGTGAACATGGTGAACAAATATGATAGTTTAAGATACCAAGAATGATAGAATAATAATAATAATAATAATAATAAAGTGAGGATGAAATGATTATACACTTTGTAACACAAGTTTTGTTCCTGCTTTTGTGGCTTACAGGATGAACTTGACAAAAAAAAAAAGGCTAAATTTACACAAAGTTACACAAATTTCATTTTAAACTTTCTGAAATAAAGCTAAAAAGAGGAGTTTCTCTAGATTTGTGAACATGCAACAAATCACTCCCGTTTAAGCCCTAATATCTAAGACCAGAGCTTCTCTTCTTGCTAGCACCAACATGGAGGTAGTGTACTAGTGATAGTTTATGGTACATGACTAAATTAATACATAGCATTAGAAATCTTCTGTGTGAAGAAAGATTGAAGTCCCTTAAATTACATTCACTTGTAAGACAAAGAATGAGGAGAGACATGATCGAAGTGTATAAGTGGAATAAGGGGATGTAAATAAGGTTTTGATATCCCTCCATGAGAGAACCCGCAATAATCGATACAAATTAGAAATAATGGATACAAAATAGGAAAGTACTGGTTTAGAAATAGGGTAGTTGATGAGTGAAACTACCTAGCAAGGTAATTTCAAATTTAGGTTGGATAAATACATGAGTGAGTAAATAGAATTATCAAAGCTTGGGTAGTGTTTATTCTGTCAGTGGGTTGGATTTGTGAAGGACCTTCTTAGTATAGGCCAAAAGGCCTCCTGCAATGTTCTTAACTACAAGTGTGAATTACAAGTTCAGGTGGTGGAAATACATGTTTTCTCTGTTTTCACTATCTTCATTGACCTCCACCCTCACTACCTTTCTTGATCTTCCTTTTCTTTTTCTTCTTATTATTTCTCTTTCTTTTGTGAAGAGACTGTATAGATAAATTTCAGTCCTGACCTCACCTATCCACCACCATGACCTCATCTATGACCACACCAGACTATGTGTACTTCCAGTTGTTGTGCTTTCCCAAGTTTCGTGTCTCCAGAAGTCTATCTGTGTCCCCTCAGATGAACTCCCAGGTGTGGATCATGGTGAGGTGTGATCATAGTGAGGTGAGGTCATAGTGAGGTGTTTTCACAGTGAGGCGAGGCCGTAGATGTGGTCATATGTGGGAGGTGGTCATAGTTAGGTGATGTCAGAGGTGAGGGTATAGTGAACTGTGGTCATAGTGAACTCCCAGGTGAGGTGTGGTCGTAGATGTGGTCATAGGTGAGAAGTGGTCATAGGTGACGTCATAGACAGGTGTCGTGTGTATGTGTGGATCATGGTGAGGTGTGATCATAGTGAGGTGAGTTCATAGTGAGGTGAGGTCGTAGATGTGGTCATATGTGGGAGGTGGTCACAGGCGATGTCATAGGTAAGCTTATAGTGAGGTGTGGTCATAGGTTAGGTCATAGACAAGTGTAGTCATAGATGTAGTTATAGTCAGATGTGGTTTATGTTTCCATATGTCCAGGAGTCCATCTGTGTCCTCTCAGATGAACTTCCAGGTGTGGATAATGGTGAGGTGTGGTCATAGTGAGGTGTGGTCATGGTGAATTGTGGTCATAGTGAGGTGTGGTTTGTGTTTCCAGGTCTCCATCCGTGGGCCCCCGGATGTCAACCCTTCCACACTTCCCACTCCCGGTTGTTTTGGTGCTTTCCCTAGTTCCATGTGTGTGTGTGTGTGTGTGTGTGTTGTGTATGTGTTGGCCCCTCCCCAGTGACCTTGTTGGATGGGAACTTAGTCTTGTCTAGCTGGTCTACTGCCGAGACTGTCCAGGTGGGTGGAATTACAGGAGGGGACACACAGAAAACTGCGTCCTGTAATTACACCCACGAAGACACCCTGGACCAGCCAGACAAGACCAAGCTGCCTCCCAACTCGGCCACCAAGGTGAGGTTACTTAGTGAAAATCTCGGACTTCTATTTATGTTTCATTAAGTGTTCAAGTTAATTTTGCTTTCACTAATGCAGTTTTATAAGTGTATGTGTGAACGTTTTATCCTGTATAGATATGAATATGAAAGTACACAAGTACACACAAACACACACACACACACACACACACACACACAATAACCACGACACATATATTCATGTTTCCGAAAACAATTATGTGGATTCAAAATTCCCAAAAGTTTCACTTAACATTTCTCAGGAACCATCTTCTTATTGATGAAGTCGACCTTCACGGTAGTCTAGCTTTAATGACAAAGAACGACTTTAGCAGTATCTTCGATATTGGTGTTTTTATCCACTTGTACGTTAGCAACTCTGGCAACAAACACAATGTCTTTTGTAACAATTCGCTTTTTCTGTTTATTGAACGTTTGCAAAATTATGTTGATGCACACGTAACCTTCCTCTTTCTAATTCTAGCCAGTTATTCATTACTTATATTTTGTCTTTTCCATCACTCGATCACATTTTTGATATATTCATTGCTTGGTAATCAGCAGGCAACACACACTAATATTTTAATTAAACAATATTTTGCAACTGTATTTAACTGACCAGCAGTTGTGAACTGTCAGAAACAAAGGCAGGGACAAAGACTGTTCGTTATTTTTTTGTTTTCACTTGTTTATATTTGTGTCCGTATGTGACACTGTCTTCCCACCAAGAAATCTGCTACAAAAAAGATCAGTCACAGAGTTGTCAGGAAGTGGAATAGTCTGGGTAGTGATGTAGTGGAGGCAGGATCCATACATAGCTTTAAGAAGAGGTATGATAAAGTTCACGTAGCGGGAAGAGTGACTGGATAGCGGCCAGTTGAAGAGACGGGGCCAGGAGCTGTGAATCGACCCTCGCAACCACAACTAGGTGAGTACACACAATTCTCTCGTCCCACTCTGGAGAGTATACCTGGAGAGGGTTTCGGGGGTCAACGCCCCCGAGGCCCCGTCTGAAACCAGGCCTCTAGAATACTATATATAAACACAATTTCCCCAGCACACGTACAGTACTTAATATCCAACCCCTGTGTCACTCACGTGTGTGCAAACATTCTCAAACACATATGTGTACTTTCTTACACATATGTGTACTGTCTCACTATGACGTCATAAGACCACATCTCTCCTTATGTGTGTATCTGCTCTACAGTATATTAGAGTGTAAGTCTGAGGGACCTGCTGGTTCTCCAGACTTAAAAATTCGAGATAAATTACCTCCTACTTGATAATAAAGCTAGGTGATAGTGATGATTTGTGATGTATAGTTATGATTTATGATTTGCCGTGATGATTTATGTTCTGCAGTAATGATTTGTGATTTAAAGTGATTCTGCAGTGTTTTCTAGTGATGTGTAGTGATATGTGATTTCCAGTTCGTATTTAAATATATATTTTAATAGAATTCTGAGTAATCGGGACGTAGAATGCTGTTATAGTATTTTGTAGATATCCTTAATGATAAATGTGAAGATATCAGGAAGTAACAACTGAGAGAATCTTGTAGTGGATATAGCAAGAAAACATTTTTATGAATTATTACATAGTCTCTCTCTTACTTTTTAATTTTTCACGTCTTCACTTCTCTCAACTTCACTATATTGAGAAAAATATTCACAGACACAAACACAAAAAAATCTAGGTTAAGAAAATAAGATGTACAAACTGGGAGAGTCAACCTCTGGACAAAAGTGATTGTTGGTGTTGATGTTACAACCTGGCCAGTACAACTCTGTCTTATTGTTGGTGTTGATGTTACAACCTGGCCAGTACAACTCTGTCTTATTGTTGGTGTTGATGTTACAACCTGGCCAGTACAACTCTGTCTTATTGTCTTCAATACTGATGTTTTATGTATTATTGTCATCTTGCTCTACTCTTCCATTATTTTACTGTATTGTTCTTGTATGTTCTTGTGTGACACTTGTGTACTGTTCTGCTGTATGTTACTGCACTTGTGTGTTACAGTTTTGTTCTTATGTGTTACTGTATTGTTTTGTGTGACTGCACTGTTTTGTGTTGTTCTGTTGTTATTATAAGATACTTTTCTAGCCAGTTGGTTATTACTTATATTTTATCTTTTCCATCACTCAATCAATCACAATTTTGACATATTCATTGTTTGGTATAATCAGCAGGCAATAGACAAACACTGCTATTTATGTGTTAGTATGCAGTCCTTGCATGTAACACTAGTAATTTTCTTTTGTGTTATTTAAGTTACTGTACTGTTCTTGCGTGTTGCCGCACCGTTCTTCTGCATTACTTTACTGTTCTTGTATATTGACAAGCTTGCTATATTGTTGATGTAAAGGTCCAACATTATTACTTACATTAAACACTTCAAACTTTCTCACTGTACCTTCCACAACAGTGTCTCCCACACACATTCATTATATGCTAGACCTCGACAGCAATAGCAACTGCTCGAATGATGGTTTTACTTCTTTTTAAAATAATTCCCTCTTTTAACTTTCTTCTGAGTAACTATTTACAAAATATATGAACACTAAACAAAAAAACTAATGGTCAATGCAGGTATTTTCTTACGAAAAGGAAGCGTACAGAACTAATTAGGGTCGACTTGATGATCCCGACAACACCAGTGGTCGACCTCACTGTCAGTCTACGAATCTTCCTGGTTAGTGAAGGTTTCAAAATCCATATAACCATCCATGGCAGGTGGTGGACAGTAGGTTGATACATGACACCAGTAAACATCTGAGATAATACACAGGTATCACTGTGATTCATTTTGAGAGTGGGAGTTACCTTGCTGTCTCAGCTATCTAGCACACACTTTACTTATGGTTACATATTTAATTCAGTTTTTCTCTAAATTATCCATTTCACACATTACTTCTTAGCATATCACTGCATAAATATCTAAGTTCCTAAACCGTGTAACCTTCTCCATACAAATGTATGGTGGTAGAAAACCTGGACATGACTCGCCTCTCCTTGACATAACGTAGGTGCTGAGAATCTCTGTGCAGAATAACTCGGTCACTATTAGGCTCAATACAGAAGGCATTAAAATTAGCTTCACTCACGACATTAAGTTATCTCGCGGATAAAGCCGTCTTTTTAGCTAATGCAATATTTGTCATAGATATGAATCCAAAATATGGGGGAAGGTTTCTCGTAAATGATGTAAAATTCTACAGTATTTTTTTCACTACAAAGAATTATTCAATTTGTATGCTTTTAAGCATATAAATTCCTAAGGTGTCCATGTACCACTGTACTCTAGTTCTATCATGGACAGAGCTAGAGTATATAACGCGCACATTAAACTACCGCTTCGTTAGCAAAAATTAATCTGATGCAGTTAAGTGCAAAAGCGTTGTGAACTGCACGCGGCAGATAATTTAGCCTCACCTACTTCCTCATTAACTTCAAATATCAGTCGCTGTGTTCATGGTTCGATTCCCGGTGCTGGTGAAAACAGTGGGCTTGTTTACTTTCACCTGCTGCACATGTTCACATAGTAGTAAATAGGTAGCTGGGTGTTAGTTGACTGTTGTGGGTGGCATCTGGGGGTGGTAGTACACCTAGATAGGCCTGAGCTTTGAAATTAACTGAGGCAGGATAGCACTTTTTAGCATGAACATTAAAATGGTATAAAATACCGACAGGTTGTTAGGTAAGACACATATGCAACAGTTAGGTATCTTTATTTCGAAACGTTTCACCTACACAGTAGGCTTCTTCCGTCGAGTACAGAAAAGTTGATAGAAGCAGAAGAGACTTGAAGACGATGTAATCAGTCCATCACCCTTGAAGTTTTGAGGTGGTCAGTCCCTCAGTCTGGAGAAGAGTATTGTTCCAAAGTCTGAAACAATATGGAGTTGAAGTGACAGGATGGAGTCTTATATACCGTCAGGAGGTGAGATGTAGGCCACTAGTAACAACCTGTCGGTATTTTATACCATTACAACCTACATACCTACATACATAACATACCTAACATACCTACATACATAACATACCTACATACCTAACAACCTGTCGGTATTTCATACCATTTTAATGTTCACTCTGTCAGACACTGCAACACAAGGGTAACTTGGTACAGACCTGAAATTAACTTCTACTAGTGAGAATGGCTGGATTTGAGAGGGACCTGACCTCCCAACGACTACATTCTTACATCTACTAGTGGCCTACATCTCACCTCCTGGCGGTATATAAGGCTCCATCCTGTCACTTCAACTCCATATTGTTTTAGACTATGGAACAATACTCTTCTCCAGACTGAGGGACTGACCACCTCAAAACTTCAAGGGTGATGGACTGATTACATCGTCAAGTCTCTTCTGCTTCTATCAACTTTTCTGTACTCGACGGAAGAAGCCTACTGTGTAGGTGAAACGTTTCGAAATAAAGATCCCTAACTGTTGCTTGTGTCTTCCCAAAAAAATTTTTAGCATGTAAAATGTTTTGTTTTAAGAAAAAAACTTATTTTAAGTCCAGTGACTGTGCGTGTTTTGCGGGGGCAACACTTTTGGGTTTGATCCGTTGTTATGGGTTTTTTCTAAAGGGGTTTAACTCAAGGGTTTCACCCTACCATGTTCATTTGCCCTGGCAGGGGTTCGCTAAAGGGGGTTGCCTTCATTCACCGTTTTGGGCAAGTTGCAAGGGTTCAGACTTTTGTCTTCATTTAGTGGATGAAGATCGCCCCTACAAACTCTGGAACTGCGTAAAAGTTTGTTTTCATGGAGGCCTTAAAAACCAGTATGGGTGGAGATTAAAGCCTCCGTTGTGTGGATATTTGTCACGTAGTGGGGGAGGCTGAATTCCCCCTGCAAAACTTTTTTGGCCTTTTAATTGTGGGTTTGTTGATTCCCAGGACAAATTTACAATTCCAGTTTGTGTTGTAAAAGCTGGCATTGTTTTTTTTATTGATAAATACCCATCTCTGCCGCCGTATGACAGCAGTTTTTATATTTTTAACCATTGTCCCGCAACCCCTTCTTGCACTACCGTGGTACCAACCCATTTTTTCCCATACTGTGGTCCAACCCCATTTTTGAAAAACTAGTGGTACCAAACCATTTTGCACTCCCAGTGGTACCCCATTCTTGCCTCCCATTTGGTACAAACTCTTGCAATACTAGTGGTCCAAAACCCCTTCTTGCACTACCGTGGTCCCAACCGTTTCCCTACTAGTGGTACAAGCCCATTTTGAAAACTACCAGTGGTCCAACCCTTTTTGCATACTGTGGTAAAACCCATTTTGCATACCAGTGGTCCCAACCATTCTTGCATCCCAGGGGTTTTCCCAAAACCCATTCTTGACTCCCAGTGGTACCAACCAGTCTTGCACTACTAGTGGTAAAAAACCCATTCTTGCATACCAGTGGTCAACCCATTCTTGCATACAGTGGTACCACCCATTCTTGCATACTAGTGGTCCCAAACCCCCATTCTTGCATACCAGTGGTCCAATCCATTCTTGCCCCAGTGGTCCCAAACCCCATTCTTACACTCCCAGGGTACCAACCCAGTTTTGCACAATAGTGGTCCCAAACCCAGTCTTCCCAAAAAATAGGGGGTCCCAAACCCCATTCTTGCTTATAGTGGTCCCAAACCATTCTTGCACCCCCAGTGGACCAACCCATTCTTGCATTATAGGGGCACCAACCTTTCTTGCTTACTAGTGGTCCCAAAACCCATCTTGCATTACTATTGGTCCCAAACCCATTCTTGCATTTAGTGGTACCAACCCATTCTTGCATTACTGTGGCCCCCAACCCATTCTTGCATCCCAGGGGTCCAACCCATTCTTGCACTACCGTGGTCCAACCGTTTTGTACTCCGTGGTCCCAACCCCGTCTTGACCACCGGGGTACAACCCCTTCTTGCATACCAGGGGTCCAACCCCATTCTTGCTTATAGTGGTACCAACCCATTCTTGCATTTTCAGTGGTCCAACCCATTCTTGCATACCGTGGTACCAACCTTTTACACCCCCATGGTCCCAAACCCATTCTTGCACTACAGGTATCAACCCAGTCTTGCATACCGTGGTAAAAACCCTTCTTGCACTACCAGTGGTAAAAACCCATTTTTGCACTCCCAGTGGTACCCCCCTTCTTGCACTACCGTGGTACCAACCTTTCTTGCCACCGTGGGTCCAACCATTTTGCACTCCCGGTGGTACCAACCATTCTTCACTCCGTGGTCCAACCCATTTTGGCACACCGTGGTCCCAAACCCTTCTCCCTACCAGGGTCCCAACCCCATTTTGCATCCCAGTGGTCCCAAAACCCATTCTTGCACCCAGTGGTTACTCCCCATTTTGCATACCGGGGTACCAACCTTTCTTGACTACCAGTGGTCCAACCCATTTTGACTACCAGTGGCCCAACCATTCTTGCCTCCCAGTGGTCCCAAACCCATTCTTGCATACCATGGTCCAACCCATTCTTGCACTACAGTTTTTACCAACCCATTTTCCCTCCCAGTGCAAAAAGGGATGAGAGGCATTAGCTTTTCCTGCAGTGTTTTTTTTAATCTTTTTTAGACTCCCTTCACTATTATACTCTACACGGAAAAAATGCACTTACCCTTGATTTACTATCACCCCCTTTTTGATCCTTGTTAATGTTACAGTACTTCCCTGCTGCTACGTCTCCCTCTTTTATTACTTTTTTTTACAATATCTTACTATGTTTTATATATATTATTTTTATATATTATATATATTTATAATATTATATTATATATATATATTATATACTGGCTCCCTTCCTTTCGCGCTTCTCTAGTTAATGGTTCAGGTCGCACCGAGCGTCATCAAAAGTTTCGGTTCTTTATGCAGGTATTTATATGTGTGTGTGTGTATATATATTATATTTTAATATATATTTTTTATATTATATATATATATATATATATATTTTAAAAATGCTTTTAAAAAATGTTACTTTAATTTACAAAATTTCCATGGGGTTAATGGCTTAAATATTTATTAATACAAATTTTAAACTTTTTGAGAAAAATAGAAGTATTAAATTTGGCCCTTTTCATTTTTTTCTTCTAAAAAAAGGATATATAAATTGCTAGCGAGGCTAAGTTAATCTTAAACATAAAAAAAAAGCATGCCAGGTTAAATTTCGGGGTTATCTTAAGTGAACAGAAAATTTATTTAAAACGTTAAATTAAAAAAATGGGAAAATTTTTTAAAATGCAGTGAGTGAAGACAAGGTAGAGGTTGCAGGTGTGCAGGTTCCGCTCCATACCACTGGAGCTCTGGGCGCTCTAAAAAATGGTTTAGTGACATGGGCAGCATTTAGGAGATAGTTTATGCAGCGTGTGTTTGTTGTCCCAAGACTCTAGGGGCCGTAAAGATGGTGGTCCGTATAGTTTGTGTAAAGGTGGGGGGGCGAGTGGGTAGTTAGCCGGGAAAACACCCCCACACACACACCACACACACACACCACCACACACACACAAACCACCAAACTGAGCAGGAGGTGCAGAAGTGCTAAGTGACCCTTTATACCTTAAGGCGAGGGGACCGGACTTCCCCGTGGGGCCTGAGAGAAGGAGCCCAGATGCTGTGTGTGCCATAACATGTCTTCAAACACTCCCTTGAAAATGGGCAAATACCTGAGTTTTGAAGACGCAAAAGTAGTCCCATTTTTTTGGAGCAGAAACGAGGGGTAAATACAACCAGTGTCACTGAGTGTTAGTATGTAAAAACTGGAGAAGATTTCAGGGGGAGAGTGGTGGGCACTGGAACGGAACAAGATTATAAACGACAACCAGACGGGTTCTGGGAAAGGGAAAAACCCGTGTCATAACCTTCTGAAGTTTTATGACAAAGTAAACGAAGTAAGACCGGAGAGAGGAGTGGGGGTGATTGCATTTTCTGGACTGCAGGAAAGGGCCCTTTGACTAGTTCCCCACAGAGATTATGCAGAAGCTGGAGGATCAGGCGTGTATAAAAGGAAGGGCATGCAATGGATCAGAGAAAACCTGACAGGGAGGCAACAAAAGTTCTGGTACGTGATTAGGTTTCACAGTGGGCGCCCGTGCGAGCAGGGTCCCCCAGGGGTCAGTCCCAGGACCGTGCTATTTTTGGTATATGTGAAAGACTGATGGAAAGGAAAGACCCGAAGTGTTCCTGTTTGCAGATGATGTGAAGTTTAATGAGGAGAATTAAATCAGACGAGGATCGGTAGGACTTCAAAGAGGGCGGGCAGGCTGGACATGTGGGCCCGCAATTGGCTTCTCGAAATTTAACCCCCCCAAGTGCAAAATCATGAAAACGGGGAAGGGCAAAGAAGGCCCCCAGACAGAGTATAGATAGGTGGCAAAACCCAAAGGGGAAAAAATCTTGGGATGACCATAACACCCGGGACGTCTCGGAAGCACACATAACCAGATAACTGCTGCGAATGGGGCCCGGGGAAAACCTGAGGGAATAGCGTTTGATACCTTAGTAAGGAACGTTTAAGAACTGTACACTGTAGTCAGGCCCTACTGGAGTATGCAGCACCCGTTTGGAACCCCATTGGTCAAGCACGTCATAAATTAGAGAAAGTGCAAAGGGTTTTCAAAGGTTAGTCCGGAGTCAGGGGGAAAGATTTAGAGGAAAAAGGTTGAGGGAAAAATTTTCCCGACGACGCTGAAGGACAGGGGGTCGGGGGACAGATAAGACATACAAAAAAAAACTGCGTGCAAAAGACAAAGGGGGACAGAGGGCAGGATGTTAGGGGAAAGGGCCAATATGCAACAGTTAGGTATCTTTATTTCGAAACGTTTCGCCTACACAGTAGGCTTCTTCAGTCGAGTACAGAAAAGTTGATAGAAGCAGAAGAGACTTGAAGACGATGTAATCAGTCCATCACCCTTAAAGTTTTGAGGTGGTCAGTCCCTCAGTCTGGAGAAGAGCATTGTTCCGTAGTCTGAAACAATATGTCTGAAACATATTGTTTCAGACTACGGAACAATGCTCTTCTCCAGACTGAGGGACTGACCACCTCAAAACTTTAAGGGTGATGGACTGATTACATCGTCTTCAAGTCTCTTCTGCTTCTATCAACTTTTCTGTACTCGACTGAAGAAGCCTACTGTGTAGTCGAAACGTTTCGAAATAAAGATACCTAACTGTTGCATATGTGTCTTACCTAACAACCTGTCGGTATTTTATACCATTTTAATGTTCAGAGACAGGATGTTCCAGAGAGGGGACACAGAAAGAAGGGGTCACGATTGGAAGCTGAAGACTCAGACAAATCACAGGGATGTTAGGAATTATTTCTTCAGTCATAGAGTGGTCAGGAAGTGGAATAGTCTAGTAAGTGATGTAGTGGAGGCAGGAGCCATACATAGTTGTAAGACGAGGTACGACAAAGCTTAGGGAGCAGAGAGAGGACCTAGTAGCAATCAGTGAGGAGGCGGAGCCAGGAACTGAGTATCGACCCCAACAACCACAATTAGGTGAGTACAATTAGGTGAGTACACACACATACACATATACGCACGCATATACAACAGGCTTAGTGTCTAATCGACGTGCCTAAGACGACAAGGGATCGACCCACCTAAGGACATGTCACTGTTTTCTGCCTGTTTGTCGTTGATTTACAGCATGCAATAACAGAACGCTAATCTGAAAAATAAAAACAGGAAATTTACGAGAAATTGAGCAGATTTAATCGAGGTATTCACTGAGGAAACATGGATAGTACCAGATTATAAGCTTGAAAGGGGTAATGAGCATTTATTGGATAGAAGACATGTATTAAGGAATTTGTAATGAAAATACTGAAAGAGTTAGACACAACAAAAGACATGTGGACTATCATCATGGATGCTGAAAAACAGGAGCGAAAAAAAAATTATTGAACTTATAATAGTGATTTTCATGTCCCTGGAGACGTAAAATTTACCGGACAACTGCAAACGTGATCCCAGTATACAAGAGGAAGGGAGGGAGAGCAGACGAGAGTTACAGAATTACAAGACAATTCCTCTTCCTTCCTGATAGCATTCAAGAATTCTCTCATTCGAACATTGTCTCCTTTTTTGCAGTCTGGTTTCTCTGTTCTTGAATGTTTCTTTCCAAGTTCATTACAAAGTAATCAAAACATAGGACTGCATGACCACTCGTTCCCGGCGGGAACTCGAAAAATTCTCCAATGTCTGAAGCTTCAAATGTGAAGATCAGAGAGGGGGCGTCGGTGTGTGTGTGTGTGTGTGTGTGTGTGTGTGTGTGTGTGTGTGTGTGTGTGTGTGTGTGTGTGTGTGTGTGTACCTATCCTTTCCACCCATCCATCAGTGTCAGCTGGTAGTTCGCAGTCAGCGGCTGTCCTCACTGTCAGCTCTTGCCTCGCGGCTCCTATTATCTGCATCATATTTCATCCGCCTTAGTGACGCTCCCTTGCTTCCTCAGGCTAAAGATCTGTTTTCTTTTTTTTTTAAACCTGTCGCTTGATGTATGTGGGCGGTTGTCTGCTGTCTGCTTAACTGAGGGTTGCTTGTTGGTCTGAAGGTTCTCTGCTGAGCTGGTGGCTGTTGGTTAGTTGTGGGGTTTAACTAGCTAATGGTCCAAGTCTGACCGAAACGTCGTCATAAGTTTCAGTCTCCTATGTGCGGGTTATTTGTGTATTGTTGCAGTCACGGTATTGTGTTTTTTTATTCTTTCTTTTTAATGGAGTTAATGTTGCCTACTGGCCTGTAGTACCTGCTGGTCTGAGTGTTACCTGCTGGTCTGAGTGTTACCTGCTGGCCTGTAGTTAACTGCTGGTCTGAGTGTTACCTGCTGGCCTGTAGTTACCTGCTGGTCTGAGTGTTACCTGCTGGCCTGTAGTTAACTGCTGGTCTGAGTGTTACCTGCTGGCCTGTAGTTACCTGCTGGTCTGAGTGTTACCTGCTGGCCTGTAGTTACCTGCTGGTCTGAGTGTTACCTGCTGGCCTGTAGTTTACCTGCTGGTCTGAGTGTTACCTGCTGGCCTGTAGTTACCTGCTGGTCTGAGTGTTACCTGCTGGGCCCGTAGTTACCTGCTGGTCTGAGTGTTACCTGCTGGCCTGTAGTTACTGCTGGTCTGAGTGTTACCTGCTGGCCTGTAGTTACCTGCTGGTCTGAGTGTTACCTGCTGGCCTGTAGTTACCTGCTGGTCTGAGTGTTACCTGCTGGCCTGTAGTTACCTGCTGGTCTGAGTGTTACCTGCTGGCCTGAGTTACCTGCTGGTCTGAGTGTTACCTGCTGGCCTGTAGTTACCTGCTGGTCTGAGTGTTACCTGCTGGCCTGTAGTTACCTGCTGGTCTGAGTGTTACTGCTGGCCTGTAGTTACCTGCTGGTCTGAGTGTTACCTGCTGGCCTGTAGTTACCTGCTGGTCTGAGTGTTACCTGCTGGGCTGTAGTTACCTGCTGGTCTGAGTGTTACCTGCTGGGCCCGTAGTTACCTGCTGGTCTGAGTGTTACCTGCTGGCCTGTAGTTACCTGCTGGTCTGAGTGTTACCTGCTGGCCTGTAGTTACCTGCTGGTCTGAGTGTTACCTGCTGGCCTGAGTGTTACCTGCTGGCCTGTAGTTACCTGCTGGTCTGAGTGTTACCTGCTGGTCTGAGTGTTACCTGCTGGCCTGTGTTACCTGCTGGTCTGAGTGTTACCTGCTGGCCTGTAGTTACCTGCTGGTCTGAGTGTTACCTGCTGGCCTGTAGTTACCTGCTGGTCTGAGTGTTACCTGCTGGCCTGTAGTTACCTGCTGGTTTGAGTGTTACCTGCTGGCCTGTAGTTACCTGCTGGTCTGAGTGTTACCTGCTGGCCTGTAGTTACCTGCTGGTCTGAGTGTTACCTGCTGGCCTGTAGTTACCTTGCTGGTCTGAGTGTTACCTGCTGGCCTGTAGTTACCTGCTGGTCTGAGTGTTACCTGCTGGCCTGTAGTTACCTGCTGGTCTGAGTGTTACCTGCTGGCCTGTAGTTACCTGCTGGTCTGAGTGTTACCTGCTGGCCTGTAGTTACCTGCTGGTCTGAGTGTTACCTGACTGGCTGTAGTTACCTGCTGGTCTGAGTGTTACCTGCTAGCCTGTAGTTACCTGCTGGTCTGAGTGTTACCTGCTGGTCTGAGTGTTACCTGCTGGCCTGTAGTTACCTGCTGGTCTGAGTGTTACCTGCTGGCCTGTAGTTACCTGCTGGTCTGAGTGTTACCTGCTGGTCTGTAGTTACCTGCTGGTCTGATTGTTACCTGCTGGTCTGAGTGTTACCTGCTGGCCTGTTTGTTACCTGCTGGTCTGAGTGTTTTCCTGCTGGCCTGTAGTTACTGCTGGTCTGAGTGTTACCTGCTGGCCTGTAGTTACCTGCTGGTCTGAGTGTTACCTGCTGGTCTGAGTGTTACCTGCTGGCCTGTAGTTACCTGCTGGTCTGAGTGTTACCTGCTGGCCTGTAGTTACCTGCTGGTCTGAGTGTTACCTGCTGGTCTGTAGTTACCTGCTGGTCTGATTGTTACCTGCTGGTCTGAGTGTTACCTGCTGGCCTGTAGTTACCTGCTGGTCTGAGTGTTACCTGCTGGCCTGTAGTTACCTGCTGGTCTGAGTGTTACCTGCTGGTCTGTAGTTACCTGCTGGTCTGATTGTTACTTTCTGGTCTGAGTGTTACCTGCTGGCCTGTAGTTACCTGCTGGTCTGAGTGTTACCTGCTGGCCTGTAGTTACCTGCTGGTCTGAGTGTTACCTGCTGGCCTGTAGTTACCTGCTGGTCTGAGTGGGTTTCCTGCTGGTCTGAGTGTTACCTGCTGGCCTGTAGTTACCTGCTGGTCTGAGTGTTACCTGCTGGCCTGTAGTTACCTGCTGGTCTGAGTGTTACCTGCTGGTCTGTAGTTACCTGCTGGTCTGATTGTTACCTGCTGGTCTGAGTGTTACCTGCTGGCCTGTAGTTACCTGCTGGTCTGAGTGTTACCTGCTGGCCTGTAGTTACCTGCTGGTCTGAGTGTTACCTGCTGGTCTGTAGTTACCTGCTGGTCTGAGTGTTACCTGCTGGTCTGAGTGTTACCTGCTGGTCTGTAGTTACCTGCTGGTCTGATTGTTACCTGCTGGTCTGAGTGTTACCTGCTGGTCTGATTGTTACCTGCTGGTCTGATTGTTACCTGCTGGTCTGATTGTTACCTGCTGGTCTGTAGTTACCTGCTGGTCTGATTGTTACCTGCTGGTCTGAGTGTTACCTGCTGGTCTGATTGTTACCTGCTGGTCTGTAGTTACCTGCTGGTCTGATTGTTACCTGCTGGTCTGAGTGTTACCTGCTGGTCTGAGTGTTACCTGCTGGTCTGATTGTTACCTGCTGGTCTGAGTGTTACCTGCTGGTCTGATTGTTACCTGCTGGTCTGTAGTTACCTGCTGGTCTGATTGTTACCTGCTGGTCTGAGTGTTACCTGCTGGTCTGAGTGTTACCTGCTGGTCTGATTGTTACCTACTGGTCTGAGTGTTACCTGCTGGTTTGATTGTTACCTGCTGGTCTGTAGTTACCTACTGGTCTGATTGTTACCTGCTGGTCTGAGTGTTACCTGCTGGTCTGAGTGTTACCTGCTGGTCTGATTGTTACCTGCTGGTCTGAGTGTTACCTGCTGGTCTGAGTGTTACCTGCTGGTCTGATTGTTACCTGCTGGTCTGAGTGTTACCTGCTGGTCTGATTGTTACCTGCTGGTCTGAGTGTTACCTGCTGGTCTGATTGTTACCTGTTGGTCTGATTGTTACCTGCTGGTCTGAGTGTTACCTGCTGGTCTGAGTGTTACCTGCTGGTCTGAGTGCTACCTGCTTGGTCTGGGGTGTTACCTGCTGGTTGATTGTTACCTGCTGGTCTGATTGTTACTGCTGGTCTGAGTTTTTACCTGCTGGTCTGAGTGTTTTCCCGCTGGTCTGAGTGTTGCCTGCTGGTCTGAGTGTTACCTGCTGGTCTGAGTGTTGCCTGCTGGTCTGAGTGTTACCTGCTCTTCTGAGTGTTGCCTGCTGGTCTGAGTGTTACCTGCTGGTCTGAGTGTTACCTGCTGGTCTGAGTGCTACCTGCTGGTCTGAGTGTTACCTGCTGGTCTGATTGTTACCTGCTGGTCTGAGTGTTACCTGCTGGTCTGAGTGTTACCTGCTGGTCTGAGTGTTACCTGCTGGTCTGAGTGTTACCTGCTGGTCTGAGTGTTACCTGCTGGTCTGATTGTTACCTGCTGGTCTGAGTGTTACCTGCTGGTCTGAGTGTTACCTGCTGGCCTGAGTGTTACCTGCTGGTCTGAGTGTTACCTGCTGGTCTGATTGTTACCTGCTGGTCTGAGTGTTACCTGCTGGTCTGAGTGTTACCTGCTGGTCTGATTGTTACCTGCTGCTCTGAGTGTTGCCTGCTGCTCTGAGTGTTACCTGCTGGTCTGAGTGTTACCTGCTGCTCTGAGTGTTACCTGCTGGTCTGAGTGTTACCTGCTGGTCTGAGTGTTACCTGCTGGTCTGATTGTTACCTGCTGCTCTGAGTGTTACCTGCTGGTCTGAGTGTTACCTGCTGGTCTGATTGTTACCTGCTGCTCTGAGTGTTGCCTGCTGCTCTGAGTGTTACCTGCTGGTCTGATTGTTACCTGCTGGTCTGAGTGTTACCTGCTGGTCTGAGTGTTACCTGCTGGTCTGAGTGTTACCTGCTGCTCTGATTGTTACCTGCTGCTCTGAGTGTTACCTGCTGGTCTGAGTGTTACCTGCTGGTCTGATTGTTACCTGCTGCTCTGAGTGTTGCCTGCTGCTCTGAGTGTTACCTGCTGGTCTGAGTGTTACCTGCTGCTCTGAGTGTTGTCTGCTGATCTGAGTGTTACCTGCTGGTCTGAGTGTTACCTGCTGGTCTGATTGTTACCTGCTGGTCTGAGTGTTACCTGCTGGTCTGAGTGTTACCTGCTGGTCTGATTGTTACCTGCTGGTCTGAGTGTTACCTGCTGGTCTGAGTGTTACCTGCTGGTCTGAGTGTTACCTGCTGGTCTGATTGTTACCTGCTGGTCTGAGTGTTGCCTGCTGGTCTGAGTGTTGCCTGCTGGTCTGAGTGTTACCTGCTGTTCTGAGTGTTACCTGCTGCTCTGAGTGTTACCTGCTGCTCTGAGTGTTGCCTGCTGGTCTGAGTGTTACCTGGTGGTCTGAGTGTTGCCTGCTGGTCTGAGTGTTACCTGCTGCTCTGAGTGTTGCCTGCTGCTCTGAGTGTTGCCTGCTGCTCTGAGTGTTGCCTGCTGGTCTGAGTGTTACCTGCTGGTCTGAGTGTTGCCTGCTGCTCTGAGTGTTGCCTGCTGGTCTGAGTGTTACCTGCTGGTCTGAGTGTTGCCTGCTGGTCTGAGTATTGCCTGCTGGTCTGAGTGTTACCTGCTGCTCTGAGTGTTACCTGCTGGTCTGAGTGTTACCTGCTGCTCTGAGTGTTACCTGCTGCTCTGAGTGTTACCTGCTGGTCTGAGTGTTACCTGCTACTCTGAGTGTTACCTGCTGCTCTGAGTGTTACCTGCTGGTCTGAGTGTTACCTGCTGCTCTGAGTGTTACCTGCTGCTCTGAGTGCTGCTTCCTTGTATTGATTGTTGTTGTTTTTTATCTGAGGGCTATTTGTTGATCGGGAGGTGGCCCGTGACGTGGTGGCAAAAGCTCTCGCTTCACACAGCGAGGGTCCGGGTTCGATTCCCGACAAGGGTGAAAACACTGGGCGTGTTTCTTTACACCGGTTGTCTATGTTCACCCATCAGTAAAATGGGTACCTGGGTGTTAGTCGACTGGTGTGGGTCGCATCCTGGGACAAAACCAACCTAATTTGCCTGAAATGCTCAGCATAAAAAGCGGCTTTCTATATAGTAGTATGTCATTGATGTCAGCTTGGACTGTATACCTTGTACATGTACTTGTAAAAATAAAGATATTATAAGCTGGTCTGAATATTCCGCAACGATCTGAGAATTGTCTGTTGGGTTCCGCTTTTTACTTTGTATCAGAATGTTGGGAAATGAACCAGATTTAGAAAAACATATGCAAACACTAGGATGTATTTATTTGACAACGTTACGGTCCTGGGACCTTGATCACTTCTAACACACAGAGGTTAAAAGACAGTATATATAGGCAGAGAGTGAGTTGTAAGTGACGCATGGTGATCTAAGAATGACATTGGGAAGAGGACAGATAAACAATGTGATCACGTGACTGCTGTGTTGTTAGGTAGGTGGTCCTTTGCCTGGTTGAGTATCATGTATGCTAATGTTCGAGAAATTTTGTAGTTTCCAATATTATGTTCTATGGTGTCGGTGATGGCGATTAGCGAGGCTTCCAGACATCGTCTGGAAGCCTCGCTTGTCCTCACCGAACTTCTTGTTCGGTGAGGACAAGCTGTGTCTCATCCCACTTCATCAATGTCCCGTGGAGTCCCTGTGGAGGAGACAGGCGTACCTTAAGTCGTCTCTGTTGCTGGCGTTTCGATGTTCGTTAAGGCGGACCGAAAGACTTCTGCCTGTTCACGCTACATACTTCTCGGGACATTATACCCGCAGGGGATGGTGTAGACGCCTGCTGTGGAAGTTAGAGGTGTGGGGCTACGTTTCATAGTGAGGTCTTGAGCTCTAAGCAAGTACCTGGTTAATATTCGTGACAACATCACATAGAAGCACTGTGAACTGCTCAGAGGACTGCTGCATGGGGAATTTGTTGAGGATAGCTTGGGTCTCGAGTTTGCAATCCCGGATGAAGAAAGATGGAAACTGAAGACGTGTGAAGGTTTGTTTTATGTTGATACATTCTTCTTCAAGGGCTGGAGATGCAAAGAACTCTCAAGAAGCAGCCAATTAGGACACCTCTTTTAGTGCGGGTGTCTTGGTGCGAATGGGAGTGTATAAGATCGTCCTTGTTGAAGAGAAATTTGTCACTGTCAGGAGACCTGCACAGTGACGAACTTATATATTCTATAGGTATATTTACGGAGCAACTTGCAATATAAACAGACTGACTAATGTTATAGTAGTCAGGTTTGTGCTTGGTTACAAGTACGTTCGACAATTTTGCAAGACGCACTAAATGTAAAATATGTGGTCAGCTGTTTGATCATTTTCTTGAAAAATGTCTGCTTGATCGTACACTTAATGAGGAATGTACAGATAATAAGATACTAGACATATGGAAATTTCTTAAATTTGCTTGCAGCAGGTAAGGCACAATCTGTAGAAAAATGTTCAGTTGTACTGCTGCTAATCCGTTTAAGGCCTAGTTCCTAGGCCTTAAAGGGTCAATAAACATGGGATACATAGAGCACAAACTCTTACAAGTGTGTTGGAAGGATAGATGAATCCGGTGTTTTATGGTGCAGAAATTATTTTAGATAATACTGAACCTGTGGTGTGTTTACATTGATAATCCAGCAAGTGCCTTGAAAATTTCAGAAACCCAAGATGGCTACCAAGGTGGCCGCCGATCGTCCATTAATACTAAAAGACAAAGTAGATTATTAATATTTCGTAGTTTAATAAATTTTATTACTGATAAAAAATTTGTTAAAGGAAATAACATTTTATATTTTCATGTTGATAGTGATGCTGGTACGGGATTTCATATAAATAAGATATCCAAGATGGCTGCCTTGTTTACCAAGAAGACTGGTTACAGACACCGAGATATTCGCCTCCCCAGCGTCCTTTGCATTAGACAAGAAAGTGAACTAAACATAGGTTCATAAGGCATACATTTATTTTGGGTCAGATTCGGAGAACATTAATCATGCTACCGTGTACCTACAGATGCCACTTAGATGGATAATGCAATATGATCAACAATAATTGGTCTTCATTTCAAACAACGCAGAAAATATGACTCGGTCAATTACTTCTGCCTATGCTAGTACAGATTATATATCTACTCGCAGCCAAGAATACTACTTCTAATGCCACAGGAATGTCTCGAGAACAAAGCGAGAGTCAAACCACATGTTATAGGCTTTCTCCTGACACCTTAACACTAAACATTTACCCTAACATTAAACTAATCTTCATATTTATTATTATCATGAGCCTCCATATTTGCAAGACACTGAGCAAGAAAAACAAGCATTTGTACATCTACATCTAAGAGGTAATCAGGGCTGATCGTGGCTGCAGTTGTGATGGTTCACTTTCAGAACTTCTGGTGGTGCCATCACATTATCACCATGTGATGAATAACATTATCATCATGTGATCTCATTAAAATAAATGTGAGCAAAAGTATTAAGACGATACAGATCGTAGAAGATAATGCTAAAATAAAGTAACAGCCTGAGATTACATTTTTTAATGGTAAACATGAATTATTATTAATTACAATCAGGGGAAGTGTAATAGCTGAGGAATGGGAGGCACTCAGGTTCGATATTAGGAAGTGGAGACCAATCATTACTAATCTCGAGTTGAGACTAAAGAAAATGATAATATTAGTAATGTAATAATTCCATTATCCTCACCCCGTTTTGAAACTGCATCAGCTATAACAAAAATAACTTGTGAACCAACTAAATTATTATAAACCTCCACAATAGGATATTCCAATTACCAAAATTATTAATTATTACAAATAATTTCTCATTTTACAACTCATTCAAAGACATCACTGAGTCAGACTTGTTCATGAAACCCATGAATGTTTATCCATTCCAGGATTTATAACCAGTGGCTTCCTAATTTAAAAAATAAACTCTGCTCCTAACGTCTTGTACCTTTATCAAAACGTTACTCAGTAAAATCATAAAAAGAAATTAACTCGAAACAAGTATAGCTTACACTTTAACACGAAACAAGTATAGCTTACACTTTAACACGAAACAAGTATAGCTTACACTTTAACACGAAACAAGTATAGCTTACACTTTAACATGAAACAAGTATAGCTTACACTTTAACACGAAACAAGGATAGCTTACACTTTAACATGAAACAAGTACAGCTTACACTTTAACACGAAACAAGTATAGCTTACACTTTAACATGAAACAAGTATAGCTTACACTTTAACACGAAACAAGTACAGCTTACACTTTTAACAGGAAACGATGCTTCAATTCGTCAACAAGTCTCGACCCTGAGGTAGAAGCACCGTCACACAGACGATGCCAGCATGACTCTGCAGTACAAGAACAGGACGTGACCCAGACAACTAGAATCACATCAGAATGTCCAGTCCACTGGAGGTGGACTTTCATTCTGTAAAGTAAAAGGACAGAAGTGCAACTAATGTGGCATTTTATTATGTCAACGTTTCGCTCTCCAGGAGCTTTGTCAAGCCGTTACAGTACATGGACACAGAGGGTATATATAGGCTCAAAGTGAGGTGCCCTTAAGGACCTTGCCAACGACCCAAACATTATCGTCACCACCGCCGACAAAGGAGGTGGAGTCGTCATACTCAACACCAGTGAATACAACACCAAAATGATGGAC
>NC_069435.1:12142842-12285889 GCF_026875155.1 Cherax quadricarinatus | reverse complement strand
GACTTGAAGCGATGAAATCATCCATCACCCTGAATTTTTGAGGTGGCGCCCCCTCGTCTGGGAAGGATTGTTCCAAAGTCTGAAAAAAAATTGGGGTTTGAAGTGCGGTGGAGTCTTTATACCGTCGGGAGGGAGAGGTGGCCACTAGAAAAAACCCGTCGGATTTTATACCATTAAACCCTAATCCCTACATACAAAACTCCCTAACTACCACATACATAACTACCTCATACCTAACAACCTGTCGGTATTTCAACCATTTTAAGTTCACTCTGTCGAACGCACCCCAGGGAACTGGTACAGACGGAAATTAACTTCTACGTGGAATGGCGGATTTGGAGGGACTGACCCCAACGACTACATTCTTACATCTCTAGGGGCCTAACTCACCTCCGGCGGTATAAAAGGCCCATCCTGTCACTTCAACCCTATTGTTTTAGCAAGGAACAAATCTTCTCCAGCTGAGGGACTGACCACTCAAAATTCAAGGGTGATGGCTGATTACATCGTCAAGTCTTTTCTGTTCTATCAATTTTTTCTGTACTCGACGGAAGAAGCCTCTGTGTGGTGAAACTTTCGAAATAAAGATACTAACTGTTGTTTTGTGTCTTACCAAAAAACTTCTTAGCTGAAAAACTGATGTGTTAAAAAAAAAACTTATTTTATAGTCCGTGACTGGCGTGTTTTGCGGGGGCAGCACGTTGGGTGTAGATCCTTTGTTATAGGTGTTTTCAAAAGGGGGGTTTAACTCAAGGGTTGTCCCCACTCCCCCGGGGGTTTGTCTGGCAGGGGTTCAGCTCAAGGGTTGCCTTCATTACACCGTGTTGCAAGTTGCAAGGGTTCAGACTTTTGTCATTCATTTAGTGGATGAAGACTCGACCCTACAACACTCTGGAACTGCGTAAAAGATTGTATTTCATGGAGGCCTTAAACCAGTATGGGTGGAGATTCAAGCCTCCGTTCGTGTGGATCATTTGATACACGTAGTGGTGGAGGCTCGAATCTCCGCCTGCAAATCGTTGTGCACTCTTAACTTGTCAGGTTGTTGATTCACACAGGACTAATTACACATTCCAGTTTGTGTTGTAAAATGCTGGCATATGTTATTTTTATTGATAAAATAGCCATCTCTGCCAGCCGTATGACAGCTAGCTTTTAATATTCTTAACCATTGTCACCGCCAACCCATTCTTGCACTACCAGTGGTACCAACCCATTCTTGCACTACTAGTGGTACCAACCCATTCTTGCACAACTAGTGGTACCAACCCATTCTTGCACTACCAGTGGTACCAACCCATTCTTGCACTACCAGTGGTACCAACACAGTCTTGCACTACTAGTGGTACCAACCCATTCTTGCACTACCAGTGGTACCAACCCAGTCTTGCACTACTAGTGGTACAAGCCCATTCTTGCACTACCAGTGGTACCAACCCATTCTTGCACTACTAGTGGTACCAACCCATTCTTGCACTACCAGTGGTACCAACCCATTCTTGCACTACCAGTGGTACCAACCCATTCTTGCACTACCAGTGGTACCAACCCAGTCTTGCACTACTAGTGGTACCAACCCATTCTTGCACTACCAGTGGTACCAACCCATTCTTGCACTACAGTGGTACCAAACCCATTCTTGGGACTACTAGTGGTACCAACCCATTCTTGCACTACCAGTGGTACCAATCCATTCTTGCACTACCAGTGGTACCAACCCATTCTTACACTACCAGTGGTACCAACCCAGTCTTGCACAACTAGTGGGACCAACCATCTTGCACAATAGTGGGACCAACCATTCTTGCATACTAGGGTACAAACCCCCTTCTTGCACTAGTGGTACCAACCCATTCTTGCATTAAGTGGGACCAACCCATTCTTGCACTACTAGTGGTACCAACCCATTCTTGCATTACTAGTGGTACCAACCCATTCTTGCATTACTAGTGGTACCAACCCATTCTTGCATTACTAGTGGTACCAACCCATTCTTGCACTACCAGTGGTACCAACCCATTCTTGCACTACCAGTGGTACCAACCCGTTCTTGTACTCCAGTGGAACCCAAACCAGTCTTTACCACCAGTGTACAACCATTCTTGCACTACCAGTGGTACCAACCCATTCTTGCATTACTAGTGGTACCAACCCATTCTTGCACTATCAGTGGTACCAACCCATTCTTGCACACCAGTGGTACCAACCATTTTACACTCCAGTGGTTACCAACCCATTTCTTGCACTACCAGTGATATCAACCCAGTCTTGCACTACCAGTGGTACCAACCCATTCTTGCACTACCAGTGGTACCAACCCATTCTTGCACTCCCAGTGGTACCAACCCATTCTTGCACTACCAGTGGTACCAACCCATTCTTGCACTACCAGTGGTACCAACCCATTCTTGCACTACCAGTGGTACCAACCCATTCTTGCACTCCCAGTGGTACCAACCCATTCTTGCACTACCAGTGGTACCAACCCATTCTTGCACTACCAGTGGTACCAACCCATTCTTGCACTACCAGTGGTACCAACCCATTCTTGCACTACCAGTGGTACTAACCCATTCTTGCACTACCAGTGGTACCAACCCATTCTTGCACTACCAGTGGTACCAACCCATTCTTGCACTACCAGTGGTACCAACCCATTCTTGCACTACCAGTGGTACCAACCCATTCTTGCACTACCAGTGGTACCAACCCATTCTTGCACTACCAGTGGTACCAACCCATTCTTGCACTACCAGTGCAAAAATGGGATGCACGAGAGCATTAGCTCTCCTGCAGTGCTTTTTAATCTCTTCTTAGACTACCTTCACTATTACTACTACTACAACGGTAACAATGCACTCTGACCCTTGATTTACTATCACCACCTTATTGCTATCCTTGTTAATGTTACAGTACTTACACTGCTGCTACGTCTACCTCTTACATTATTACTATTTTTACAACTATCTTACTACTGTTTTATATATATATATATATATATATAAAATATATATATATATATATATAAATATATAAATATATATTATATACTGGCTCCCTTCCCCTTCGCGCTTCTGACTAGTTAATGGTTCAGGTCGCACCGAGACGTCATCATAAGTTTCGGTCTCTTATATGCAGGTCATTTATATGTGTGTGTGTGTATTTTATATATAATATATATATATATATATATATATATATATATATATATATATATATATATATATGTTAAATGCGTTTAAAAATGTTACATTAATCTTACAAAATTTCATGGCAGGTTAACTGGCTTGAATATTTATTAATGCACAAATTTAAACATTTGAGAAAAAATAGAACTGTAATTAAATTTGGCCTCTATCATTTTTTTCTTCTAAAAAAAGGACATATATAAATATGCTAGCGAGGCTAAGTTAATCTTAAACATAAAATATGCATGCCAGGTTAATTTACGGGAATATATCTATAAGTGAACAGAAAATTATATTTAAAACAGTTAAATTAAAAATAATGGTAATTTTTGCTAAAATGCAGTGAGTGAAGACAAGGTAGAGAGTTGCAGTGTGTGCAGAGTTCCGCTCCACTACCACTGGAGCTCTGGACGCTCTAATAACATGGTTTACGTGACATGGGCAGCATTTAGGCAGATAGTTTATGCAGCTGTGATGTTCTTGTTCGTCCAAGACTCTAGGACCGTAACGATGGTGGTCCAGTATAGTTCTTGTGTAATGGCTGGGCGGGCTGAGTGGGTAGTTAGCCCGGACACCACACACCACCCACCCCACACACACACCACACACACACACACACAACCACACAAACTGAGCAGGAGGTGCAGAAGCTGCTAAGTGCCCTGATCCCTTTAAAGGCGATGGGACGGACCCCCCCGGGGGCCCGAGAGAAGGAGCCGAGATGCGGGTGGCCCACAAACCCATGTTTTCAACACCCCCTTGAAACTGGGCAACTATGAGTTATGAAGACGACAATTAGCCCCCATTTTAAGGAGCAGAAACGGGCTAAACTACAACCAGTGTCACTGAGTGTTAGTATTAAAGCATGGAGAAGATATCAGAGGAGAGTGGTGGGCCCCTGGAACGGAACAAGTTTTAAAACGACAACCAGAAAGGGGGTTCTGGAAGGTAAATCGTGTCAAAACCCTTCTGAAGTTTTATGAAAAAAAGAAAACGAAGTAAGACCGAGGAGAGGAGTGGGGCTGTTTGAAAATTTTCCGGGGGACTGCAGGAAAAGGCCTTCGACATAGTTCCTACAGAGATTATGCAGAACCCTGGGGACAGGCGTGTTTTAAACGGAAGGCACTGCAATGGTAAGCCGACGGGAGGAAAAACAACATTCTTTTCTTTGGTTTCCGGGGGCCTTCGGGGGCCCCCGGGGGCAGTCCTAGGCCTTGTATTTTGGTTAGGTGCTTATGGGGGCCAAAAGGCCGGGCGTGTGTGGTTAATGGGGTTTAAATCGCGGGTGGTAGGGGCTTCAAAAAGACCGGGCGCCTGGAATGGCCGAATTGGCCCGTTCCCCCATCAAATCAAAATGGGGGGGGGCAAAGGGGCCCCCGCGGAACAGAGATAAATGGACCAAAGAAGACTTGGGTTGCCCACCGAGGTCTGGGCCCAACCCCGTTGCTGCAATTGGGCCCGCAAAACCAAATTTAGCTTTCAAACCCAAAATTTTTTAAACCGACCTGATCCCCCTAGGGGTATGCGCCAGTTGGCCCACTTGGGTCAAACGCCCCTTAAAATTTGGGGAAAAAGTTTCCGGTTATCCCTCGGGGAATGTTTTTCAAAAAGGTTGAAAAAAACCCCCTGACACGCTGGGCAGGGGTAGGGGGGCGAATTCCCGTCAAAAACTGCGTTCCCCCAACAGGGGGAACAAACCAGGAAAAAAATCAAACATTTGGTTTTTATTTGAAATTTTCGCCCCGTACTTCTTCTCGAGTACAGAAAAGTTGATAAAGCAGAAGAGACAAGACGATGTAATCAGTCCTCCCCCTTTAAAAAGTTTTGAGGGGTCATCCCCAGTTGGAGAAGAGCATTGTTCCGTAGTTAAAACCCCTATTTTGAACATATTTTTTTCAGACAGGGAAAATGTCTTCCCCAATGAGGGATGCCCCTCAAAACTTTAAGGTTGGACTGATTACATCGTCTTCAAGTTCTTCGCTTCTATCAACTTTTCTGTACTCGATGAAGAAGCCTACTGGGCCCAAACGTTCGAAATAAAATACCAAAATGTTCCAGGGGTTTTTTACCAAAAAACCTGTCGGTATTTTATACCATTTAAATGTTCAGAGACGGGATGTTCCAGAAGGGGACACAAAAGAAGGGGTCACGATTGGAAGTGAAGACTCAGACAATCACAGGGATGTTAGGGTTATTTCTTCAGTCATAGAGTGGGCAGGAAATGGAAAAGTCTAGTAAGTATGTTTGGAGGCAGAAACATACATGTTGAAGACGAGGTACGACAAAAACTTTGGGGCAAGAGAGGGCCCAGTAGCAAAAGGAGGGGGCGGAGCCGGAACTGGATCGACCCCCAAAAACCCCAATTAGGTGAGACAATTAGGTGAGTACACACACAACAATACACGCATATACAACAGGCTTAGTGTTAACGACGTGCCTAAGACGACAAGGATCGACCACCTAAGGACGGTCCTGTTTTCTGCGTTTGCGTTTTATTTTCAGCATGCAATAACAGAACGCTAACTTTAAAATAAAAACAGGAAATTTACGAGAAAATTTTAGCAGATTTAAAAGAGGTATTCACTGAGGAAACATGGATAGTACCCGATTATAAGCTTGAAAGGGGTAATGAGCATTTTTGGTAGAAGACATGTATTAAGGAATTTGTAATGAAAATACGAAAGAGTTGACCAACAAAAGACATGTGGACTATCTCATGGGGGGGTAAAACAGGGCGAAAAAAAAAATTTTTGAACTTTAATAGTGATTTTATGTCCCGGAGACGTAAAAATTACCGGACAACTGCAAACGTGATCCCCGTATCAAGAGGGAAGGGGGGGAGAGCAGACAGGTTAAGAATTTAAAAACAAACCTTTTCCCTTCCCGATGCATTTAAGAATTCTCTCATTCGAACTTTTTCTCCTTTTTTGCAGTCTGGTTTCTCTGTTCTTGAATGTTTCTTTCCAATTCTTAAAAGTAATCAAAACATAGGAGCATGACCCCCGTTCCCCCCCCGGGAACTCGAAAAAATTCTCCAATGTTGAAGCTTCAAAAGTGAAGATGGAGGGGGGTCGGGGGGTGTGTGTGTGGTGTGTGTGGTGTGGGGTGTGTGTTGTGTGTGTGTGTGTGTGTGGGGTGTGTTACTATCCTTTCCACCCCTCCATCAGTGTCGTGGGGTCCGTGGCGGCTGTCCCCACGTGCCCTTGCCTCGCGGTCCTATTTTCTGATATATTTCATCCGCCCTTGTGACGTCCCTTGTTCCTCAGTAAAGATCTGTTTTTTTTTTTTTTAAAACCTTTGCTTGATGTATGGGGCGGTTGCTGCTGTCTGTTAATGAGGGGTTTCTTGGGTTGAAGGTTTTTTTGCTGAGTGGGGGCTGTTGGGTTTTTTTTGGGGTTTAATAGAATGGTCCCAAATTGACCGAAAGTCGTATAAGTTTCAGTCTCCCCATGTGGGGGTTATTTGTTATTGTTGCAGTCACGGTATTTGTTTTTTTTTTCTTTTTTTTAATGGAGTTAATGTTGCTACTGGCCGTTTGTTTCCCGTGGTTGAGTGTTACCCCCTTTGGGTTTGGGTTTTCCTGTGGCCTGTAGTTAACTGCTGGCTGAGTGTTACTGCTGGGCCTTAGTTACCTGCTGGTCGAGGTTTCCCCGGCCCGAGTTAACTGTGGTCTGAGTTTACCCGCTGGCCGAGTTTCCCCCCTGGCTGAGTGTTACCTGCGGCCCTTTTGACCCGTGGTCTGAGTGTTTTCTGTGGCCTGTAGTTACCTGTGGGCTGGGGTGTTTCCTGCTGGCTTAGTTACCGTGGTTGAGTGTTTTTCCTGTGGCTGTAGTTACCTGTGGTTGGTGTTCCTGCGGCCTGTAGTTACTGCTGGTCTGAGTGTTACCCGCTGGCCTGTAGTTACCCGTGGTCTGAGTGTTTTTGCTGGCCGTAGTTACCCGTGGGCTGAGTGTTACCTGCTGGCCTGTAGTTACCTGCTGGTCCGAGTGTTTCCGTGGCTGGTTACCCGCTGGTTGGTGTACCCGCTGGCCTGTATTACCTGTGGTCTGGGTGTTACTGCTGGCCTTGTTACCTGTGGTCTGAGTGTTTCCCGTGGGGCCCTTTGTTTTCCGCTGGGTTGATGTTACCTGCTGGCCGTATTTCGCTGGTCTGGGGTTACCTGCTGGGCTTAGTTACCCGTGGTCGAGTGTTTCCTGTGGCCGTAGTTACTGTGGGGCTGAGGTTCCCCCCGGGCCCGTATTACCTGCTGGTTGAGTGTTACCTGTGGCTGAGTTACCCGCTGGGCTGGTGTTTCCCGCTGGCTGAGTGTTTCCTGGGCCCAGTTCCTGCTGGGGGTGTTTCCTGCTGGGCTGAGTGTTACCTGTGGCCTGTAGTTACCCGCTGGGGTTTAGGTTACCTGCTGGCCCGTAGTTCTGCTGGGCTGAGGTTACCTGCTGGCCTGTAGTTACCCGCTGGTTTGGGGTTACTGGGCCTGTAGTTTCCTGTGGTTTTAGTGTTACCTGCTGGCCTGTAGTTCCTGCTGGTCTGAGTGTTACCGCTGGGCCCGTAGTTACCGCTGGGTTTAGGTTACCTGCTGGCTGTGTTTCCCGGGCTGGTGTTTTCCTGTGGCCCGTAGTTATGCTGGTCGAGTGTTATGGGCCCGTATTACCTGCTGGTTGAGTGTTACCTGTGGCCCGTAGTTACCGTGGGTTTAGTGTTACCTGCTGGGGTGTAGTTACCGTGGTCTGAGTGTTACCTGTGGCCTGTGTTACCCGGGTCTGAGTGTTACGCTGCCTGTAGTTACCTGCTGGTGATGTTTCCCGCTGGTCTGGTGTTACCCGGGCCTGTAGTTACCTGTGGTCTGAGGTTACCTGTGGCTGTTACCTGCTGGGCTAGTGTTTCCTGCTGGTCTGTATTACCCGCTGGTTGATTTTTACCCGTGGTTTGGGGTTACTGCTGGGTGTATTACCGCTGGGGGAGTGTTACCTGCTGGCCTGTAGTTACCCGCTGGTCTGGGGTTCCTCTGGCCCTTTGTTACCTGCGGTTTTGGGTAAACCCGCTGGGCTGAGTGTTACCTCTGGCCCGTAGTTTTCCCGTGGTTGGTGTACCCGGGCCTGTATTACCTGCTGGTTGGTGTTTACCTGTGGTCTGTTTGTTACTGTGGTCATTGTTACCTGTGGTCTGGGTTACCTGCTGGGGGGTGATTACCGGGTGGGTTTATGTTTCCTGCTGGCCTGTAGTTTCCTGCTGGTCTGAGTGTTTCCCGCGGTCTGTAGTTTTCCCCGTGGTCTGATTTTTACCTGCTGGTCTGAGTGTTACCTGTGGCCCGTGTTACCGCTGGTCTGGTGTTTCCCGTGGCCTGTAGTTACCCGCGGGCTGGTGTTACCCGCTGGCCCGTATTCCTGTGGTCTGAGTGTTACCTGCTGGTTTATGTTACTGCTGGGGTGTAGTTTCCCGCTGGTTGAGTGTTACCCCTGGTGTAGTTACCCGGGTCTGATGTTTTCCCCGTGGTCTTGTTTCGCTGGGGATTTTTACTGCTGGGGAGTTTTCCCCGCTGGCCCGTAGTTACTGCGGTTAGTGTTTCCTGCTGGCCTGTATTACCGCGGTCTGAGGTACCTGCTGGTCTGTAGTTACCCGTGGTTGAGTGTTACTGTGGTCTGGTGTTACCTGTGGTCGTAGTTACCTGCTGGCTGATTGTTACCTCTGGGCTGATTTACTGCTGGTTTATTTTTACCCGCTGGTTGATTGTTACCGCTGGTCGATTTTTTACCTGTGGTTGTAGTTACCTGCTGGTCTGATTGTTTTCCCTGCTGGTCTGAGTGTTACTGCGGGGTTGATTGTTACCCTTGGGCTGTAGTTACCCGTGGTCTGATTTTTCCCGTGGGCTGAGTGTTACCTGCGGGCTGGTGTTACCGCTGGTCTGATTGTTTCCCGCTGGGCTGGGGTTACCCGCTGGTCGTTGTTTCTGCGGTCTGAGTTCCCGTGGTTTGATTTTACCTGCTGGGCTGAGTGTACTGCGGCTGGTTTACCTTGGTCTGATTTTAAACCCACTGGTTGAGTGTTTCGGGTTTGATTGTTCCTGCTGGTCTGTAGTTACCCCATGGGTTTATTGTTACCTGCTGGTCTAGTGTTTCCCGCTGGTCTGATGTTTCCTGCTGGTTGATTGTTACCTGCTGCTGATGTTCCTGCTGGGCTGAGTGTTACCGTGGTTTATTTTACCTGTGGGCTGAGGTTACTGCTGGTCTGATTGTTCCTGCTGGTCTGAGTGTTTTCCTGCTGGTTGATTTTTACCTGTTGGTTGATTGTTACCTGTGGTTGAGTGTTACCCGCTGGTTGATGTTACCCTTTGGTTGAGGCTACCTGCTGGTCTGAGGGGTTTCCCGTGGGGTTTATTTTTACCTGCTGGTTGATTGTTACCTCTGGTCTGATGTTACCTGCGGGTTTAGTGTTGCTGTGGTCTGAGTGTTTCTGCTGGTCTGAGTGTTACCGCTGGTTGAGTGTTGCCTGCTGGTTGATGTTACGCTTTCTGAGTGTGCCCGTGGGTTTAGTGTTACCTGTGGGTTTATGTTACTGCTGGGCTGAGGGTACTGGGTCTGGTGTTTACCGTGGTCTGATTGTTTCCCGCTGGTTTATGTTACCTGTGGTCTGAGTGTTACCGCTGGTCTGAGGTTCCTGCTGGTCTGGTGTTACCTTCGGTCTGAGTTTACCTGCTGGGCTGTTTTACTGCGGTTGAGTGTTACCCGCTGGTCTGAGTGTTTCCTGCTGGCCTGAGTGTTCTGCGGTTGAGGTTAACTGCTGGTTTTATTTTTACCGCTGGTCTGAGTGTACCCGCTGGTCGAGGGGTTTCCTGTGGGCTGTGTTACCTGCTGCCTGGTGTTCCCGCTGCTCTGAGTGAACCCGCTGGGGAGGTTTCCGCTGCTTGGTGTTACCGCTGGGCTGAGTTTACTCTGGTCTGAGTGTTACCTGCTGGGTTTATTGTTACCTTTCTGTCTGAGTGTTAAACCCGTGGGTTTAGTGTACCTTTGTGGTCAATTGTTACCTGGGTTTCTAGTGTTGCCCCTGCTTGAGTGTTACCCGCGGTCTGATTGTTACCCGCTGGTCTGAGTGTTACTCTGGTCTGAGGTTACCTGCTGGGCTGAGGTTACCTGTGCTCTGATTGTTACCCGTGTTTAGTGTTACCTGCGGGCTGGTGTTTCCTGCTGGGCTGATTTTCCCGGGCTGCTCTGAGTGTTACCTGCTGCTCTGAGTGCTGCCCTTGTATTGATTGTTGTTGTTTTTATCTGGGGGGTATTTGTTGATGGGGAGGGGGCCCCGTGAGGGGTTTGGAAAAGCTCTGCTTCACACAGCAAAGGGTCCGGGTTCATTCCCGAAAAAGGGTGAAAAAAACTGGGCTTTGTTTTTTTTAAAAACCTTTGTCTATTTTCCCAACCCATCATAAAAGGGAGGGTTTTTCCGGGGTGTTAGTGACGGGTGTGGGCCCCGCATCCTGGGACAAAACCAACCTAATTTCCCTTTAAATGCTCAGCATAAAAAGCGGCTTTTTAATATAGTAGTATGTCATTGATGTCGTTTGGGGACTGTTATACCTTGTACTTTGTACTTGTAAAAAAAAAAGATTTTTATAAACTGGTCGAATATTCCCCCAACGATCTGAGAAAAATCTGTTGGGTTCCGCTTTTTACTTTGTATCAGAAAAGTTTTTTTTAAATGAACCGATTTAGAAAAAAAATTGCAAAAAACTAGGATGTATTTTTTTTGAAAAAACGTTTTGGTCCTGGGGGCCCTTGATCACTTCTAACACACAGAGGTTAAAAAAAACGTATATATAGGGAGAAGTGAGTTTTTAAGTGACGCATGGTGATCTAAAAATGACATTGGATGAGGACAGATAAACAATTGTGATCACGTGACTCTGTGTTTTTAGGTAGGTGGTCCTTTGCCTGGTTGAGTATCATTTATGCTAATGTTCGAGAAATTTTGTAGTTTCCAAATTTATTATGTTCTATGGTGTCGGTGATGGCAAATTAGCGAGGCTTCCAGACATCGTCTGGAAGCCTCGCTTGTCCTCACCGAACAAGATTCGGTGAGGACAAGCTGTGTCTCATCCCACTTCATCAATGTCCCGTGGAGTCCCTGTGGAGGAGCAGGCGTACCTTAAGTCGTCTCTGTTGCTGGCGTTTTCGATGTTCTTTAAAGGCGGACCGAAAGACTTCTCCCTGTTCACGCTACATACTTCTCGGGACATATCCCCGCAGGGATGGTGTAGACGCCTGCTGTGGAAGTTAGAGGTGTGGGGCTTACGTTTCATAGTGAGGTCTTGAGCTCTAAGCAAGTACCTGGTTAATATTCGTGACAACATCAATAGAAGCACTGTGAACTGCTCAGAGGACTGTCCATGGGGAATTTGTTGAGGATAGCTTGGGCCTCGAGTTTGCATCCCGGATGAAGAAAGATGGAAACTGAAAAACGTGTGAAGGTTTGTTTTATGTTGATACATTCTTCTTCAAGGGCTGGAGTTTGCAAAGAACTCTAAAGAAGCAGCCAAATTTTAGGACACCTCTTTTAGTGCGGGTGTCTTGGTGCGAATGGGAGTGTATAAGATCGTCCTTGTTGAAGAGAATTTGTCACTGTCAGGAGACCTGACAGTGACGAACTTAAAATATTCTATAGGTATATTTACGGAGCAACTTGCATATAAACAGACTGGACTAATGTTTATAGTAGTCGGGTTTGTGCTTGGTTACAAGTAGGGTCGACAATTTTGCAAGCGCACTAAATGTAAAATTGTGGTCAGCTGTTTGATCATTTTCTTGAAAAATGTCTGCTTGATCGTACACTTAATGAGGAATGTACAGATAATAAGATACTAGACATATGGAAATTTCTTAAATTTGCTTGCAGCAGGTAAGGCACAATCTGTGAAAAAATGATCAGTTGTACTGCTGCTAATCCGTTTAAGGCCTAGTTCCTAGGCCTTAAAGGGTCAATAAACATGGGATACATAGAGCACAAACTCTTACAAGTGTGTTGGAGGATAGATGAATCCGGTTTTTTATGGTGCAGAAATTATTTTAGATAATACTGAACCTGTGGTGGGGTTTACATTGATAATCCACAATGCCTTGAAAAATTCAGAAACCCAAGAGGCTACCAAGGTGGCCGCCGATCGTCCATTAATACTAAAAGACAAAGTCGATTATTAAATATTTGTAGTTTAATAAATTTTATTACTGATAAAAAATTTGTTAAGGAAATAACATTTTATATTTTCATGTTGATAGTGATGCTGGTACGGGATTTCATATAAATAAGATATCCAAGATGGCTGCCTTGTTTACCAAGAAGACTGGTTACAGACACCGAGATATTTTGCCTCCCCCGCGTCCTTTGCATTAGACAAGAAAATGAACTAAACTTTGGTTCATAAGGCATACATTTATTTTGGGTCAGATTCGGGAACATTAAACATGCTACCGTGTACCTACAGATGCCACTTAGATGGATAATGCAATATGGGTCAACAATAATTGGTCTTATTTCAAACAACGCAGAAAATATGACTCGGTCAAAATTTCTTCTGCCTATGCTAGTACAGATTATATATCTACTCGCAACCAAGAATACTACTTCTAATGCCACAGGAATGTCTCGGGGAAAAAAGCGAGAGTCAAACCACATGTTATAGGCTTTCTCCTGACACCTTAACACTAAACATTTACCCTAACATTAAACTAATCTTCATATTTATTATTATCATGAGCCTCCATATTTGCAAGACACTGGCAAGAAAAACAAGCATTTGTACATCTACATCTAAGAGGTATCAGGGCTGATTTGTGGCTGCAGTTGTGATGGGTTTACTTTTAAACTTCTGGTGGTGCCATCACATTATCACCATGTGATGAATAAAAATTATCAGTGAAATGACATATCATCATGTGATCTCATTAAAATAAATGTGAGCAAAAATATTAAGACGATACAGATCGTAGAAGATAATGCTAAAATAAAGTACAGCCTGAGATTACTTTTTTTAATGGGTAAACATGAATTATTATTAATTACAATCAGGGGAAGTGTAATAGCTGAGGAATGGGAGGCACTCAGGTTTCGATATTAGGAAGTGGGAGCCAATCATTACTAATCTCGAGTTGAGACTAAAGAAAATGATAATATTAGTAATGTAATAATTCCATTATCCTCACCCCGTTTTGAAACTGCATAGCTATAACAAAAAAAAACTTGTGAACCAACTAAATTATTATAAACCTCCACAATAGGATATTTCCAATTACCAAAATAATTAATTATTACAAATAATTTCTCATTTTACAACTCATTCAAAGACATCACTGAGTCAGACTTGTTCATGAAACCCATAAAGTTTATCCATTCCAGGATTTATAACCAGTGGCTTCCTATTTAAAAAATAAAACTCTGCTCCTAACGTCTTGTACCTTTATCAAAACGTTACTCAGTAAAATCATAAAAAGAAATTAACACGAAACAAGTATAGCTTACACTTTAACACGAAACAAGTACAGCTTACACTTTAACATGAAACAAGTATAGCTTACACTTTAACACGAAACAAGTATAGCTTACACTTTAACACGAAACAAGTACAGCTTACACTTTTAACAGGAAACGATGCTTCAATTCGTCAACAAGTCTCGACCCTGAGGTAGAAGCACCGTCACACAGACGATGCCAACATGACTCTGCAGTACAAGAACAGGACGTGACCCAGACAACTAGAATCACATCAGAATGTCCAGTCAAGTACCACTGGAGGTGTACTTTCATTCTGTAAAGTAAAAGGACAGAAGTGCAACTAATGTGGCATTTTATTATGTCAACGTTTCGCTCTCCAGGAGCTTTGTCAAGCCGTTACAGTACATGGACACAGAGGGTATATATAGGCTCAGAGTGAGGTGCCCTTAAGGACCTTGCCAACGACCCAAACATTATCGTCACCACCGCCGACAACACCGGCTCTTCAACACGCAAGTTATACTTTTGTATCAGTCAAATCACATATTACTCGGGTAGATAATTTCCAGTAGATCCTTCATGTGTTAGCTCAAATCACCGACCAGTATGTTTTAAATAAGTGACCCACTGATCAGAGCAGATCGACTGGTCCGAACCCTTGACTGGTCCGAACCCGGGACTGGTTTCAAACAGTTTCATTGGACAATAAAAGCAGACTGTAAACGGATGGGTTTGTAGGCGCCCTTTTTAAAACACAAACTTTAAAAAATTCGGGAAAAACGTGCGGTAAGCTGTCCAATATACAAAAAGAGTTAGAAACAGAAATACAAATAGCTAGAGTTTTCATTTAAGGTTATTAAAAAAATATTCAAGAGGTTGCTAGTAAAATTTTGCGTAAATCAACCATTCAAATCATTATGAGCGGGTTGTAGTCTGTGGTAAAGTAAAACCCAAAAGGGGGCTACCACATGGATAAATTGTCATTTTTTTTGGAAATTGGTGCCCACGCCCCTTTGGGTGCAGAATCCCAGAACTACCCTTCAAGCGTTTTTAAAAACAGAGAAGTTTTTTTGGGGGAAATCCCCAAATTTGGGAAAATCTGTGGACTAAAATCAAAAGGGGTATTAAAAGGAAAAACATAAAAGCTGTTTTCCCCATAGAAAACCGGGAAAAGCTTTCTACAACAGTGGGAACATAAAAAGCCCGGGGCCCTAAATTTGGTCTGCCCTTGATATTTGGCCCATTTAGTCCCCAAACTGTAAGGCTGGAGGTGATGCCCGGGTTAGCCCCAAAGTAAATTTAGGGCTGATAGTCCCTGTCCTGGGAAAACAGTAAGGGTGAAGCTGGAGGTGCTGTCCTGGGAGACAGAAAATGGTGAAGCTGGAGGTGCTGTCCTGGGAGACCAGTAAAGGGTGAAGCTGGAGATACTTTTCCTGGGGACATTTAAGGGGGAAGCTGGGGGTTTGCTGCCCCGGGAGACGGGAAATGGGGGAAGCTGGAAAAATTACTGCCCGGGGAGCAGTAATGGTGAAAGGGGAGATTTTGCCCCGGGTTTAGTCGGGAATTATACGCAGGAAGGAATAAAATATAAAGGACCTCATAGGGGGGGGGGCCCCCAAGGACCCATAGAAGGGAAACAATTTGGTAGTCAAAGTAAAAAAAACCAATTTTGGGAAAACCCAAAAAAATACCGCGGGAAAAAAGAAAACCCAAGAGGGACCCCCCAATAAAATAGTGAGGAAAAATTTAAAACCAAAAAAACAACTGGGGGGAGCTCCATTGTTTTGTAGGGGGATAGGAAAAAGGGACAGGGAAAATGCCCCCAACGGGGAATTACATCCAAAAAACCCAAGGCAAAGGAAAACCAAGCCTGTGCACATACTAGGGCACTTGGTATCTGCTGGCAGGGGAAAATTGGAAAAAAAAGATGGGACATGCAAATTACCACCCTAGAAAATGTTCTGGGCCCCTTTTTGAAAAAACAGGAAAAAGCCCCAAAATTTCCCCTTTCCGTAAGCTTTTTTTACCCAAATGTTTACCTCTTAGTTCAGGAAAGACTGTGCTATAAACTTAAAATTTCCACAAAAAACCCAAAAACCCAAAGGGGGCAAAAAAATACAAAAAATCCAGGCCATGGGAAAACCTGGGTAGCCACCCGGGCCCCTCAAAAGGGAGAGGTTTTTTATGCCAGGAAAGGAAAAAAAAAATGGAGGAAATGGGAGAAAAAACGTACACCAAAACCAGTCATTTCCCGGGGGTGGAACCACAGTCATGGGGCCTTCCCCCCCCCAAACCAACAGATACAGATACTAATGCCGGAAAAAAAAAACCCCCCCCCCTACCAAAAAATCCACCAGTCCGATAACCCTTTTTTTTTCAATATACATTCCCAAAGCCCGCAATAAACAAAAAAAATACCCTTTTATCCGTGGCTGCTTTCAGAGGAAAAGGGAATTTTCCCCGGCTTTTACTGGGAAACCCCATAAAGGATCACTTGGAAAAAACGAAAAAAAGGTCCCGGTTACAACCATACAGAAGTGCAGAGTTTAAACAAAAGGGGGGGGTTGGGGCCCGTACATTGCGAACCCCTTGTTTGCACAGAACCCGCTTAATGCCTTCCCCCAAAAGACTAGTGGGAAATTTAGCAGTAAAAAGGGCGAGAACCAAAAACCCAGTCAGTGGTAGTCTACAAGCCTCCGGATGCAACATCCCGCAATTCCGGGAAAAAGCTGTTTAAAAAAAATTTACCAAATGTCCCGGAAAATCTTCCCGCTCCTTTCCCCCCAACTCTTGCTCCTGGGGAATTTTCCCCCTTAAGGGGACCCAAAATGGAGGAAAATTGCAAATAAAATTGTTGCAGTAATAACACCCGGAGGCAGCTTTTGATGAAAAAAACCCCACTCACACGAGCTTTTAAATTCTGCACAAAATTCAATTTAAAAACCCGCAAAAAATTTGAGGGCCCACTGACTGGAGAATAAAACTAGAAACCCCACTTCACTAACAATGATGATTTTAAGAAATGCCCCCATATCAAAAACAATATAATCAGATCACAACATAATTGAGGTTCAAACATTTATGCGTGGAGCCTCAGACCGACAAAATGAGACTAGTCACGAGGGAGCATTCACCAAATTCAACTTCAATAACAAAAACATAAAGTGGGACCAAGTAAACCAAGTCCTAACCGATATAAGCTGGGAAGATATACTAAGCAACACAGACCCAAACTTATGCTAGAACAGATTAACTCGGTGGCACTCGATGTATGCACAAGGCTTATTCCTCTAAGAAAAAGGAGGAGTAGATGTAAATAGAAAGAGACAGGCGCTCCCTTTACAGGCGACGGAAAAGAATAACAGAGCGGCTAAAGAGGTCAATATATCAGAATGCGCAGGGAGACACTGGTCAGAGAAATAGCAAGCATCGAACTTAAGCTAAAAGAATCCTTTAGGAGTCAGGAATCGCGGAAGAAACTAAAAGCCATAAATGAAATCGAAAGAAACCCAAAGTATTTCTTCTCCTATGCCAAATCAAAATCGAGAACAACGTCCAGTATTGGGCCCCTACTTAAACAAGATGGGTCCTACACAGATAACAGCAAGGAAATGAGTGAGCTACTCAAGTCCCAATATGACTCAGTTTTTAGCAAGCCGCTAACCAGACTGAGAGTCGAAGATCAAAATGAATTTTTTATGAGAGAGCCACAAAATTTGATTACACAAGCCTATCCGATGTTATCCTGACGCCAAATGACTTCGAACAGGCGATAAATGACATGCCCATGCACTCTGCCCCAGGGCCAGACTCATGGAACTCTGTGTTCATCAAGAACTGCAGAAGCCCCTATCACGAGCCTTTTCCATCCTATGGAGAGGGAGCATGGACACGGGGGTCGTCCCTCAGTTACTAAAACAACAGACATAGCCCACTCCACAAAGGGGGCAGTAAAGCAACAGCAAAGAACTACAGACCAATAGCACTAACATCCCATATCATAAAATCTTTGAAAGGGTCCTAAGAAGCAAGATCACCACCCATCTAGAAACCATCAGTTACACAACCCAGGGCAACATGGGTTTAGAAACAGGTCGCTCCTGTCTGTCTCAACTACTGGATCACTACGACAAGGTCCTAAATGCACTAGAAGACAAAAAGAATGCAGATGTAATATATACAGACTTTGCAAAAGCCTTCGACAAGTGTGACCATGGCGTAATAGCGCACAAAATGCGCGCTAAAGGAATAACAGGAAAAGTTGGTCGATGGATCTATAATTTCCTCACTAACAGAACACAGAGAGTAGTCGTCAACAGAGTAAAGTCCGAGGCAGCTACGGTGAAAAGCTCTGTTCCACAAGGCACAGTACTAGCTCCCATCTTGTTCCTCATCCTCATATCCGACATAGACAAGGATGTCAGCCACAGCACCGTGTCTTCCTTTGCAGTATGACACCCGAATCTGCATGACAGTGTCTTCCATTGCAGACACTGCAAGGCTCCAGGCGGACATCAACCAAATCTTTCAGTGGGCTGCAGAAAACAATATGAAGTTCAACGATGAGAAATTTCAATTATTTCAGATATGGTAAACATGAGGAAATTAAATCTTCATCAGAGTACAAAACAAATTCTGGCCACAAAATAGAGCGAACACCAACGTCAAAGACCGGGAGTGATTATGTCGGAGGATCTCACCTTCAAGGACCATAACATTGTATCAATCGCATCTGCTAGAAAATGACAGGATGGATAATGAGAACCTTCAAAACTAGGGAGGGCCAAGCCCATGATGACACTCTTCAGGTCACTTGTTCTATCTAGGCTGGAATATTGCTGCACTCTAACAGCACCTTTCAAGGCAGGTGAAATTGCCGACCTAGAAAATGTACAGAGAACTTTCACGGCGCGCATAACGGAGATAAAACACCTCAATTACTGGGAGCGCTTGAGGTTTCTAAACCTGTATTCCCTGGAACGCAGGAGGGAGAGATACATGATTATATACACCTGGAAAATCCTAGAGGGACTAGTACCGAACTTGCACACGAAAATCACTCACTACGAAAGCAAAAGACTTGGCAGACGATGCACCATCCCCCCAAATTGAAAAGCGGGGGTGTCACTAGCACGTTAAGAGACCATACAATAAGTGTCAGGGGACCGAGACTGTTCAACTGCCTCCCAGCACACATAAGGGGGATTACCAACAGACCCCTGGCAGTCTTCAAGCTGGCACTGGACAAGCACCTAAAGGCAGTTCCTGATCAGCCGGGCTGTGGCTCGTACGTTGGTTTGCGTGCAGCCAGCAGCAACAGCCTGGTTGATCAGGCGCTGATCCACCAGGAGGCCTGGTCACAGACCGGGCCGCGGGGGCGTTGACCCCCGAAACTCTCTCCAGGTAAACTCCAGGTCCAGGTACTCAACACCAGTGAATACAACACCAAAATGATGGACCTTTTGAATGATCAGTCTACATATGAACCCATCAGCATTCAACAGTGGGAGACACTCACCAAAGATTTTTTATACAAAACCAGACATAAACGCACTAGAGAAGGGAAGAAACTTTTGTACTTATTACCCAGCAGCCCTAAATCAAGTAAAAGGACACAAGTGCAACTAATGTGACATTTTTATTGTGGCAACGTTTCGCTCTCCAGTAGCTTTGTCAAGCTCCTGGAGAGCGAAACGTTGCCACAATAAAAATGTCACATTAGTTGCACTTGTGTCCTTTTACTTTACATACTGTCGGTAATTCTACCAACTTTATTACAGCCCTAAACCAGCACACATGTATGGCTTACTCAAGACCTATAAACATAATATTCCTCTCGGATCAATCACGTCAGGTATAGGAAGTACACCACACAAACTAGCCGGAGTTCTTGCCAAACATCTTTCCTACCTTCTGGGGACCATCAGCCCCGTTCATCTTAAACATTCAGGAGACCTTCACAACCGCATCCTAAACCTCTCCATACGTAACAAGAAACTAAGCAGTTTGGACGTGACTTCCCTCTTCACTAAAGTACCTACCACACAAGCTATCGAGGTTCTACGACGTAAAGTCAATCAGGACCCTAAATCTTCTCTACCTCCCGGGGATTTTCTTGACCTGATTGAAGTCTGCGTTAATTTCAACTTTTTTTTTTTTTTCAATAACAGGCTCTACAAACCTACCGCATGGGAATGGGGTCCCTCATCAGTGCTATCTTAGCTAACTTATACATGGAATACCTAGAGGCTGAACACTTCGCCAACATCATCCTCTCAAGCGTCACTTGGTTACGTTACGTGGACGACGTCCTCGTAATAACTCCAAAACGTTTTGATGTACAGAATCTTCAGGCAAGGCTCATCGCAGTTGAAACGGCTATCCAGTTTACACTAGAAGAAGAGTCCAATGACAAGCTACCTTTCCTAGACGTCCTCATTCACAAAGTAGATAACAACCTAAGATTTCAAATTTACCGGAAACCTACAAATAAAAATGATCTTACACACTTCTATTCCAGTCAAGATATTAGAATAAAAAGAGGCATCATCATCGGATTCTTCCTATGAGCGTTCCGAATTTGTAGTCCTGAGTTTCTTAACGAGGAATGTATATACATTCATCAAACTTTCACTGATTTACATTTTCCTTCCTTTTTCATCAAAGACTGCAAGAAAGGAGCTCTTCAGATCATTAATTTTCCACGCACCAACACCACTCCTTACAAAGTTACAATTCTTCCCAACATCCAGGTTGCCTTGAACGTTTCTAAAGTACTTTCACAAGCTAACACCAGAGTCGCCATCGCTTCCAGCACTTCAGTAAAGGATGTTAGGTAAGACACATAGGCAACAGTTAGGTATCTTTATTTCGAAACGTTTCGCCTACACAGTAGGCTTCTTCAGTCGAGTACAGAAAAGTTGATAGAAGCAGAAGAGACTTGAAGACGATGTAATCAGTCCATCACCCTTAAAGTTTTGAGGTGGTCAGTCCCTCAGTCTAGAGAAGAGCATTGTTTCATAGTCTGAAACAATATGGAGCTGAAGTGACAGGATGGAGCCTTATATAGCGCCAGGAGGTGAGACGTAGGTCACTAGTAGAACGCAGATGTTGGGAGGTCAGGTCCCTCTCAAATCCAGCCGTTCTCACTAGTAGAGGTTGTCGAAGTTGAATGCAGGTCTGTACCAAGATACCCTTATGTTGGTAGGTAAGACACATAGGCAACAGTTAGGCAACTTTATTCCGAAACGTTTCGCCTACACAGTAGGCTTCTTCAGTCGAATACAGAAAGTAGGCAGGAACAGTAGAGATGTGAAGACAATGTAATCAGTCCATCACCCTTGAAGTCGTAGAATTTGAGGTTGTCAGTCCCTCGGCCTTGAGAAGTTCAGTTCCATAGTCAGGAACTATCTGAAGATCAAGCACGAACGAACGAACGAAAGTTCAGGTAAGATCCCAAATGGGATGAGCGGGGAAGACGGGACAGACGAAGAGCAGTGCTGGAGAGGAGTGTTCTTAGTCGTAGAAATAGAGCCAGGGCTTAACCCAGCAGCGAGGCGATCGTGGGACAGATATTGAGAAGAGAAATTCAGGCTCTTCTGTTGGGACTCCGGTGGGGCGAGCGGGAAGGAAGGGACATGCGACGTTTAGCGCTAGAGAGGAGTGTAGAACTGAGCCATGTCTTAACCCAAAGGGTAAGGCGAACGTGGATCAGAGAATGGTACCTGTCATAGAAGGTACCTCTCGGAGAATCCAAGGTTATTTGTAAATAGGGTTAGGAGCAGGATCATGCAAGGAGTAGAAAAGGTTGTGTTGGTTTGTGGGTCTGCGAATGTCTTCGTCAAGGAGAGAGGTCCAGTAGTCATGTTGTGTCACAAGTTTGTCAATCTGTCTGTCACTGAGCGTCTTCCAGTACAGATTCAGAGCAGGGATGGCTAACTGGGCATGTAGAGACTCGCATGTGGCGAAGTCCTCCCATCTGACATCAAGCACCCAGCGCAGCGCCTTGTTCTGGACACGCTGCAGTTTAAGTAAGTTTGTTTTTGCTGCAAGAGAGAGGGCTAGAGGAGAGTAAGTTATCAGAGGACGTATAAGGGATTTGTAGAGGTGTAGTTTGGTGCGTTGAGAGGCATGTTTCAGCTTGTAGAGGCCCGCAAGGGCCTTACTAGCTATTACATGCCTTGAGTGAATGTGTCCGTGTAAGCGTAGAAGGTAGTCAAGATTAACGCCAAGATCAAGCGACAGTGCGGAGACTTAAATACTGTCGGAAGAAGAGGTGCAGAGTAGTAGTAGTAGTAGTCTGAGTGCAGCCACTGAGAGGTCAGGTCCCTCTCAGATCCAACAGTTCTCACTTGAAAGGGTTGTCTAAGGCGTTTTCTGTACCAAGAGGCCATGTGTTGCAGTGTCTGACAAGATGAATATCAAAATGGTATACAATACCGACAGGTTGGTAGGTAAGACACATAGGCAACAGTTAGGCAACTTTATTCCCTTGTGTTGCAGTGTCTGACAGATTGAACATTAAAATGGTATAAAATACCGACAGGTTGTTAGGTAAGACACATATGCAACAGTTAGGTATCTTTATTTCGAAACGTTTCGCCTACACAGTAGGCTTCTTCAGTCGAGTACAGAAAAGTTGATAGAAGCAGAAGAGACTTGAAGACGATGTAATTAGTCCATCACCCTTAAAGTTTTGAGGTGGTCAGTCCCTCAGTCTAGAGAAGAGCATTGTTTCATAGTCTGAAACAATATGGAGTTGAAGTGACAGGATGGAGCCTTATATAGCGCCAGGAGGTGAGACGTAGGTCACTAGTAGAATGCAGATGAAAATATAAACACAAATGCAGTATAATGTGATCCTTTATTGACAACGTTTCACCCACACAGTGGGCTTTTTCAAGTCACACACGGATCCGTGTGTGACTTGAAAAAGCCCACTGTGTGGGTGAAACGTTGTCAATAAAGGATCACATTATACTGCATTTGTGTTTATATTTTCATTGTGTCGGTATTTTATACCATTTATTTCCAGAATGCAGATGTTGGGAGGTCAGGTCCCTCTCAAATCCAGCCGTTCTCACTAGTAGAGGTTGTCGAAGTTGAATACAGGTCTGTACCAAGATACCCTTGTGTTGCAGTGTCTGACAGATTGAACATTAAAATGGTATAAAATACCGACAGGTTGTTAGGTAAAGGACCTAACCAGGACAAAATCCAAGCACTATGAACCAGTCAACGCAGGGGTTTACACTATACCCTGTGGAGGCTGCGACAAGATTTATGTAGGTGAAACAGCAAGAAACCTCGAAACCCGCCTCAATGAACACATTTATGCATGTAGGAACGATGGCAATATAAACACAAATGCAGTATAATGTGATCCTTTATTGACTACGTTTCGCCCACACAGTGGGCTTTTTCAAAAAAGCCCACTGTGTGGGCGAAACGTAGTCAATAAAGGATCACATTATACTGCATTTGTGTTTATATTGCCATTGTGTCGGTATTTTATACCATTTATTTCCATGTAGGAACGATAACTTGAATAACGCCTGCGTACAACGAAATTCCACCAATCATCTCATGAAATTCAGAGACGCCCAATTAGTGATCAAAGAAACCAATTTCCACAGACGCAAGTGCCTTGAATCATCATTAATCGCTGTTTCTCCTGCTAATACTACACAAGCACATTACAGAGAATGAACATTTAAACAGGCCTTCTCTATCCAGCCTCCAATAGAAATATTTGTCTAACCTATTTTTATGTTACCCAAGTAATAGCTTTTATATCCTTTTACTCATGTGCAAATTAATTGTTCTAATATATTGTATTACTACTACTGGTAATATAAACACAAATGCAGTATAATGTGATCCTTTATTGACTACGTTTCGCCCACACAGTGGGCTTTTTCAAGTCACAAACAGAACTACCTGGGGTGTTGTTGTTGTTAAAGATTCGCCGGTATTTTCCCGACCCGGGCCCTTCCAAGTGGTGGCCCGGCACCAATAATTACACTACGTTTGGTTTTGGTGTCTTCCTTTCCTTGATGTCCTGCTCTGCAAAGCTGACCACGAACTTCGTTTTAAAGTCTATCGAAAACCCACCAACCAAAACGATCTTCTCCACTTCTACTCTCACCACGACACCAAAACCAAACGTGGTGTAATTATTGGCTTCTTCCTGCGTGCACTCAGAATCTGCAGCAACGAGTTCCTTGAGGAAGAATGCACTATAATTGAACAAATATTTTCTAAACTCCACTATCCTCGTCACTTCATCAGAGACTGCAGACGGCGAGCATTAAACCATCTTCAACACACCCAGAGAAGACACTGCCGAGAAGAGATACATAGTCCTTCCCACCAACTCCATTGCCAAACATGTTTCCAACATTTTTGCCAAAACATCATTCCAAGTATCTACCTCCACAACCACGACCATCAAGGACATCACCAGTAGTAGGCAGGACAAGCCTCCATCCTCTGCAGGGGTATACATAATCCCTTGTAATGACTGCAACAAGTTATACGTGGGCGAAACATCAAGGGACCTCCAAACACGTATTTCAGAACACCAATACGCAAGCAGGTCTGACGACACAAGGAATGCCTGTGTACAACACCGTAATTCACACAACCACTTGATAAACTACAGAAACTCAAGACTTATCGCCACAGAAGACAACACTCAATACCGAAGAATCCTGGAATCATCACTTATTTCTATATCCGACAACTTCAACCAGAATAGTGGCTTCTATAACATAGCTGAACCACTTGCCAAGAAACTTCTTCATCGCTATCCCACATAAGAACACTGTAGAAGGTCTGCTCACAAACTTATCCAATCTCCTTTCCAAGCTACCCAAGTTTTTAGACTCTATAACCCCACTCGGTACATCATCAGATGCAGCATTCTTCACCTGACCTCAGCATTCTGAACCGGACTATAAATACTCGCGTTCCTTCCACCCCAGGTAGTTCTGTTTGTGACTTGAAAAAGCCCACTGTGTGGGCGAAACGTAGTCAATAAAGGATCACATTATACTGCATTTGTGTTTATATTACCATTGTGTCGGTATTTTATACCATTTATTTCCATTACTACTACTACTACAACATATATCACTACTACTACCACTAGTATTGCACGTCACTCTGAGCCTATATATACCCACTGTGTCCATGTACTATTTGTGTCTTAAGTTACACTCACTTGTTAGACGAAGAATGAGGGGAGACCTGATCGAAGTGTATAAGTGGAAGATAGGTTAATTAAGGGGATATTAATAAGGTCTTGAGGATATCTCTCCAAGAGAGAACCCGCAGTAATGGATTTAAATTAGTTAAGTTTAGATTTAGAAAGGACATAGGAAAGTATTGGTTTGGAAATAGGGTAGTTGATGAGTGGAACAGTCTACCTAGTTGGGTTATTGAGGCTAGGACTTTGGGTAGTTTCAAATTTAGGTTGGATAAGTACATGAGTGGGAGGGGTTGGATTTGAGTGGGACTTTCACATCAGATGTGATGAATGGTTTTGAAAACCGACAAGTTGAAGAATTGAGACACTTATGCAACATATGGGAATCTTTATTGAAGAAACGTTTCGCCACACAGTGGCTTCATCAGTCCAATACAAAGTAGAAGTGGGTAAGGAGAGTAGAAGTTTGAGGTAATCAGTCCCTCAACCTGGAATCGATGTGTTCAGTCCATCACTCTTGTAGGAAGTGCAGCATAGGGCCAGAGAGGTGGCTTATATACTGCGGTGAGATGAGTTGAAGCAGGGAGAGGCGGGATCACAGTGGGACCTGCCACTAGTGTAAGTAGGTCGTCGTCCAAAAGTTGGGCAAGCGTTGAAGTCTTTGTACCAAGATCCCATGATGTTGCAGTGTCTGACAGATGTGATGAATGGTTTGAAAACCGACAAGTTGAAGAATTGAGACACTTATGCAACATATGGGAATCTTTATTGAAGAAACGTTTCGCCACACAGTGGCTTCATCAGTCCAATACAAAGTAGAAGTGGATAAGAAGAGCTTATTTCTTGGGTAGCATTGAAAATTGGGTTGGTCAAATGTTTTGTTAGTGGGATGAATTGTAAAGGACCTGCCTAGTATGGGCCAACAGGCCTGCTGCAGTGTTCCTCCTTTCTTATGTTCTTATGTAACGGCTTGACAAAGCTCCTGGAGAGCGAAACGTTGCCGCAATAAAATGTCACATTAGTTGCACTTGTATCCTTCTACTTTACATATTGCCGGTAATTCTACCAACATCTATACTTTCATTTTGTCATCAGCTCATCACAGTGACCCAGTTTTAAGATGTCAAGTAAACAGGTGTAAATCTGAGAACAGTCAGGTACAGTCAGGTAACTAAGTTCACTGTCAGCTACTATAACAATTTAAAAAAATAATTACTCAGCTTCATTACAGTTACTTCAAACATAAATGACAAAAAGTTGTGATGTTCAAAGTATTGTTACGATTAAAGGAAACACTAGTACAATCCTAGACAGATAATGCTAGGATAAGAAACACTAAATTTTTTTTTAAGTTCAAACTCAATGTTGATGAATTTTAATGAAATCTCGGCAATGCCAACATTAGGCAAGAATTTAGTTGGTCTGCATTCTGTTGTAGATCGTGTAAGTTGGTGCTGTTCGCACCTACTCCTAGGTTGAGGGACTGATTACCTCATCTTCTGTACATAGTTCTACTGTCTTCAAGTTATGTCCTAGAATTTGTATTGATAAAGCCACTGGATGGCGAAACGTCTACAATAAAGATACCCAGATGTTGCACATGTGTCTTACTCTCAAGTTGACATAAACTTAAGGTTAAGAGACATGAGCAGCGGTCAGTGTTGACAATCGTGTTTAGATCGGATGTAGTTGATTTACGATGATGCTAAACGCAGAGCGATAATGTGATAAAATAATAATAATGCATTTGTCATCTTGGCTTAGATGTTAATTAATAGTCTTAAATTTCAGTAATTGTGGATATCTGCGCAAATTTAAGTAAGTCTTTGTTGACATTTTTCTACTGGTTCAAGTAGTATTGTTTGTAAATTCTATATTATTATTATTATTATTTCCACGTGGGTTATTAATGATCACTATAGTGTTATGTTTGAGTACTATAGTGTTATGTTTGATCACTATAGTGTTATGTTTGATCACTATAGTGTTATGTTTGAGTACTATAGTGTTATGTTTGAGTACTATAGTGTTATGTTTGAGTACTATAGTGTTATGTTTGATCACTATAGTGTTATGTTTGAGTACTATAGTGTTATGTTTGAGTACTATAGTGTTATGTTTGAGTACTATAGTGTTATGTTTGATCACTATAGTGTTATGTTTGATCACTATAGTGTTATGTTTGAGTACTATAGTGTTATGTTTGAGTACTATAGTGTTATGTTTGAGTACTATAGTGTTATGTTTGATCACTATAGTGTTATGTTTGAGTACTATAGTGTTATGTTTGAGTACTATAGTGTTATGTTTGAGTACTATAGTGTTATGTTTGATCACTATAGTGTTATTTTTTGGACCCATATGTTTTTTGGGTTTTGAGTATTTAGTGTTATGTTTGAGTACATAGTGTTATGTTTGAGTACTATAGTGTTTTGTTTGATTTACTATAGTTTTTTTTGGGTTTGAGCTTTAGTGTTATGTTTGTTTCACTATAGTGTTATGTTTGACCCAACTATGTTTTATGTTTGAGTACTTTGGGGTTTTTAGGTTTGATTTACTATAGTGTTTGTATAAATAAATTTATAGTGTTATTTTTGAGTACTTTTGTGTTATGTTTGATCACATATGTTTGTTTGTTCCTTTTGTGTTATGTTTGATCACTATTTTGTTATGTTTGATCATTTTAAGTGTTATTTTTTGATCACTATAGTTTATTTTTGGGTTTTATTTTAGTTTTATGTTTGATCCCCTATGTTTTATGTTTGATCCATTTGTGTTTTTGTTTGATCATATAGTGTTATGTTTGATCATATAGTGTTATGTTTGATCACTATAGTGTTATGTTTGAGTATATAGTGTTATTTTTGGGAGTACAAATAGTTTTGGTTTGAGTACTATAGTGTTATTTTTGAGTATATAGTGTTATTTTTGAGTCTTTTAGTGTTATGTTTGATCACTTTGTTTTTTATTTTTGATAAATTAGTGTTTTAATTTTTTGTTTCATTTATAGTGTTATGTTTGATTACTATAGTGTTAGGTTTGAGTACTATAGTTTTAAATTTTTGTTTTCACTTTTGTTTTTGTTTGATAACTATAGTGTTATGTTTGATCATATGGGTGTTTGTTTGATCATTTATAGTGTTTGTTTGATCCTTTTGTGTTATTTTTGGGTTTAATATATTTGTTTTGTTTGAAAACTATAGTTTTATGTTTGATTCTTTTAGTGTTTTGTTTGAGTACTATAGTTTTTATGTTTGTTTACTTAGTGTTATTTTTGGGATCACTTTTATTTTTATGTTTGAGTAATAGGGGTTATGTTTGAGTACTATAGGGGGTTATGTTTGGTATTTATAGTGTTATTTTTTTTTTCACTATATTGTTTTTGTTTGAGTCTATAGTTTTTTTGTTTGACACTTTTGTGTTAGTTTGATCATTTATGGTGTTATGTTTGTAAACTTTTTTGGTTTGGGTTTGGGTTTCTATAGTGTTTTTTTTGTTCACTATGTGTTATGTTTGATCCTATTTTGTTATTTTTTGATAAATATAGTGTTATGTTTGAGTACTTTTGTGTTATGTTTGGTACTATTAGTGTTATTTTTGGGATCATTTATAGGTTATGTTTGGTACAATAGTTTTTGGTTTGAGTACTATGGTGTTATTTTTGATTTAATTTATAGTGTTATGTTTGATCCCCAATAGGTTATGTTTGTCACTTTAGTGTTTGTTTAAAGTATATTGGTGTTATTTTTGATCACTTTTGTTTTATTTTTGATTATTTTTGTGTTATGTTTTGAGTACTAAAAGTGTTATGTTTGAGTTTTTTTATAGTGTTATGTTTGAGTCCCTATAGTTTTTGTTTGTTTTCCTATGTGTTTGGTTTGACCCACTATAGGGGTTATGTTTGATTTCTATAGTGTTATTTTGTTTGATAAACTAAAAGTGTTATTTTTGGGTTTTACTTTTGTGTTTTGTTTGATACTATAGTGTTATTTTTGGTTTCACTTAGTTTATTTTTGGAGTTTCTATAGTGTTATGTTTGATACTATAGTTTTTATGTTTGATTACAATAGTGTTATTTTTGAGTACTATAGTGTTTTTTTGAGTACTATAGTGTTTTTTTTGGGTTAAAATAGTGTTTTTTTGGACCCACTTAGGTTATGTTTGTAAACTATAGTGTTATGTTTGATTTTCTTTTATTTGTTTGTTTGATCATATATTTGTTATGTTTGATTACTTTTGTTTTTGTTTGACCCACTTTTGTGTTTTTTTTGGGGAGTTTTATAGTGTTTGTTTGAGTACTATGTGTTATGTTTGTGTTATTTGGGTTTTTGTTTGTTTAAAATTAGTGTTATTTTTGGGTTTTACTATAGTGTTAGGTTTGATCACTATAGTGTTATGTTTGATCCTATAGTGTTATTTTTGATTTACTATAGTGTTATGTTTGATCACTATGGGTTTTATGTTTGAGTACTAAGTGTTTTTTTGGGGACTTTTGTTTTTTTTTTTTGGTTACTTTTGTGTTTTGTTTGAGTACAAATAGTGTTATGTTTGATAAATATAGTGTTATGTTTGATCACTTTAGGGGTTATGTTTGAGAATTTTAGTGTTATGTTTGATCCTATAGTGTTATTTTTGGGAGTTATAGTGTTTGTTTGATCCTATAGTGTTTTTGTTTGATACTATTGTTTGTTTGAGTACTTTTAGGGGTTATGTTTGTTCACTTTTGTTTATGTTTGGGTTCTATAGTGTTTGTTTGAGTATTTAAAGTGTTATGTTTGAGTACTTTAGTTTTATGTTTGATCACTTAGTGTTATGTTTGACCCACTATAGTGTTTTGTTTGATTTCTTTAGTGTTTTTTTTGAGTACTATAGGTTTATGTTTGATCATATAGTGTTATGTTTGATTTCTATAGTGTTATTTTTTGAGTCCTATGTGTTATGTTTGATTTAATATATTTGTTTTGTTTGATCACTATAGTTTTTTATGTTTAAATCACTATAGTGTTATGTTTGAGTACTTGGGTTTTTATTTTTGATCACTATGGGTGTTATGTTTGGGTACTTTTAGTTTTTATGTTTGATTACTATAGTTTTTTATTTTTTAAAGTATATAGTGTTATGTTTGATTTACTTTTGTTTTAGGTTTAAATCACTTAGTGTTATGTTTGGTACTTTTAGTGTTATGTTTTGAGTATTTATAGTTTTTATTTTTGATAAATTTGTGTTATGTTTGAGTACTATAGTGTTATTTTTGATTTACTATAGTGTTATTTTTGAGTATATGTGTTATGTTTGAGTACAAAAATTGTTAGGTTTGAGTACTTTTGTGTTATGTTTGATTTTCTATAGTGTTATGTTTGAGTACTATAGGTTTGTTTGATTTACTTTTAGTGTTATGTTTGAGTATTTATAGTGTTATGTTTGAGTATATATTGTTTTTGTTTGGTCTATAGTTGTTATGTTTGAGTTTATAGTGTTATTTTTGAGTATATAGTGTTATGTTTGAGTACTATATTTGTTTGTTTGAGTATTAGTATTGGGTTTTTGGGGGTCTTTAGTTTTTTATTTTTGATTTACTTAGTGTTATTTTGAGTACTTAGTTTTATTTTTGGAGTACTATAGGTTTTGTTTGATTTATTTTTAGTGTTAGTTTGAGTACAAAATTAGTGTTATTTTTGGTACTATAGTGTTATTTTTGAGTACTATAGTGTTATGTTTGAGAAATATAGTGTTATGTTTGATACTTTTAGTGTTATGTTTGAGTTCTATAGTGCTATGTTTGAGTACTTTAGTGTTATGTTTGAGTCTTAGGTTATTTTTGGTATTTTTAAAATTTTTTTGTTTGAGTACTTATTTTTTTAAATTTTTGGATCACTATAGGTTATTTTTAAAATTTCTTTTAGTTTTTTTGTTTGAGTATTTTAAAAGGTTATGTTTGAGTACATAGTGCTATGTTTGATTTACTATAGTTTTTAATTTTTGAGTACTATAGTGCTATGTTTGAGTACTATAGTGTATGTTTGAGTACTATAGTTTTTTGGGTTTGATTTATTTTTGTGTTATGTTTGATTTAATATAGTGCTATTTTTGGAGTACTTTTGTGTTATGTTTGAGTTTTTTAGTGTTTAGTTTGAGTACTATGTTTTATTTTGAGTACTTTTGTGTTATGTTTGATCTTTTATAGTGTTATGTTTAAGTACTATAGTGTTATTTTGATTTACTAAGTGTTATGTTTGAGAAATTTAGTGCTATGTTTCAGACTATAGTGTTATGTTTGAGTATATAGTGCTATGTTTGAGTACTATAGTGTATGTTTGGTACTATAGTGTTTATTTTGAGTACTATAGTGCTATGTTTTTAGTATATGTGTTATTTTTGGTACTATAGTGCTTTGTTTGAGTACTATTTGTTAGTTTGGGAGTCCCTATGTGTTATTTTTGGGAGTACTATAGTGTTTGTTTGAGTACTTTTAGGTTATGTTTGAGAAATATATTTGTTATTTTTTGGATCACTATAGTTTTTTTGTTTGAGTAAATTAGTGTTATTTTTTTAAATCATTTATAGTGTTTTTGTTTTTTGGAGTACTATAGTGTTATTTTTGAGTACTTAGTGTTATGTTTGAGTACTTTTAGTGTTTGTTTGAGTACTATAGTTTTAAATTTTTGGGAGTATTTTTAGTGTTATGTTTGAGTACTATAGTTTTAAGGGTTTGAGTACTTAGTTTTAGTTTAATTTACTTTTAGTGTTAGTTTAAAGGTTATAGTTTATTTTTTGGTCAAAATAGTTTTTATGTTTATTATAAATTTTATTTAAGTTACTATAGTTTATTTTTTGATATAGGTTTTTTTTTAAAAAAACCAAGTGTTTAAGTTTGAGTCCTATAGGTTATTTTTTAAGTACTATAGTGTTAGGGTTTTAAGTACTTTTTTGTTATTTTTGACACTTAGTTTTTATGTTTGAGATTTATAGTGTTATGTTTGAGTCTATAGTGTTATGTTTAAGTACTAAGTGCTTTTTTAAGTACTATAGTTTTTTGTTTGAGTACTTTAGTTTTTGTTTAAATCACTTTTTAGTTTTATGTTTAAGTACTTAGTGCTATTTTTTGTCCCATTGTGTTATGTTTGAGAATTTTTGGGGGTGTTTGTTTAATATAAGTTTTAAATTTTTGAGTACTATAGTTTTTATTTTTGGGGAGTACTTTAGTGTTATTTTTTAAATTTTACTATAGTGCTTTTGCTTGAGTACTTAGTTTTATGTTTGATTTACTATGTGTTATGTTTAAGTACTATAGTGCTATGTTTGGGTACTATAGGTTATTTTTTAAAGTACTTTAGTGTTATTTTTGAGACTTTTAGTGTTTTTGAGTATATAGTGTTTTTTTTGTTTAAGTACTTAGTGTTATGTTTAAGTATTTATAGTGTTTTGTTTGGTACTATAGTGTTATTTTTGATCACTATAGGGGTTATGTTTGAGTATTTATGGGTTTTTATGTTTGATTTATTTAAAATGTTTTGTTTAGTATATGTGCTATGTTTAAGTACTATAGTGTTATTTTTGAGTCCCTTTTAGTTTATGTTTTGAGTACTATAGTTTTATGTTTAATTAATATAGTGTTATTTTTGAGTTTTTTAAAATGTTTATTTTTGGGTTTTACTTAGTGTTATGTTTTAAGTACTTATGTTATTTTTTAAGTATATAGTGTTATGTTTGATTTACTATAGTGTTATGTTTGATCACTATAGTGTTTTTTTTGGTACTATAAGTGTTATGTTTGAGGTACTTTGTGTTTTTTTTTAAGTTTTTAGTGCTTTTTTTAATTTACTATAGTGTTATTTTTTGATTTTACTTAAGTTTTGTTTGAGTACTATATTGTTATGTTTAAGTACTATAGTCCTATGCTTGGAAACTATAGGTTATGTTTGGTACTTTAGTGTTATGTTTAAGTATTAGTGCATGTTTAAGTACTATAGTGTTATTTTTAAAGGGTACTATAGTGTTTGTTTAAGTACTATAGTGTTATTTTTGAGTATTTTTAGTGTTATGTTTGATCACTTAGTGTTATTTTTTGGTTTTACTATAGTTTTTTGTTTGATCACTATAGGTTTATGTTTGGTACTATAGTGTTATTTTTAAATTTACATAGTTTTTTTGTTTGATCACTTTTGTGTTATGTTTGATCACTATGGTGTTATGTTTTGATCACTTTAGTGTTTGTTTGACCCACTATAGTATTTGTTTGATTTAATTGGGTTTTAATGTTTGATCACTATAGTGTTATTTTTGGGGGTACTATAGTGTTTTGTTGATCCTATAGTGTTTATGTTTGGTTTTATAGTGTTTTTGTTTAAAACCCACTTTAGTGTTTTGTTTGGGGTCTTTTGTGTTATGTTTCCCCCACTTTGTTTTTATGTTTGAGTACTTGGGGTTTGTTTGAGTCCCTATAGTGTTTTTGTTTTGATCACTTAGTGTTTATGTTTAAGTACTTTTATTTTTATGTTTGATTTATATAGTGTTATGTTTGTCACTTTAGTGTTATTTTTGGGAGAAAACTATAGTTTTTATTTTTTTTGAGTACTATAGTGTTTTTTTGATACTATAGTGTTATGTTTGATCCCCTTTTAGTTTTTTTGTTTGAGTACTATGTTTTTATTTTTTTTTTCCTATAGTGTTATTTTTTGATCATTTATAGGGGTTTGTTTGAGTATATAGTGTTATTTTTGGTTCACTATGGGGTTTTAAATGTTTGTTCACTATAGTTTTTATGTTTGAGTACTATAGTTTATGTTTGGTACTTTTAGGGTTATGTTTGACACTTTTAGTGTTATGTTTGATCACTTTTGTGTTATGTTTGATCCTATAGTGTTATGTTTGTTTCACATAGTGTTATGTTTGAGTCCTATAGTGTTATTTTTGTCACTTTTGTGTTAGTTTGATCACTTTAGTGTTTTTTTTGAGTACTTTGTGTTAGGGTTTGATCAACTATAGTTTTATTTTTGATTTATTTATAGTGTTATGTTTGATCATATAGTGTTATGTTTGGGGTATATAGTGTTATTTTTTGAGTACTATGGGTTTTTTGGGTTTGATAAACTATAGTTTTTATGTTTAAGTTTTTAGTGTTATGTTTAAGAAACTTTATGATTTTTTGAGTACTAAAAGTTTTATTTTTGGATCACTTTTAGTGTTTTTTTTGAGTCCCTTTAGGGGTTATTTTTGATAAACTATAGTTTTTGGTTTAAATTTACAATGGGGTTTTTTGTTTGTAAATATAGTGTTATGTTTGATATTTTTGTGTTATTTTTTGAGTACTTTTGTTTTAGGGTTTGGTACAAATAGGGGTTATTTTTTGGATCATTATAGTGTTAGGTTTGAGTACTTTAGGTTTGTTTGTCACTATAGTGTTTTGTTTGAAGTACTATATTTTTTATGTTTGATTTTACTTTTGGGGTTTATTTTTGGGAGTATATAGTTTTTATGTTTGAGTACTATAGTGTTATTTTTTGAGTTTTTATAGTGTTTTTGTTTGATTAAATTATAGTGTTATTTTTGAGTACTATAGTGTTTTTGTTTGTTCACAAATAGTGTTATGTTTGAGTACTGTAGTGTTAGGGTTTGAGTACATAGGTTATGTTTGATCCCCTTTTAGTGTTATTTTTGATCACTATAGTGTTATGTTTGATCCTATAGTGTTTTTTTTGAGTTTTTTATAGTGTTTTGTTTGATCACTTTTGTGTTATGTTTGAATTTATTGTTTTGTTTGTCACTATAGTGTTATGTTTGATCACTATAGTGTTTTGTTGAGTACTTTTGTGTTATGTTGATCATATATTTTTTATTTTTGGGTTTCTATAGTGTTATTTTTGGGGTACTATTTGTTAGGGTTTGTTTCCTAAATGTTATGTTTGACCCATTTATATTTTTATGTTGACCCTTTTGTGTTATTTTTGAGAAATTTATAGGGGTTTGTTTGAGTACTATAGTTTTTATGTTTGATCACATAGTTTTTATTTTTTGATCATTATAGTTTTTATGTTTGGTACATAGTTTTTTATGTTTGATTTACTTTAAAGTGTTATTTTTGGGAGTACTTTTGTGTTATGTTTGAGTACTTTTAAGTTTTTTTATGTTTGAGTACTATAGTGTTATTTTTTGGAAATATAGTTTTTAAGTTTGAGTACTATAGTGTTATTTTGAGAATTTTGGTTATGTTTGGTACTATAGTGTTATGTTTGATTTATATAGTGTTATGTTTGATCACTATAGTGTTTGTTTGAGTACTTTTGTGTTATGTTTGAGTACTTTTAGTGTTATGTTTAAAGTATTTTTAAAAGTTTTATGTTTGATCACTTTAGTGTTATGTTTTATCACTATAGTGTTTTGTTTGACCCACTATAGTGTTATTTTTGTTCACTTTAGTGTTATGTTTGGTAATAGTGTTTTTTTTGACATTTTAGTTTTTTTGTTTGTTCCTATAGTGTTATGTTTGATCATATGGGGGTTATTTTTGGTACTATGTGTTATGTTTGGGTACTTTGTGTTATGTTTGAGTACTTTTTGTGTTTTGTTTGTAATTTTATAGGGGTTATGTTTGATTTACTTAGTGTTATGTTTGATCCCTATAGTGTTATTTGGATTTACTGTTGTGTTTGTTTGAGTTCTATAGTTTTATTTTTGACCCACATTGTGTTATTTTTTATCCCCTTATAGTGTTATGTTTGGGTCACTTTAGTTTTTTGTTTGAGTACTAAGTGTTATGTTTGACACTATAGTGTTATTTTGTTTACTATAGTGTTATGTTTGGTACTATAGTGTTAGGGTTTGTTAACTATATTTTTTATGTTTGAGTATATAGGGGTTATGTTTGAGTACTATAGTGTTTGTTTGATACTTTGTTTTTTGGGTTTGTTCACTTGGGTTATGTTTGATCACTATAGTATTTTTTTTGAGTACAAAAGTGTTTTGTTTGAGTACTTAAGTGTTATTTTTTGATCATTTGTTTTTATGTTTGAAAACTTTTAGTTTTAATTTTTTGATTTATATAGTGTTATGTTTGATTACTATGGGTGTTATTTTTGGGGAGTACTTTTAGGGGTTTGGGTTTAAAGTACTATAGTTTTTATGTTTGGTACTATAGTGTTATGTTTGATTTACTATGTGTTATGTTTGATTTTTTATGTTTTGTTTGAGCCTTAGTGTTATGTTTGATTTCTTTAGTGTTATTTTTGAGTATTTATAGTGTTTTTTTTGGGTTTACTATAGTGTTATGTTTAAATCACTATGTTTTAAATTTTTTGAGTACTTTTAGTGTTAGGGTTTGATTTACTTTTAGTGTTATGTTTTTTTTACTTTTGGGGTTATTTTTGATCACTTGTTTTTATTTTTGTCACTATAGTTTTTATGTTTGATCATATAGTGTTATGTTTGATCCTTTAGTCCCTTTGGGTTTGAGTACTTTTAGTGTTTTTTGTTTGTTTAAATTTTGGGGAAATGTTTGATCATATAGTGTTTTTTTTTGATCACTATAGTGTTTTTGTTTGATAACTATTGGTTATTTTTTGGATCATTTATAGTGTTTTTTGTTTGTTCACCGTTAAGTCGGTTTTCTGTTGTTATTTTTTTATATTTTTTTATTATTTTTTCATTTTTCCCCCGGGTTTTTAACACTTTTGTCTTGTGTAGTTAAAATTTGTAAAGTTTTTAGAAAATGTTTGTTTTTTGGTACTGTGTCATAGTTTATTCATAAAGTAAGATTTTTGCTCATGCCACGAAATCGTTTATGGACCCCGACCCCAAGTTCTATCCCCCCAATTTTTGGGGATTTGGGTTTTTTATTGTTCATGTTTTTCGGTGTTTTCTGGACTGAAAAAGTGTATTAAAACCCGTTAAAACCCCGGTTGTCGCCTTCGATTACAATTTAAGTATTTCACTCCTGAACTCGCTGAAAAATTCATGGGAAACTTTATTAAATTTTGGCTTGTATACCTTCAAGTCTTTTGGCCCTGTTAAAAAATTTTAAATTTCACTTTAAGTAGACTTTTTTGTAAAACCACGTTCCATTTATATTTGAATAGTGTTGGGATTTTTTTAAATTTCAAAAGGGGGTTTTTTTGTAATTTAACCCCCCGGTTTTTTTTGAGGGGCGAACCCAATGTTTGTAATTTGGGATTAAGTTTTTAAAAGGCCCCTGCTAGTCTAGGCTTTCCGACCTTACCGACGTGAAAGCCATGGTTTTGTCCCCTCTTTTTTTTTGTACCAAAAACAATTAATTTCCTCGGGACTAGCAGCCCCCGCCCTTCAAACCCGGGGTTTCCTAGGGGTGTGGGGTACAAGGATGTTGGTTCGCTTTTCCGATCTCCCGTTAATTTAAAAGGAAACCCCGTTAAAAATCTTGTGAAATCCTCACACCTTTTCGGAAATTTCCTAGAAAACACCCGGGAAAAGGGGATGGGGGGTGGTGGGGGTTTTGTTTTTGATGGTGGGGTTTTGGGATTAATTTTTTGATAGTGGTTTGGGAGTGGCGAGGCCCGGCCGCGGTTTTTATATCCCCGGGTAAGGGGGAAAAAGTTGGGGGGTTTTCGCGGGGGGGCCACGTTTAAACATTTTAAAAATTTCCACCTCACCTGCTAAAAAAACCCGGGGGGGCGCACCCGGTGGTCTAGCCACCCCCCTTTTCACCTCCACATCATTTCCCTTCTCCCCGGCTTGTTCCCCGCCCCCTTTCGCCTCAAACATCCATTTCCCCACCCTCTGCGTGCCCCAAGGGCCCCCGGGGGCGGCATGGGGAAGGAAAGAAGACTGCGATAAAAGTCTGCGTGGGGGCTGTGAGAGCAGAACAATGGTACACACCCGACCAGCCGGGCACCACCATCAAAAAAGGCAGATCAAGGGCCCAAAATGGTGTTTACAGCCAATTTTCCCGGGACGGAAATGGAGCCTTGCCACCCCCCCCCAACCCCAAGGGCCCTGGAGGGGGGAGGAGTGTTTAAGAGGAGGGGTAAAACCCGGGGGAAGCACGAGAAAGGGAAAAGAAAGGGGGGCGAATAACGAGAGGGTAAAAATGGGAAAAGGGGGAAAACGGGAAAAAAAAAAGAAGTAAAAAAACAGGGAGAACAAAAGGAAAAAGACAGAAGAAAAGGGAAAGGAAACAGTAAGTGATAAGGCGAAAAAGGAAAGAGAGGGGAAAAGGGAAAGGGGGGAGACGTAAGAGGAAAGGGAAAAAGAGGAGGAGGAAAAAAGGAAGGAAGAAGGAAAAATGAGAGAGAGAAAGGATGTTTTTAAAGTGGGGGGGAGGAGAGAGAGGGAGTTTTTAATTACACCCGGGAAGGGAAAATAGAGGGAGGGTAGATTGATAGATAGATAGATTTGAGAGAGGGAGGGGAGAGAGGGAGAGAAGGAGAGGGGAGGGAAAAAGAGAAGGGGGGAGGATGCGAAGGGTGTAAAGATAATGAAAATAAGGGGAAGAAGAGAAGATGGAAGAGAGGCTGTTTGGAAAAAAAGGGAAAGTGGAGGTTTGAGTAAAAAATGAGGGGGATTTGAAGAGGGGGGGAAAAGGGGAAAAAGGGGGGAAGGGAAAGAGAGAGGGGGGAAGAGGGGAGAGAAAAAAAAGAGAGGGGGGGAGGCAGGGGGGAGAGAATAATAAGAAGGGGGGGGAGGGAGGGGGAGGGAGGGAGAGAAATAATAAGAGATGGAGGGGGGCAGGGAGGGAGAGAATAATTTAAAAGGGTGGAGGGAGGGAGGGAGGGGGGGAAATTTAAAAAGAGATGGAGGGAGGGGAGGGAGGGAGAGAATAATAAGAGGGTGGAGGGGGGGCAGGGAGGGAGAGAAAAATAATAAGAGGGTGGAGGGAGGGGAGGGAGGGAGGGAATTTTTAAGAGATGGAGGGAGGGGGGGAGGGAGGAATAATAAGGGATGGAGGGAGGCAGGGAGGGAGAGAATAATAAGAGATGGAGGGAGGCAGGGGGGAAAAGAAAATTAAAAAGAGGAGGGAGGGGGGGGAGGGAGAGGAATAATGGATGGGGGAGGCGGGAGGGAGGAAAATAAGAGATGGGGGAGGCCGGGAGGGAGAGAATTTAAAAAGAGTGGGAAAAAGGGAGGGGGGGGAGGAATAATTTAAAAGGGGTGGAGGGAAGGGAAGGGGAGGGAGAGAAAAATAAGGATGGGGGAGGCGGGGGGAGGAAATTTAAAAAGGGGATGGGGGGAAAGGGAGGGAGGGGGAGAATTAAAAAGAAAATGGAGGGAGGGAGGGAGGGGAGAGAAAAATAAGAGATGGAAAGGGAAAGGGAGGGAGGGAGAGAATAATAAGAGGGTGGGGGAGGAAGGGGGGGGAGAGAAAAATTAAGAGATGGAGGGAGGAGGGAGGGGGGAGAAAAAATAAAAGATGGAGGGGGGCAGGGGGGGGAGAGAAAAATTAAAAATGGGGGGGCCCGGGGGGAGAGAATTTTTTTAAAAGGGTGGGGGAGGCAGGGGGGAGGGGAAAAATAAGGATGGAGGGAGGAGGGAAGGGGGAGAAAAATAAGGATGGGGGAGGCAAAGGGGGGGTTTGAGAATAATAAGAGATGGGGGAGAGGTAGATGGTAAAATCCTTAAGCTTCCCTATTTTGATTTTCTTTTTTAAAACAAGACAACTTTTTTTTTTTTCTGTAAACACAAACTGTTCTTGTCAGTGGTGGGGGGTAGGGGGTGGTGGGTTGGGGGTGGTGGTTTTAAAGGTGGTTTGGGAAAGGTGGTGGTTTGTGAAGGGGTGTGGGGGGTGATACTGGAAAGGGTTTTGGGTGTAATGGGGGGTTATGGTAGTGGGGTTGTGGTGGTGGGGTTGTGGTGGTGATGGTGTAGTGGAGGTTGTGGTAGTGGTGGTGATACTGGAGGTTTTTTGGTGGGGGATAGGGGGGGTTGTGGTGGTTTGGGGATAGCGTAGGTTGTGGTGGTGGTGATATTTAAAGGTTTTTGGGTAGTGGTTTTAAAAATGGGGGCTGGGTGGGGGGTGGCGATAGTGGGGGTTGTTTTTGGGGGTGTGTTTGGCTGTAGTCTGGCCTTTCTTTTGGTTGTTTTTCTGGCTTGCTTGGTTGTCTTCTGGCTTGCTTGGTTGTCGTTAGCTTGCTTTGGTTTTGTTTTGGCATGCTCTTTTTGTTAGCGGGGCCCGGTTGTCGTCGGGGTTGCTCTGGTTGTCGTCTGGCTAGCTTGGTTGTTGGGCTGGCCCAGCTTGGTTGTCCCTGCTTGTCGGGGTTTTCGTTTTGGCCCTTTCTCTGGTTTGTCTGTGGCTTGCCTTTGGGTTTTGTTTTGGCTTTTCTTGGTTATCGTGTGGTTTCTCTGGTTATCGTCTTTGCTTGCTTTGGTGTGTCTACCTTGCTCTGGCTGTCGTTTTACCTTGCTTGGTTGTCCCTCTACTTGCTCTGGTTGGGCGTTTTGGCTTGCTCTAGTTGTCGTTCCTTTCCCTTTTCCCTTTGGGTTTTCCCTCTTTGGGTTGCTCTAGTTGTCGTTTGAGGTTTGCTCTGGTTGTCTCCCCAGGTTGCTTTTGGGGTTTTCGTCTAGTTTCTTGGTTGGGGTTTTTTCCCTTTTCCCTTATCGTCTTTTTTGGGAAATTATTAAATTCCCGCTTTAGCCCGTTTTTTTTAAAAAAAAACATCAAAAATTTTTTTAAAGAGAAAGTATGAAAAAATTTAAAAAAATTGGGCCCTTTTAAATGCATCTTGAAATTTGGCTTTTTATTACAAATTGGTTTCTTGAGCAAGAGGGTCTAGTGGATAAGCTTGATGAAGACGTGGATTAGGAGAATCCAAACCATACCACAGCTGGGGATAGAACCCGCGGTCAGAGTCTCTCTGATCACGGGTTCTATCCCAGCCAGTGGTATTTTTTTTTAGGAGAATCCACCTGACCTGTCTATTGGAGAAGCGCAGACCTCTCTTGGTATGTCTGAATAGGAAGATAATGCTGTGGAGAATCCATCCCCTTCTACCTGAGTATGATAACGAGTCAAGCACTTCAACCCCACGTCTCCTGGCTTTCACAAAGTGGTGTTGAACGATCTATTGAGGCGAGAGAGAGATGCTTAATTGCTGAAACAATTGATTTGGAACGCAAATTAGTATCTCCCTTCCCCTCCTTTGTTTGTAAGTAATGGTGACCGATCTCCTCTCTCCCTGTTTTCCCCTTGAAACACCTTCTAATCTGTGAGGATTCATACGATTTAATATAATTCCAACTCGCAAAGACTACATATCTAAGTATATTCTAGTATCCGACAATTATAACCACTTAGTATCCGAAGTAGTAACCTAATATCCCCCTATCTGGAACCTAGTGTCCCCATCTATAACCAGGTATCCCCTATCTGTAACCTAGTATTGCCATCTATAACCTAGTATCCATCTATAACTTAATATCCCTTATCAATGATCTAGTATCCTCTATTTCTTCACCTCAACCAGATTTACCTCCTGCCATATTTACATATAAAAGAATACGCTACATCAGCACCTGACAGACGTTATGAGGAGGAAACAGTCGATATTCACTCGTTATTTTGTGCAAGAGCGACGAGTGGATGACGACCTGAAGAAGTATTCTGCGATGTCCAGTTCCTCAGTCTTGATAACTTGAGCCAGATTCACCAGGATTGGTGAAAACAGTGAAGATGGAAGAAGGCAGCCAGGAAAACTTGGTTTTAAATAATATCTACATCCCATTATTTTTATTTGACCATTCATATTTCGTTGATTTGCTTATCAATTTCATCTTTTATTGATTTCCTTATTATACTTTCTGTGTATTTCGCTATTGATATTTTTCCACTGTTCCATTGCTTCAGTGAATAGTGTTAGAAATATACTAAATAAACCTTTGTAATTATGAATAAAATGTACTATGTATATTTTAATACAATAAAAGCTATTCCTAAGTTTATTACTATATTATTTACTAAAGTATAAGTCAGATTTACTCGGTAGCTCTGTGTATGTGATGTTATAGATACAGTGAAGCGGATGTCTTGAAAGCAGAATGATGTTACTGTACTGAGAATGAGAGAATATCATGCAAATGTATCGAAAAAAAATTGTATTTGGAGGAATTTTTCCCTTACGAGAGCTGTTGTATAAACAGGAAGCGGTTTCCTCAGAGTTCAGAGTACACTTTCCTAACCAGAGTACACTTTCCTGACCAGAGTACACTTTCCTGACCAGAGCACACTTTCTGTTGAGAAATGGGTTATCAGCTAAGTTTAAACAGTGAAAACTTAACATAAAGACAACTCATCGCCTGCACAGCCGCCCCTGCAGACGAGGTCTAGAAGCGGTCGACTCATCTCTCAACGGGCTGTAAAGAGTTATAATTTGTAAGATTATAAATTACCCCTAGGGGGTGTTATGTCAGCATATTTCATTCACTGATGGCTGACAGACTTACTTGTTTGGACTCAAAAGTCCGCACCTAACTGCCGAATATAGGTTGATTACAAACTCCTTGCGACACAAGAACTGCGCAGTCCCCCATACAAGAAATTCGTAACCTACCTTGCTCTTGTAACGTGAGCTATGGTGTTCTTCACACCTTCGACAGGTATCGGTGACTTGATAGAAGCTGAAGTGTCCTTGGATGTCCATGTCTTCCATTGTCTAGGAAACGCACACTGGTACACTATGTTCCACAAGATTTGTCTCTATTGTTCACAATGTTATCACTGAAGAAGCTGATCACACTTCTCTTAAGTGTTTATTGTGTTTTATGAGATACTTTGTTCACACTAACGCACAGATCAGTGTTCTTTGTTGGTTATCCTGGCGTCAGTGTCACTCTCAGTAGAGTCAAAAGTAATCTGAAGACGCCACAGCACCCCATGCCGTCACTCCCCTAGCACAAAAAAAGCTGACCTAGTACTTTTGCTTCCTTGCCACTTCCTCGATGAAGCAAAGCAGAATGTTTGATTCTTGCTGTCTTAAGCATAGACAACAATGTCCACTGTCTTTACTATGGTAACAAAGTGGGAGCAGGATTTTCCTTAATTGTCCTGCTAAAGTAAGAGATGTACTGTCTCTTATTAAAATACACTCTGCAACACTCTGCGGGGAGCAGCGGTCACTTGACCATGTCGCATACTCGTACGGCATCTGTGATCAATTACTCACTGTAGCAGTAAACAAGACGCTTGTCCCTTCTGAGAGGGCTGGGCCCCTCAGGGCTGAAAGGGGCTGAAGGGGGCTGATACCCCCCTCCTGGAGAAAATTTCTCCACACTTTCCTGACCAGAGTACACTTTCCTGACCAGAGCACACTTTCCTGACAAGAGTACACTTTCCTGACCAGAGTACATTTTCCTGACCAGAGTACACTTTCCTGACCAGAGTACACTTTCCTGACCAGTGTACACTTTTCTGAAGAGTACACGTTTCTGACCAGAGTACACTTTCCTGACCAGAGTACACTTTCCTGACCAGAGAACACTTTTCTGACCAGAGTACACTTTCCTGACCAGAGTACACTTTCCTGACCAGAGTACACTTTTCTGAATAAAGTACACGTTTCTGACCAGAGTACACTTTCCTGACCAGAGTACACGTTTCTGACCAGAATACACTTTCCTGACCAGAGTGCACTTTCCTGACCAGAGTACACTTCTCTGACCAGAGTACACTTTCCTGACCAGAGTACACTTTTCTGAATAGAGTACACGTTTCTGACTAGAGTACACTTCTCTGACCAGAGTACACTTTCCTGACCAGAGTACACTTTTCTGAAACCACGAGTACACTTCTCTGACCAGAGTACACTTTCCTGATCAGAGTACACTTTCCTGACCAGAGTACACTTCTCTGACCAGAGTACACTTTCCTGATCAGAGTACACTTTCCTGACCAGAGTACACTTCTCTGACCAGAGTACACTTTCCTGACCAGAGTACACTTTCTGACTACGCACTTTCTTAATAGAGTGAATTATTCAAAGAGCGGCAATCACTCAGAGTTTGGGAGTGTCTCAGAGGAAATTCATCAGACATTTCTCCCTAATTAAGAATTTAGAGCTACCATACACTATGATAACATTCACATGATTGCAGGTAATGATTTCATGCGGATTATTTACCTACAGGTATAGTAATCCAGGATAACCGGATAAAAGTCACTCAAGTCTGGCTAAATACCACTGGGGCCCTTTGATCCTATTCCGCAGGATGCGATCCACATGCGCTAAGCTTATTCTTATGTCTGGATCGAACCCAGATATTTTAGATGTGAGACGAAGGTGCTACCACGTGAGCCATAAGTCCCCTGTATGCGTATGATGGTATACATATACTACATGCAAAACCATCGCAAACAAGTGATCTCAACAACGCAGAAGAAGCCACATGGGGATGGAACTCCTTAGCTCAGGATCTTTCGCACTCCTTGCGTCGTCAGGAGCTATGAAATGTTGCAAGGTTAGCAACAGATAGGAAAAAATTCTCTCTGAGGCAAGGCAGAATTTTTTCTCTATCTGTTGCTAGCCTTGCAACATTCCATAGCTTCTGACGACGCACAATGTGAAAGATCTTGAGTTAAAGATTTCCATCCCCATCTGCCATGTTCTGCATGTATTACATATTGGCGGGGAAGTAGACCAAACACTGAACTGTTTACACTGCACATAGCGAGGTCCTGGAGTTTACCTGGAGAGGGTTTCGGGGGTCAACGCCCCCACGGCCCTGTCTGACCAGGCCTCAGTTTATTAATCTGTCTGGTTGCAGCTTCCTCTTACGAATATACATACGTACTTTGTCAAGGGCATACACTATATTTTGTAACAGTTATGCACTGTAATGTGCCATGGATGGTCAGTTTGGTGGGAGGCAAAGAACCTCAGATGCACTAAAAAATATCAGAACAAATTTAGCACAGCTAAAGCCTGCTGCCCATGGTCGGCAGCTTAAAGGTAGGCAGCAGGTGTCATAGCTGAGGTATTTTGTAAACGTTCAACAAATATTTTGTTTTTCGTTTCTCATGGAACTTTGAGAGGGTAGAGAGGCCCACTTGAAGAAAGATTCGAAGCTGTGAAATGTGTTAGTTCCCTCCTACCCATCTCTCTCTCTCTGAGAGATTGTATTTCCTTTGCCTGTCTCTCTGTACCTGACTATCTTCCTCCTTTTGCCGCCTTTCACGCAGGCTATCTCGCTGCCTCCGTCTCTCTCCTACTCAATACATCTCTTCTTCTCTCACTCTCCCAGGTTATCTCTCCCCTTCTGTCTCTCTTGCACCATCCACTCCTCACCAGAGGACCAATGCTGAACACGTAATCAAGAATTCCTATCATGTCTGGTGTTGCCTACCTTAACCCCTCTGGTAGCTACCTCAAGAATCTTACCCCCACTTTTACTAACTCCCCTCCCATCCTCCCATTACCTCTCGTCTACCATTTCCTCTCCTTGGTGATGGTAACCGTGGTGATGGTGACAACAGTGGTGGTGATTAACAGTGGTGGTGGTGGCTGCCAGGTATCGTCTCCCAGCTGGATGTAAACAGAAATCAGCTGTGTTTATGTCTATCAGCAGGTGAAGGATAAAAGGGTGCCAACGGGGAGGGGTGCCAAGTGAAAGGGGTTCCAAGGGAAGGGGTTCCAAGGGGTAGGGGAGCAAATGAGGAGGGTGTTATGGATGACAGATGCCATGTGGGAGACGAGCTAGGGTAGAGAGGATGGTTGCTGTAGCAGAGTGACGATACAGTGAAGGTGAGAGGGACTTTTCAGGAGTGGTGTGCTAGTAATGCTAGTGGTGGTGGTAGTAATAGTAGTGGTGGTAGTGGTGGTTGTAGCAGTGGTGGTGGTGGTAGTAATGGTGGTAGTCATGTAATGGTGGTGAGTAGTAGAGTGGTAATGGTGGTAGTAGTACAGTGGTAATGGGTGGTGGAGTAGTAGCAGTGGTAATGGTGGTGGTAGTAGTAGCAGTGGTAACGGTGGTGGTGCAGTAGCAGTGTAACGGTGGTGGTAGCAGTAGCAGTGGTAACGGTGGTGGTAGGCAGTAGCAGTGGTAACGGTGGTGGTAGTAGTAGCAGTGGTAACGGTGGTGGTAGCAGTAGCAGTGGTAACGGTGGTGGTAGTAGCAGTGGTAACGGTGGTGGTAGTAGTAGCAGTGGTAACGGTGGTGGTAGTAGTAGCAGTGGTAATGGTGGTGGTAGTAGTAGCAGTGGTGGTGGTAGTAGTAGCAGTGATGGTGGTAGTAGCAGTGATGGTGGTAGTAATAGCAGTGATGGTGGTAGTAGTAGCAGTGATGGTGGTAGTAGTAGCAGTGGTGGTAGTAGTAATGGCAGTGGTGGTGGTAGTAATGGCAGCGGTGGTGGTTGTAGTAGTGGTGGTAGTAATGGTGGCAGTAGTAATGGTAGTGGTGGTAGTAGCAGTGGTAATGGTAGTGGTGGTAGTAGCAGTGGTAATGGTGGTGGTAGTAATAGCAGTGGTAATGGTGGTGGTAGTAGTAGCAGTGGTAATGGTGGTGGTAGTAGTAGCAGTGGTAATGGTGGTGGTAGTAGTAGCAGTGGTAATGGTGGTGGTAGTAGTAGCAGTGGTAATGGTGGTGTGCGTAGATAGTGGTAGTAGTGCAGTGAATGGTGGTGGTAGTAGTAAGCAGTGGTTGGTGTGTAGTAGTGGTGGTTGTAGTAGTAGCAGTGGTAATGGTGGTGGTAGTAGTAGCAGTGGTAATGGTGGTGGTAGTAGTAGCAGTGGTAATGGTGGTGGTAGTAGTAGCAGTGGTAATGGTGGTAGTAGTAGTAGCAGTGGTATATGGTGGTTGGTAGTAGTAGCAGTGGTAATGTGGTGTGTAGTAATGTATGAGTGGTAATGGTAGTGGTAGTAGTAGCAGTGGTAATGTGGTGTAGTAGCAGTGGATGGTGGGTAGTAGTAGGTGGTAAGTAGTAGCAGTGGTGGTGGTAGTAGTAGCAGTGATGGTTGGTAGTAGTAGTAATGGCAGTGGTGGTGGTTGTAGTAGTGGTGGTTGTAGTAGTGGTAGCAGTGGTTGTAGTGGTGGTAGTAATGGTAGTGGTGGTAGTAATGGTAGTGGTAGTAGTAGCAGTGGTGCAGGAACTCACCAAGCAGTCACTGTCTTGTTACACTCATCCATGCCATGTTTTCCATGCCTTTTCTTTTTTTCGGGACTAATTTTAGATCACACACTTCGTATTAGTCTCCCCATTATATTCCACTCGTAGATTATATATTTTTCTCACCTGCTCTCCAGGAAGTTAAACTTAGACGATTTTTGACGTTCCTGATAATTTACATGTCTGAATTGCTGCAGTGAAAGTTCTCTGTTCAGTTTCCTGATCTACAGTTTCAGTTGCTTTAGCGGCTTTTGTGTATTATCATTCCAATCCGGGAAGTACACGAGACTCAAAATAATCACCGGCTTGGCCTCTTTTTCCCTTGAAAGTTCTTGTTAGCTTGCCGATCATTTATTTACCTTGTGATGGATGTTATTCAGTGAACGTAAGATCTTCGTCCATAATTACTTCCTTACATTTACATTTTTTTTCTATTCCATAGAGTGGCTTCATTGTTCTGTGTGGTCTGTTCCGGTTTTTATTTCTTAAATATTTCCATGGTAAAGCAGCTAGAACTTGTCCACGTGGGCCATTACATTGTTTTCCGTGAGCCGCTGAGAGATCGAGTTCACATGAGCTTCGAGGTTTAGCCTTGATGGGTGCACCCATGGCTGATTCTAGTGTCATCTGCAAAGCGTCCTACAAAAATACGATTTGTATCTTTAGTTTTGCCAAATAAGAAATACAGAGTAAAGTTTGTACAAGTACTGTGCCTTAAGGAACACCATTTCTTGTTTACCACTGCTCTTCGGTTTCTGTTACATACCTGAGGAGCCATAGTCTATTTTTCGAAATTTTCCCCATTGCACATATTTTGTGTGGCATTACACTGTTGTTATAAGTAATCTACATAGTCCATCAGCATTTAGCTCTTCTTCGTATGTGTTCAGCATGTCTGAGTGATCCAGGAGTGGCTAGAGGCAGAAGAGTCCTGCTCTTGTGACTCCTCGTGCTCACCAACCTTCCTTCTCGGTACTCCTTCAAACATTCTAATGGTGCGTAACATCTTTTTTTTCTGTATCTACATTTTTTCCAACTTCTTTACTGCCACAGAGAGAAATGTTATGAAATACAGACGACGATAATTATAATAAAAAAGGAGCGCTAAACCACAAGGGCTATGTAGTGCTGCTGACGACGATGGAGAGACAAGTTCGATGTAATGTGAGCCTTTATTGGCTACGGTTCACCCACACAGTGGACTGAATAAAGGAATATATCCCTTTTTTTAGATTATAATTATAATCATGGGAGAGCGCTAAACCTGAATGCCTTCCATCCCCCACATACAGCGCATGGGGGGGGGATGGAAGGTATTCAGGCTCAATTCAGGGAACTGGAGCACAGATCCAATACCCTAGATCAAGAGCCCCTCACCAGTGTCAAAGTACCTTCCTTGAGGGGGGTCTAATTGGACATATACAAAATATTTGACATAAATAAGGAGAATCTCCTGAACATCTATTAATATATACATCTTTGTATAATTCATTAATCATAAGAATCTCTATTACAACCGGTATATTAATATAAAGAGTTTCCTAAGAATCTCAGATACCGGCTGGTAGATATGAAAGGGCTAAATAATATGAATAATGAAATGTAACTATACACAATTAAGTGGAAATATGGCTATAAGCTCAAATCTATTAATGATCCCCAAGATACTCTGCTTACACTTATACGGTCAACAAGTACTTGCAAAAATGGTGTTACACAGTGAGGAATAGTAGGCTCCGTCTCACCCACAGAGACTTACTATTACACAAACCAGAGTCCAACACAAAAGAGGTGGCAGAATAGACTAAGATTGCGGTCTCCACGAATTAACAGCCACACACACACACACCACAAGACACACACACACACACACACAACACCCACACAAACACAAAACCACACACACACAGAGAGAGAGAGAGAGAGAGAGAATACTCGATGTGACTCCTAAGAGAGGCAACGAGGTAACTGCTTGAGGCAAACCTAGCAGCTCCAACATTGGGTTTGATCACGTGACTTTATAGCTACCCCCAGGGAGTGAACCAAGCAAGCACGGGGTAAACAAGTGTCAACAGCCAATTATATGCACAACTAAATATATCCTATCTATTTACATAAGTCAAATAATAATATAAACCAAGATATTTTCATTTTAACTATTAATGAAAACATCTCCAACATAAAATTATATGATAATTAAATACATACAGGATATTAATATACAGAATACACATTACGTCCTGCCCAGGGGCGCAACACAGAGATTGTAGTGATGGTCGAGGTGGTGGTAGCAGTAGTAGTAGTAATAGTAATAGTAGTAGTAATAGTAGTAGTAGTATAGTAGTAAGTAGTAGTAGTAGTAGTAGTAAGTAGTATAGTAGATAGTAGATTAGTAGTGGTGAATGTTGTGGTGTTAAGTATAAGGATGTATGATGTTGAGGATGTTGGCCTCGGGGCTGGATGTAAGCAATGATCCCCTGTGTTTATATCTAACAACATGTGGTGAAGGGAGGCGAGGTTCAGGTGGAGCTGCGGAAATAATGGCGGCAGGAGGGAGTGGAGAGAGGAAGAAGAGAAGGGAAGCGAAAGACGGCGGAGAAACAAAAAAAAAAATGGCAAGAGGCAGGGCGATGGAGTGGGGCAGTGAGACAAGGAAATAGAGGAAGCAAAGTAGTTTAAAAAGTTGGAATGCAGACAAATTTAAGAAAGCAGAGAGAATCAAAGGAAACAGGCAGTGTGGGCATCATTATTATATTTATAGGAAGTTCAAAATCCGTGTGGTTCATTCAGCTCAAGCAGTGGTGGAGCTCCATCCACAATTCACCAATCACGAAATAAAAAAAAAACATAGTAGCTGAACTTCCCCATCTGTTACATGGATATCCAAAAATAGTGCTCAATTTGTAACCATTGAACCGCAACTAGATTTTCGAAGGTAACACTTAGCCTCCTGAGAACCATCCATCGCTGCTGCACCCGTCAGTCTTCCACTGCATTTATGTAAAATGCAGTATTGGCTATGTATTCTTCGAGACTACACATGGTCAACTATTACATATATTTCACTGTAATAAGCTTGTTGTCTTGCATGTTCATCTCAAGGGGGGCGAGTGTCCCCATCACTTCCCGATCATTATCAGCAGTAAACTAGTACGTCAACATGTCAGTTTCGCTAAGAACATCAATTCTTTGACTGGCATTGTTATGAAAACATGTTTTCCTCGCTATTTTACCGTGTTGCATAAAAGGACACATATGCAAACTAATGCGACAAAGCTCCTGGAGAGCGAAACATTGCTGCGATAGGTAAAGGGACCTAACATACTAATGTTAGGTCCATTTACCTAACATTAGTTTGTTACTGTGGCATGCAAAGAGTAAGTTACAATTTATTCGGCATAAGTACACACACCCATATAGGCTGCCTCCCAACCAGCGAAATGGGTGCTAAGGGTTCACTGTCCAATCACAGGTGAGTCTGCCAAATACTGAGGCGATGTGGTTCACTCGCGGTCAGCATTTGCCAGACTTGCCTACTAGCTGGCTGAGTACGGTGCTTTCTCACTGGCTTTTGCTCTTGCCATTTTGTCACTGACTATTCCAATCTTTGTACATAGTGTATATCTTGAAACAATACAACTTAGGCACTGCAGTATTAGTGCTAAACAGTTAGTCATTTACCAATCATTAGTTGTTCGTGGCATCTAGTAGTTACTTCTTTCGCATTAGTAACACCCATATAGGCTGCCATCAAGGCCATTCATATGGTTGCTAGTTCATGATCACACGGTGAGCTGAATAAGCATGGGTTCACTCAGGTCGCATTTGCCAACTTACCTACTACTGCTATAGGTGCTTTCTACTCTTTTGCTTTGCATTTTGTCATGAATCATCTTGTACAGCTGTCATAAGCATGCAGAATTATTGGAATATGGTAAGGAATAAATTGGTCATTCTGAGTTGTTTGCAGAAAATTACACCGTCACAATGGTAATTCTACCTGAGAATCGTAATGTTTACAGTGCGCTTGTAAGGTCGCTATCTTTTTCTTCTGTGAGTGTTGCACATCAATGTTTGCTCAGGCCTCCATACTTCAGGACAGTATGAAGCAGTGATCAAATGTGTACATTCCTCACAGACTGGTAGACAAAACCATCCTCACATACCTGTAATCCAGGAATCCTCACAGACCTGTAGCCCAGGTCCTCACATACCTGTAGCCAGGTCCTCACAGTACCTGTTAGCACAGCGGTCCTCACAGATACCTGTAGCCCAGGAGTCCTACAGTATCTGTAGCCCAGGGTCCTCAAACAGTACCTTGTAGCTCCAAGGGTCCTCACAGTACCTGTAGCACCGTGTCCTCACAGTACCTGTAGCCCAGGGTCCTCACAGTACCTGTAGCCCAGGGTCCTCACAGTACCTGTAGCCCAGGGTCCTCACAGTACCTGTAGCACCGTGTCCTCACAGTACCTGTAGCCCAGGGTCCTCACAGTACCTGTAGCCCAGGGTCCTCACAGTATCTGTAGCCCAGGGTCCTCACAGTACCTGTAGCCCAGGGTCCTCACAGTACCTGTAGCCCAGGGTCCTCACAGTACCTGTAGCCCAGGGTCCTCACAGTACCTGTAGCCCAGGGTCCTCACAGTACCTGTAGCCCAGGGTCTCACAGTACTGTAGCCCAGGGTCCTCACAGTACCTTAACCCAGGGTCCTCACAGTACCTGTAGCCCAGGGTCCTCACAGTACCTGTAGACCCAGGTTCTCACAGTACCTGTAGCCCAGGTCCTCACAGTACCTGTAGCCCAGGGTCCTCACAGTACTGTAGCCCAGGGTCCTCACAGTACCTGTAGCCCAGGGTCCTCACAGTACCTGTAGCCCAGGGTCCTCACAGTACCTGTAGCCCAGGTCCTCACTACTGTACCTGTTGCCCGTGTCCTCACAGTACCTGTAGCCCAGGGTCCTCACAGTACCTGTAGCCCAGGGTCCTCACAGTACCTGTAGCCAGGGTCCTCACAGTACCTGTAGCCCAGGGTCCTCACAGTACCTGTAGCCCAGGGTCCTCACAGTACCTGTAGCCAGGTCCTCACAGTACCTGTAGCCCAGGGTCCTCACAGTACCTGTAAGCCCAGGGTCCTCACAGTACCTGTAGCCCAGGGTCCTCACAGTACCTGTAGCCCAGGGTCCTCACAGTACCTGTAGCCCAGGGTCCTCACAGTACCTGTAGCCCAGGGTTCTCACAGTACCTGTAGCCCAGGGTCCTCACAGTACCTGAAGCCCAGGGTCCTCACAGTACCTGTAGCCCAGGGTCCTCACAGTACCTGTAGCCCAGGGTCCTCACAGTACCTGTAGACCAGGGTCCTCACAGTACCTGTAGCCCAGGGTGCTCACAGTACCTGTAGGCCAGGGTGCTCACAGTACCTGTAACCCAGGGTCCTCACAGTACCTGTAGCCCAGGGTCCTCACAGTACCTGTAGCCCAGGGTCCTCACAGTACCTGTAGCCCAGGGTCCTCACAGTACCTGTAGCCCAGGGTCCTCACAGTACCTGTAGCCCAGGGTCCTCACAGTACCTGTAACCCAGGGTCCTCACAGTACCTGTAGCCCAGGTCCTCACAGTACCTGTAGCCCAGGGTCCTCACAGTACCTGTAGCCCAGGGTCCTCACAGTACCTGTAGCCCAGGGTCCTCACAGTACCTGTAGCCCAGGGTCCTCACAGTACCTGTAACTCAGGGTCCTCACAGTACCTGTAACCCAGGGTCCTCACAGTACCTGTAGCCCAGGGTTCTCACAGTACCTGTAGCCCAGGGTCCTCACAGTACCTGTAGCTCAGGGTCCTCACAGTACCTGTAGCCCAGGTCCTCACAGTACCTGTAGCCCAGGGTCCTCACAGTACCTGTAGCCCAGGGTCCTCACAGTACCTGTAGCCCAGGGTCCTCACAGTACCTGTAGCCCAGGGTCCTCACAGTACCTGTAGCCAGGGTCCTCACAGTACCTGTAACCCAGGGTCCTCACAGTACCTGTAGCCCAGGGTCCTCACAGTACCTGTAGCCCAGGGTCCTCACAGTACCTGTAACCCAGGGTCCTCACAGTACCTGTAGCCCAGGGTCCTCACAGTACCTGTAGCTCAGGGTCCTCACAGTACCTGTAGCCCAGGGTCCTCACAGTACCTGTAGCCCAGGGTCCTCACAGTACCTGTAGCCCAGGGTCCTCACAGTACCTGTAGCCCAGGGTCCTCACAGTACCTGTAGCCCAGGGTCCTCACAGTACCTGTAGCCCAGGGTCCTCACAGTACCTGTAGCCCAGGGTCCTCACAGTACCTTAGCCAGGGTCCTCACAGATACCTGTACCCAGGGTCCTCACAGTACCTGTACCCAGGGTCCTCACAGTACCTGTAGCCCAGGGTCCTCACAGTACCTGTAGCCCAGGGGCCTCACAGTACCTGTAGACCCAGGGTCCTCACAGATACCTGTAGCCCAGGGGCCTCACAGTACCTGTAGCCCAGGGTCCTCACAGTACCTGTAGCCCAGGGTCCTCACAGTACCTGTAGCCCAGGGTCCTCACAGTACCTGTAGCCCAGGGTCCTCACAGTACCTGTAGCCCAGGGTCCTCACAGTACCTGTAGCCCAGGGTCCTCACAGTACCTGTAGCCCAGGGTCCTCACAGTACCTGTAGCCCAGGGTCCTCACAGTACCTGTAGCCCAGGGGTCCTCACAGTACCTGTAGCCCAGGGTCCTCACAGTACCTGTAGCCCAGGGTGCTCACAGTACCTGTAGCCCAGGGTCTCACAGTACCTGTAGCCCAGGGTGCTCACAGTACCTGTAGCCCAGGGTGCTCACAGTACCTGTAGCCCAGGGTGCTCACAGTACCTGTAGCCCAGGGTGCTCACAGTACCTGTAGCCCAGGGTCCTCACAGTACCTGTAGCCCAGGGTCCTCACAGTACCTGTAGCCCAGGGTCTCAAGTACGTACAGTCTCAGAGTACCTGTAGCCCAGGGTCCTCACAGTACCTGTAGCCCAGGGTCCTCACAGTACCTGTAGCCCAGGTCCTCACAGTACCTGTAGCCCAGGGCCTCACAGTACCTGTAGCCCAGGGTCCTCACAGTACCTGTAGCCCAGGGTCCTCACAGTACCTGTAGCCCAGGGTCCTCACAGTACCTGTAGCCCAGGGTCCTCACAGTACCTGTAGCCCAGTGTCCTCACAGTACCTGTAGCCCAGGGTCCTCACAGTACCTGTAGCCCAGGGTCCTCACAGTACCTGTAGCCCAGGGTCCTCACAGTACCTGTAGCCCAGGGTCCTCACAGTACCTGTAGACCAGGGTGCTCACAGTACCTGTAGCCTAGGGTCCTCACAGTACCTGTAGCCCAGGGTGCTCACAGTACCTGTAGCCTAGGGTCCTCACAGTACCTGTAGCCCAGGGGCCTCACAGTATCTGTAGCCCAGGGTCCTCACGGTACCTGTAGCCCAGGGTGCTCATAGTACCTGTAGCCTAGGGTCCTCACAGTACCTGTAGCCCAGGGGCCTCACAGTACCTGTAGCCCAGGTTCCTCACAGTACCTGTAGCCCAGGGTCCTCACAGTACCTGTAGCCCAGGGTCCTCACAGTACCTGTAGCCCAGGGTCCTCACAGTACCTGTAGCCCAGGGTCCTCACAGTAACTGTAGCCAAGGGTCCTCACAGTACCTGTAGCCCAGGGTCCTCACAGTACCTGTAGCCCAGGGTCCTCACAGTACCTGTAGCCCAGGGTCCTCACAGTACCTGTAGCCCAGGGTCCTCACAGTACCTGTAGCCCAGGGTCCTCACAGTACCTGTAGCCCAGGGTCCTCACAGTACCTGTAGCCCAGGATCCTCACAGTACCTGTAGCCCAGGGTCCTCACAGTACCTGTAGCCCAGGGTCCTCACAGTACCTGTAGCCCAGGGTCCTCACAGTACCTGTAGCCCATGGTCCTCACAGTACCTGTAGCCCAGGGTCCTCACAGTACCTGTAGCCCAGGGTCCTCACACTACCTGTAGCCCAGGGTCCTCACAGTACCTGTAGCCCAGGATCCTCACAGTACCTGTAGCCCAGGGTCCTCACCGTACCTGTAGCCCAGGGTCCTCACAGTACCTGTAGCCCAGGGTCCTCACAGTACCTGTAGCCCAGGGTCCTCACAGTACCTGTAGCCCAGGGTCCTACAAAAATCTTAATATTTGTCTGCACGGAATTGTGACATTTTTCGTTACTGATATTTATCTGGCACAACTGTGCCACATATTCACAATAAATTGATATGAAAATATATCATAACATGGGAATAAGCCGTGTGTGATGCCGTTCACTATAGCAGACCAGATCTGTCTACCTGGAGGATATTCAAGGGGTCAACGCCATCGCTGCCTGGTCCTTGATCAGATGTGGAGAGACATCGACACATCTGGACGAACAGTCTTCCAGCTCCTGTACACGAGAATTAACGCTACTGTGATAGCTCTCTAACCCGAAGAGACATCACTCGTTTCTTAATTAGGAGGTCTGGTCTCAGACCCGGCCGTGATAATACTTTCCAACCAATAAGATATTTAATATTATAAGGTGTATAACATAACGAGAGTATAAAGTGTGGTGAGTAGAATTATAACCAGTGTAGAAGTATTTGGAGGCGACGCAGTTGGGTACAATTCAGTGTCAAGTTTTACGCTCTAGATCTGTAGTCCGCAACTGTTTAGTAACAAAGGGTCAAGTCATAATTACATGTGAAGGCAGCATCCATTTTCTAAAGTATTTTAATATGCTCACAGAATTTTGGTTTCTTTTTCTCTTTGGGCATAGTCTCATAAGGCTATCTATTGCTGCTTACGTTTGATTTTGTAATATACATCTGTGTACAAGTCAGTATAAGACACCTGTGTACAAGTATAGAACACTTACATAAACAAGAGATACCAAGTCACTGATGATTCTTTTTAAATCATTTGTTCTCTCTAGGCTGCAATACGGCTATACACTAACAGTCCCTTTCAAGACGGCCGAAAATACAGATCTGTATACAGAGAACTTTCACTGCGCGTATAGGTATAGTCAAGTACTTCAACTACTGGGGCCATTTGAAGTCCCTTCACTTGTACTTCCCTGAACGTAGGCGAGAAAGATGCATCATAATTTACATCTGGAAAATCCTAGAGGGACTTGTCCCAAATCTGCCCATGAAAATGACTTCCTACTAAAGCAAAAGACTCGGCAGACAGTGCAACATAACTCCAATGAAAACCAGGGATGCTGTGAGTACACTAACACATGACACAGTAAGTGTCATGGGTCCAAGACTGTTTAACTAACTCTCAGCATACATAAGGGGGATTACCAAGAGACTCGTAACTACAGGCACCTAAAGTCAGTACCTGACCAACAGGGCTGTGGTTCGTACGTTGGATTGCATGCGGCCAGCAGTAATAGCCTGATTGATCAGGCCCTGATCCACAGCGAGCCCTGGTCAAGGACCGGGTCGTGGGGGCGTTGACCTCTGGAAAGCCATCTATGTAGACCAATGTACAGTTCACTATAATACACGTATGCACAGGTTAGTATTCATGTGTATGAATTCTCACATTATTTCTCAGTTTATTTCTGATACCCCTGCCTGTTTACACCTCAGGTCTGTTTACACCTCAGGTCTGTGTACACCTCAGGTCTGTGTACACCTCAGGTCTGTGTACACCTCAGGTCATCTACCAGGTTTTTTTTTCTCGTCTGCCACATAAACCACTTAGGTATGTGTATGAGTTAATTGTTTAATATTACTGCTAGCACAGACTACATCCTCTGAGCAATGGTTCACACATCACCTGGTGTGTTATCAATGGTTCACACATCACCTGGTGTGTTATCAATGGTTCACACATCAACTGGTGTGTTATCAATGGTTCACACATCACCTGGTGTGTTATCAATGGTTCACACATCACCTGGTGTGTTATCAATGGTTCACACATCACCTGGTGTGTTATCAATGGTTCACACATCACCCGGTGTGTTATCAATGGTCCACACATCACCTGGTGTGTTATCAATGGTCCACACATCACCTGGTGTGTTATCAATGGTTCACACATCACCTGGTGTGTTATCAATGGTCACACATCACCTGGTGTGTTATCAATGGTTCCACACATCACCTGGTGTGTTATCAATGGTTCACACATCACCTGGTGTGCTATCAATGGTTCCACACATCACCTGGTGTGTTATCAATGGTCACACATCACCTGGTGTGTTATCAATGGTTCCACACATCACCTGGTGTGTTACCAATGGTTCCACACATCACCTGGTGTGTTATCAATGGTTCACACATCACCTGGTGTGTTATCAATGGTCCACACATCACCTGGTGTGTTATCAATGGTTCACACATCACCTGGTGTGTTATCAATGGTTCACACATCACCTGGTGTGTTATCAATAGTTCACACATCACCTGGTGTGTTATCAATAGTTCACACATCACCTGGTGTGTTATCAATGGTTCACACATCACCTGGTGTGTTATCAATGGTTCACACACCACCTGGTGTGTTATCAATGGTTCACACATCACCTGGTGTGTTATCAATGGTTCACACATCACCTGGTGTGTTATCAATGGTTCACACATCACCTGGTGTGTTATCAATGGTTCACACATCACCTGGTGTATTATCAATGGTTCACACATCACCTGGTGTATTATCAATGGTTCACACATCACCTGGTGTGTTATCAATGGTTCACACATCACCTGGTGTGTTATCAATGGTTCACACATCACCTGGTGTGTTATCAATGGTTCCACACATCACATGGTGTTATCAATGGTTCACACATCACCTGGTGTGTTATCAATGGTCACACATCACCTGGTGTGTTATCAATGGTTCCACACATCACCTGGTGTGTTATCAATGGTTCACACACCACCTGGTGTGTTATCAATGGTCACACACACCTGGTGTGTTATCAATGGTTCCCCACATCACCTGGTGTGTATCAATGGTCACACATCACCTGGTGTGGTTATCAATGGTTCACACATCACCTGGTGTGGTATCAATGGTTCACACATCACCTGGTGTGTTATCAATGGTTCACACATCACCTGGTGTGTTATCAATGGCTCACACATCACCTGGTGTGTTATCAATGGTTCACACATCAACTGGTGTGTTATCAATGGTTCACACATCACCTGGTGTGTTATCAATGGTTCACACATCACCTGGTGTGTTATCAATGGTCCACACATCACCTGGTGTGTTATCAATGGTCCACACATCACCTGGTGTGTTATCAATGGTCCACACATCACCTGGTGTGTTATCAATGGTTCACACATCACCTGGTGTGTTATCAATGGTTCACACATCACCTGGTGTGTTATCAATGGTTCACACATCACCTGGTGTGTTATCAATGGTTCACACATCACCTGGTGTGTTATCAATGGTTCACACATCACCTGGTGTGTTATCAATGGTTCACACATCACCTGGTGTGTTATCAATGGTTCACACATCACCTGGTGTGTTATCAATGGTTCACACATCACCTGGTGTGATATCAATGGTTCACACATCACCTGGTGTGTTATCAATGGTTCACACATCACCTGGTGTGTTATCAATGGTTCACACATCACCTGGTAATGTTCAATTAATTATTTTGTGTTGTTGCAGTCTTATGTCTTATTATCATTGTGTGTATGTTGTTTTTGCTATTGTGTGTTTTTAGCTACTTGTTGTTTTATGCTATGTTGTTTATGCTATTGTTGTTTATTGCTATTGTTGTTTTGCTATATGTTGTTTTTCTATGTTGTTTTGCTACTTGGTTGTTTTGCTATGTTGTTTCATCTATGTTGTTTTTGCTATTCCTGTTGTTATTGTTCTTATTGTACTGTTGTGGTTTTGTTTTTGTTGTTTTTCATTTTCTCCTCGTCTCTTAGTGTACCTTTACTCTCCTGTTTATCATCTGTTTCCGTCACCTCTTTTCTGTCCCCACACCACCACCAGTCTTTTCAAGTTGCTCAATACATCAGATGTTTTACTTTAACAAATGCGTCAAATGCCTTACTGTCGTCAAGGTTTCGTCACATTATTTAGTCACCAAGAAGATATTACAGTCAAATTCACTCTCACTCATGCTCACACTCACCCTTACAAACACCCTCACCCTGCAGCACCCTTTATATTCTCACACTGTGTTCATATATGCACAAAAGAGTGAAGGGAGAAGAGTGTTTAGGTCATCAGGACCACTTAACATCACACTAGTTGAAACCAGCCATTGTACAGGAACATTGTACAGTACATCTACTCTCGATTCTCTTAGCACATCTACTTCCTTATTTCTTTCGACACATCTACTCTTTCGTTTCTCTCAATATAGAATATTGTGTGTCTGGTAAGACACCATCATCTCGTGTGTCTGGTAAGACTGCTGTTTCGGGCACTCACACAAATCCTTCAGCCACAAGTAACAACTACACACGCAACAATTCAATTAAACCTAAAATTAGTGTTAATATGCTAAAATCAAACACTCAAAGCAACACTAACCTGGTTCATCTTTTTCACCAGCAATAACAACACAGCTCCTAGTCTCGCCGCTTCACTCTGTGTGTGTGTGTGTGTGTGTGTGTGTGTGTGTGTGTGTGTGTGTGTGTGTGTGTGTAAGGAGAAGCACAGAAAAAATCATACCAGCAATTCTCCCTGGCAAATTTAAACATACGATTCATTTTTCTTTGATGAATCGGTGCAGTGGGATATTCTAACTACTAAAACAGACCAGCTCTCCTTAATCACAGTCACAGGGACATAACCACATCGGGAAGAATATGGCCTCAGTAATCTTGAGAATGCGTTAGGGAAGGACAGAGCTCGCCTCCTGGCGGTGGATTCGTGCAGGGAATTTTCTATTCGGTGTGACTAATTGGTCCATAGGCACTCGCATCGCCCTTAGATCATTTGTATTAGAGTAGCTCTTTACCTCACTGCTTCCATCCTCACCACACACAGGTGTATCTATTGTAGTGCACTGGCAAACCATTTTGAGTACCATGGTCTTTATTTAACAAAAAGGGAAAGACTGCAATGCATGAAAGGATTAATATCATCAGGAGAATCCTTGCCAGAGCCAGATGCCCAGCAAGTGGTTTGGATTACCTTGCAAGCCTGGAGAGATGTGAGATGATGGTGTTGGACTACACATGTGCGTCCAATTATCTCTAATACAGCAGAGAAGATGTAACAACCCGTTTCATTAGTTCCAAAAGTCGATAATACAATAAAGTTACTCATCAGTAAAAGTTTATTCACATAATTTCACAGATAGCCTCTCATGGGAAAAAAAAGCTCATCAAAACTCGTGAAGAAGTTAGACTAAACTTATTAGGGGAACTAGGGATACCAGATCAGTTTTGTGCTCAATCGTCTCATTGGTGCAGTTCAGAGGGGCAACTCTTGTGTATCTTATGCACACGCCTCAACTATGTGTGAAATGTAATTATCACACATAGATCTAATTAAACCAACTGTACCTTATAACGTAATAAAGTATCAAGACTAATGGGTGGAAAGAGAAGAAAATATTCAAACAGCCTTTGGAGGCAGGGAAAGGAGGAGGATCATGAGGACCAGGATACTGACTAGTGTGGACAAGTCTTCCCTAATGACTTCTTCACACAATCTTAGGGTAAAACACAGGCTGTTTCCCTGATCCTAGTTTATCGCGCGAATAAAATCCTCGCCAGTTAATTTTTCATGCCAAATAATTAATATGACCGGAGTTAAATTTAAAAATCGATAGTAAAACTTTATGAAAAAATAGGCTAATAAAAGATAATTTTTGAAAATTGTTTTCTTATCAAGTAGAGGACAGATCAACACATCTCTTCTTACCCCTCAAGAAAAAAAAAATCCCGAGTTTGGAAAGCATTTTTACTTCTTGTCTGTTACAGCAGCTGCCATGACACTCTCGTAAATATATCATTTTAAGTAACAAACAAACCCACGTGGATAAAATAATAAGAAAAACAGATGAGAAGAGTACTGGATATCTCTGCCGAAGACCTCTTCAGCCAAACTGTTATCTTCCGTTTTATTGTCATCATGTGCGTTCATTGTTTACCACTGACCAGTCTTTACTACGCTGCTCGGCTCCACTACCTTTAAACCTATTTTCCCCAGTTCAACAATAAAATTCCCATGTTATATATCTCAGGAGCTTAATGGTAAACAAGTTCGCCAATTATAAAACTAAAATGCTTTCACATACGTTTATTTATTTAGTTTTTACGCGTAAGTAGTGAGTCTCGGTTACCACGGGAGCCTAGTTTTTTCTAGTTGGAATGTAACTAGTCGACTTTCTCTAGTATCAACTTTTATAAGTAATAATTAAGTAATAAAATTTATCAATTTTATGTATAGTTTTTTGGTAGCCAATAATAAAATACTATATTGTGTATCTCAGCTGTGTGAGTTTATCGCCGGGTGTGCTCAACCTTCTCCAGTCTCCTCTCTCTCTCTCTCTCTCTCTCTCTCTCTCTCTCTCTCTCTCTCTCTCAACCATGTTCCTCAACATTTTCCAGTCCTTAAACCTCTTCCAGTAATTAACCCTCTTACAAACCTTGACCTCCTTCCAGTACTACACATTCCATTCAAACATCTTCCAGTCCAGTAACTTCCAGTCCAACATCTTCCAGTTCAACATCTACCATTACTTTCTCTTCCAGTCATACTTTTGCATTACCGACTCCACCAGTACCACCAACACCTCCATTAACATACCACAACCAATAGTACCACTATCACCACCAACAATAGCACCACCATCACCACTAACAACAATAGCACCACCAAAAACCAATAACAGCACCTCTACCACACCCAACAATAGCACCACCACCATCAATAGCACCACCACCACAACCACCAACAGCACCACCACCAACAACAGCACCACCTGCACCACCACCCTCTCATAAGCACGATCTCCAAGGTAAAAATAGAACACTGTTACTACATCAACATAACAATCTTAGTGTTCTAGACACATACCAACATAACTGACTATCAATTTAGCCCTTACCGCCCCTTTACAAATGGGTGAAAATCCTGTGCACTGTCGGACCCAGCTTCCCTTAATGCTCCCAGGTAACACTGATGGCTATTTTGATCAATCATGTTGTGATGGGCGGGAATCGTGAGGCTTTTTGAGGGATTCTCTGCTTTATGGGTTATAAAAAAGATTTTAAGCTGACATTGAGACGGAAAATGGATGAAAATGGAAAGTTGAACATCAAAGTGTGGGGCCCTGAAGGTGCCAGTGGGGCCCTGAAGGTGCCAGTGGGGCCCTGAAGGTGCCAGTGGGGCCCTGAAGGTGCCAGTGGGGCCCTGAAGCTGCCAATGGGGCCCTGAAGGTGTCAGTGAGGCTCTGAAGGTGCCAGTGGGGCCCTGAAGGTGCCAGTGGGGCCCTGAAGGTGGCAGTGGGGCCCTGAAGGTGCCAGTGAGGCCCTGAAGGTGCCAGTGGGGCCCTGAAGCTGCCAGTGAGGCCCTGAAGGTGCCAGTGGTGCCCTGAAGCTGCCAGTGAGGCCCTGAAGGTGCCAGTGGGGCCCTGAAGCTGCCAGTGAGGCCCTGAAGGTGCCAGTGGGGCCCTGAAGGTGCCAGTGGGGCCCTAAAGGTGCCAGTGGGGTCCTGAAGGTGCCAGTGGGGCCCTGAAGGTGCCAGTGGGGCCCTGAAGGTGCCAATGGGGCCCTGAAGGTGCCAGTGGGGCCCTGAAGGTGCCAGTGAGGCCCTAAAGCTGCCAGTGAGGCCCTGAAGGTGCCAGTGGGGCCCTGAAGCTGCCAGTGAGGCCCTGAAGGTGCCAGTGGGGCCCTGAAGCTGCCAGTGAGGCCCTGAAGGTGCCAGTGGGGTCCTGAAGGTGCCAGTGAGGCCCTGAAGGTGCCAGTGGGGCCTTGAAGGTGCCAGTGGGGCCCTGAAGGTGCCAGTGGGGCCCTGAAGGTGTCAGTGAGGCCCTGAAGGTGCCAGTGGGGCCCTGAAGGTGCCAGTGAGGCCCTGAAGGTACCAGTGGGGCCCTGAAGGTGCCAGTGGGGCCCGGAAGCTGCCAGTGGGGCCCTGAAGCTGCCAGTGGGGCCCTGAAGCTGCCAGTGAGGCCCTGAAGGTGCCAGTGAGGCCCTGAAGGTGCCAGTGGGGCCCTGAAGCTGCCAGTGAGGCCCTGAAGGTGCCAGTGGGGCCCTGAAGGTGCCAGTGAGGCCCTGAAGGTGCCAGTGGGGCCTTGAAGGTGCCAGTGGGGCCCTGAAGGTGCCAGTGGGGCCCTGAAGGTGTCAGTGAGGCCCTGAAGGTGCCAGTGGGGCCCTGAAGGTGCCAGTGAGGCCCTGAAGGTACCAGTGGGGCCCTGAAGGGCCAGTGGGGCCCGGAAGCTGCCAGTGGGGCCCTGAAGCTGCCAGTGGGGCCCTGAAGCTGCCAGTGAGGCCCTGAAGGTGCCAGTGAGGCCCTGAAGGTGTCAGTGAGACCCTGAAGATGCCAGTGCGGCCCTGAAGGTGCCAGTGAGGCCCTGAAGGTGCCAATGAGGCCCTGAAGGTGCCAGTGGGGCTCTGAAGGTGCCAGAGTGTGACACTGTAGGTTGGTCAGTCCCTTAATCTCAGGTTAAGGGACTGACCGACCGTCTTCCATAAAAGCTGTGGGACTGATCATCTCAAGATTACCTCTCCACTACAGTCTCAAGTGACAAGTCTCCATCCAGTATTCGACTGAGGAAGCCTGCTGTGAAGGCGAAATGTTTCGCTCGCTAAGATACCCAAGTGTTATACCCGAGTCATATGCAAAATTTTGCGGAAAAATCGAATTTATTTTTAGGTTATACTGGCAAAAAATTACAAATTTTAATTAAAAAAAAGGTGATAGTTTTTTATATATAATTTAGTAGTGTTTAGTGACTGGAGAACCAATGACGGAAAACTTCTCTCTGATCGAAACTTCGAATTATAGCGCATAAACTTATAAAAAAAGTTAACTAGCAATAAATACCTGGAGTTTACCTGGAGAGAGTTCCGGGGGTCAACGCCCCCCGCGGCCCGGTCTGTGACCGGTTGAAAATTTATAGGAACGTAATGGAATCAATCCCAAAGAATACTAGAAATCCAAACACATCCTAACCCGGAGTTAGACAATGTCTAACAAATAGCCGCGATATAGGAACATTTTAATAACTCAATAGCTGCTAGGAAAATTTATTAAACAGTATCACTGGAGTTACTCAAGATTTATCATTAGTATCTTAAAAGAGACAGAAAAAATAGGACAAAATATTTTTCTTATATAAGAATTTTCATAGAACTGGTCAGTTCAGGAAAATATTCTTTTCATAACAGCAAGTGCTGCTGCTAGCCTGGGGGACTGATAACAGCAAGTGCTGCTGCTAGCCTGGGGGACTGATAACAGCAAGTGCTGCTGCTAGCCTGGGGGGCTGATACACAAGTACTGTGCTAGCCTGGGGGACTGATAACAGCAAGTGCTGCTGCTAGCCTGGGGGACTGATAACAGCAAGTGCTGCTGCTAGCCTGGGGGACTGATAACAGCAAGTACTGCTGCTAGCCTGGGGGACTGATAACAGCAAGTACTGCTGCTAGCCTGGGGGACTGATAACAGCAAGTGCTGCTGCTAGCCTGGGGGACTGATAACAGCAAGTACTGCTGCTAGCCTGGGGGACTGATAACAGCAAGTACTGCTGCTAGCCTGGGGGATTGATAACAGTAAGTACTGCTGCTAGCCTGGGGGACTGATAACAGCAAGTACTGCTGCTAGCCTGGGGGACTGATAACAGCAAGTGCTGCTGCTAGCCTGGGGGACTGATAACAGCAAGTCTGCTGCTAGCCTGGGGGACTGATAACAGCAAGTACTGTGCTAGCCTGGGGGACTGATAACAGCAAGTACTGCTGCTAGCCTGGGGGACTGATAACGCAAGTGCTGCTGCTAGCCTGGGGGACTGATAACAGCAAGTACTGTGCTAGCTGGGGACTGATACAGCAGTATGTGCTAGCCTGGGGGATGATAACAGCAAGTACTGCTGCTAGCCTGGGGGACTGATAAAGCAAGTACTGCTGCTAGCCTGGGGATTGATAACAGCAAGTACTGCTGCTAGCCTGGGGGACTGATAACAGCAAGTACTGCTGCTAGCCTGGGGGACTGATAACAGCAAGTACTGCTGCTAGCCTGGGGGACTGATAACAGCAAGTACTGCTGCTAGCCTGGGGGACTGATAACAGCAAGTGCTGCTGCTAGCCTGGGGGACTGATAACAGCAAGTGCTGCTGCCAGCCTGGGGGACTGATAACAGCAAGTACTGCTGCTAGCCTGGGAGACTGATAACAGCAAGTACTGCTGCTGCTAGCCTGGGGGACTGATAACAGCAAGTACTGCTGCTAGCCTGGGGGACTGATAACAGCAAGTACTGCTGCTAGCCTGGGGGATTGATAACAGCAAGTGCTGCTGCTAGCCTGGGGGACTGATAACAGCAAGTACTGCTGCTAGCCTGGGGGACTGATAACAGCAAGTGCTGCTGCTAGCCTGGGGGACTGATAACAGCAAGTGCTGCTGCTAGCCTGGGGGATTGATAACAGCAAGTGCTGCTGCTAGCCTGGGGGACTGATAACAGCAAGTGCTGCTGCTAGCCTGGGGGACTGATAACAGCAAGTACTGCTGCTAGCCTGGGGGACTGATAACAGCAAGTACTGCTGCTAGCCTGGGGGACTGATAACAGCAAGTGCTGCTGCTAGCCTGGGGGACTGATAACAGCAAGTGCTGCTGCTAGCCTGGGGGACTGATAACAGAAAGTGCTGCTGCTAGCCTGGGGGACTGATAACAGCAAGTGCTGCTGCTAGCCTGGGGGACTGATAACAGCAAGTGCTGCTGCTAGCCTGGGGGATTGATAACAGCAAGTGCTGCTGCTTTGCCTGGGGGACTGATAACAGCAAGTGCTGCTGCTAGCCTGGGGGACTGATAACAGCAAGTGCTGCTGCTAGCCTGGGGGATTGATAACAGCAAGTACTGCTTCTAGCCTGGGGGACTGATAACAGCAAGTACTGCTGCTAGCCTGGGGGACTGATAACAGCAAGTGCTCCTGCTAGCCTGGGGGACTGATAACAGCAAGTACTGCTGCTAGCCTGGGGGACTGATAACAGCAAGTGCTGCTGCTAGCCTGAGGGACTGATAACAGAAGTACTGCTGCTAGCCTGGGGGACTGATAACAGCAAGTACTGCTACTAGCCTGGGGGACTGATAACAGCAAGTGCTCCTGCTAGCCTGGGGGACTGATAACAGCAAGTACTGCTGCTAGCCTCGGGGACTGATAACAGCAAGTGCTGCTGCTAGCCTGGGGACTGATAACAGCAAGTGCTCTGCTAGCCTGGGGACTGATAACAGCAAGTACTGCTGCTAGCCTGGGGGACTGATAACAGCAAGTGCTCCTGCTAGCCTGGGGGACTGATAACAGCAAGTACTGCTGCTAGCCTGGGGGACTGATAACAGCAAGTGCTGCTGCTAGCCTGGGGGACTGATAACAGAAAGTGCTGCTGCTAGCCTGGGGGACTGATAACAGCAAGTACTGCTGCTAGCCTGGGGGACTGATAACAGCAAGTACTGCTCCTAGCCTGGGGGACTGATAACAGCAAGTGCTGCTGCTAGCCTGGGGGACTGATAACAGCAAGTGCTGCTGCTAGCCTGGGGAACTGATAACAGCAAGTACTGCTGCTAGCCTGGGGGACTGATAACAGCAAGTACTGCTGCTAGCCTGGGGGACTGATAACAGCAAGTACTGCTGCTAGCCTGGGGGACTGATACAGCAAGTGCTGCTGCTAGCCTGGGGGACTGATAACAGCAAGTGCTGCTGCTAGCCTGGGGAACTGATAACAGCAAGTGCTGCTGCTAGCCTGGGGGACTGATAACAGCAAGTACTGCTGCTAGCCTGGGGGACTGATAACAGCAAGTGCTGCTGCTAAACCTGGGGGACTGATAACGGGAAATACTGCTGCTAGCCTGGGGGACTGATAACGCAAGTACTGCTGCTAGCCTGGGGGACTGATAACAGCAAGTACTGCTGCTAGCCTGGGGGACTGATAACAGCAAGTGCTGCTGCTAGCCTGGGGACTGATAACAGCAAGTGCTGCTGCTAGCCTGGGGAACTGATAACAGCAAGTGCTGCTGCTAGCCTGGGGGACTGATAACAGCAAGTGCTGCTGCTAGCCTGGGGGACTGATAAACAGCAAGTGCTGCTGCTAGCCTGGGGATTGATAACAGCAAGTGCTGCTGCTAGCCTGGGGGACTGATAACAGCAAGTGCTGCTGCTAGCCTGGGGACTGATAACAGCAAGTACTGCTGCTAGCCTGGGGGACTGATAACAGCAAGTTACTGCTGCTAGCCTGGGGGACTGATAACAGCAAGTACTCTGCTAGCCTGGGGGACTGATAACAGCAAGTACTGCTGCTAGCCTGGGGGACTTTATACAGCAAGTGCTGCTGCTAGCCTGGGGGACTGATAACAGAAAGTGCTGCTGCTAGCCTGGGGGACTGATAACAGCAAGTACTGCTGCTAGCCTGGGGGACTGATAACAGCAAGTGCTCCTGCTAGCCTGGGGGACTGATAACAGCAAGTACTGGTGCTAGCCTGGGGGACTGATAACAGCAAGTGCTGCTGCTAGCCTGGGGAACTGATAACAGCAAGTACTGCTGCTAGCCTGGGGATTGATAACAGCAAGTACTGCTGCTAGCCTGGGGGACTGATAACAGCAAGTACTGCTGCTAGCCTGGGGGACTGATAACAGAAAGTACTGCTGCTAGCCTGGGGGACTGATAACAATAAGTACTGCTGCTAGCCTGGGGGACTGATAACAGCAAGTACTGATGCTAGCCAGAGGGACTGATAACAGCAAGTACTGCTGCTAGCCTGGGGGACTGATAACAGCAAGTACTGCTGCTAGCCTGGGGGACTGATAACAATAAGTACTGCTGCTAGCCTGGGGGACTGATAACAGCAAGTACTGCTGCTAGCCTGGGGGACTGATAACAATAAGTGCTGTTGCTAGCCTGGGGGACTGATAACAGCAAGTACTGCTGCTAGCCTGGGGGACTGATAACAAAAGTACTGCTGCTAGCCTGGGGGACTGATAACAAGTACTGCTGCTAGCCTGGGGGACTGATAACAAGTACTGCTGCTAGCCTGGGGGACTGATAACAAGTACTGCTGCTAGCCTGGGGGACTGATAACAAGTACTGCTGCTAGCCTGGGGGACTGATAACAAGTACTGCTGCTAGCCTGGGGGACTGATAACAGCAAGTACTGCTGCTAGCCTGGGGGACTGATAACAAGTACTGCTGCTAGCCTGGGGGACTGATAACAGCAAGTACTGCTGCTAGCCTGGGGGACTGATAACAGCAAGTACTTGCTGCTAGCTGGGGGACTGATAACAGCAAGTACTGCTGCTAGCCTGGGGGACTGATAACAAGTACTGCTGCTAGCCTGGGGGACTGATAACAAGTACTGCTGCTAGCCTGGGGGACTGATAACAAGTACTGCTGCTAGCCTGGGGGACTGATAACAGCAAGTACTGCTGCTAGCCTGGGGGACTGATAACAAGTACTGCTGCTAGCCTGGGGGACTGATAACAGCAAGTGCTGCTGCTAGCCTGGGGGACTGATACAGCAAGTACTGCTGCTAGCCTGGGGGACTTTATAACAGCAAGTTTCTGCTGCTAGCCTGGGGGGACTGATAACAGAAGTACTGCTGCTAGCCTGGGGGACTGATAACAGCAAGTACTGCTGCTAGCCTGGGGGACTGATAACAGCAAGTACTGCTGCTAGCCTGGGGGACTTTATAACAGCAAGTACTGCTGCTAGCCTGGGGGACTGATAACAGCAAGTACTGCTGCTAGCCTGGGGGGCTGATAACAGCAAAGTACTGCTGCTAGCCTGGGGGACTGATAACAGCAAGTACTGCTGCTAGCCTGGGGGACTGATAACAGCAAGTACTGCTGCTAGCCTGGGGGACTGATAACAGCAAGTACTGCTGCTAGCCTGGGGGATGATAACAGCAAGTACTGCTGCTAGCCTGGGGGACTGATAACAGCAAGTACTGCTGCTAGCCTGGGGGACTGATAACAGCAAGTACTGCTGCTAGCCTGGGGGACTGATAACAGCAAGTACTGCTGCTAGCCTGGGGGACTGATAACAGCAAGTACTGCTGCTAGCCTGGGGGATTGTTAACAGCAAGTACTGCTGCTAGCCTGGGGGACTGATAACAGCAAGTACTGCTGCTAGCCTGGGGGACTGATAACAGCAAGTACTGCTGCTAGCCTGGGGACTGATAACAGCAAGTTTCTGCTGCTAGCCTGGGGGACTGATAACAGCAAGTACTGCTGCTAGCCTGGGGGACTGATAACAGCAAGTACTGCTGCTAGCCTGGGGGACTGATAACAGCAAGTACTGCTGCTAGCCTGGGGGACTGATAACAGCAAGTACTGTGCTAGCCTGGGGGACTGATAACAGCAAGTACTGCTGCTAGCCTGGGGGACTGATAACAGCAAGTACTGCTGCTAGCCTGGGGGACTGATAACAGCAAGTACTGCTGCTAGCTGGGGACTGATAACACAGCAAGTACTGCTGCTAGCCTGGGGGACTGATAACAGCAAGTACTGCTGCTAGCCTGGGGGACTGATAACAGCAAGTACTGCTGCTAGCCTGGGGGACTGATAACAGCAAGTACTGCTGCTAGCCTGGGGGACTGATAACAGCAAGTACTGCTGCTAGCCTGGGGGACTGATAACAGCAAGTACTGCTGCTAGCCTGGGGGACTGATAACAGCAAGTACTGCTGCTAGCCTGGGAGACTGATAACAGCAAGTACTGCTGCTAGCCTGGGGGACTGATAACAGCAAGTGCTGCTGCTAGCCTGGGGGACTGATAACAGCAAGTGCTGCTGCTAGCCTCGGGGATTGATAACAGCAAGTACTGCTGCTAGCCTGGGGGACTGATAACAGCACGTACTGCTGCTAGTCTGGGGGACTGATAACAGCAAGTCTGCTGCTAGCTGGGGGACTGATAACAGCAAGTACTGCTGCTAGCCTGGGGACTGATAACAGCAAGTACTGCTGCTAGCCTGGGGGACTGATAACAGCAAGTACTGCTGCTAGCCTGGGGGACTGATAACAGCAAGTACTGCTGCTAGCCTGGGGGACTGATAACAGCAAGTACTGCTGCTAGCCTGGGGGATGATAACAGCAAGTACTGCTGCTAGCCTGAGGGACTGTAACAGCAAGTACTGCTGCTAGCCTGGGGGACTGATAACAGCAAGTACTGCTGCTAGCCTGAGGGGGCTGATAACAGTAAGTACTGCTGCTAGCCTGGGGGGACTGATAACAGCAAGTACTGCTGCTAGCCTGGGGGACTGATAACAGCAAGTACTGCTGCTAGCCTGGGGGACTGATAACAGCAAGTGCTGCTGCTAGCCTGGGGGATTGATAACAGCAAGTACTGCTGCTAGCCTGGGGGACTGATAACAGCACGTACTGCTGCTAGTCTGGGGGACTGATAACAGCAAGTACTGCTGCTAGCCTGGGGGACTGATAACAGCAAGTACTGCTGCTAGCCTGGGGGATTGATAACAGCAAGTACTGCTGCTAGCCTGGGGACTGTAACAGCAAGTACTGCTGCTAGCCTGGGGGACTGATAACAGCAAGTACTGCTGCTAGCTGGGGGACTGATAACAGCAAGTACTGCTGCTAGCCTGGGGGATTGATAACAGCAAGTACTGCTGCTAGCCTGGGGGACTGATAACAGCAAGTACTGCTGCTAGCCTGGGGGACTGATAACAGCACGTACTGCTGCTAGCCTGAGGGACTGATAACAGTAAGTACTGCTGCTAGCCTGAGGGACTGATAACAGCAAGTACTGCTGCTAGCCTGGGGGACTGATAACAGCAAGTATGCTGCTTGCCTGGGGGACTGATAACAGCAAGTACTGCTGCTACGCCCGGGGGATGATAACAGCAAGTACTGCTGCTAGCCTGGGGGACTGATAACAGCAAGTACTGATGCTAGCCTGGGGGACTGATAACAGCAAGTACTGCTGCTAGCCTGGGGGACTGATAACAGCAAGTACTGCTGCTAGCCTGGGGGACTGATAACAGCAAGTACTGCTGCTAGCCTGGGGGACTGCTAACAGCAAGTACTGCTGCTAGCTGGGGGACTGATAACAGCAAGTACTGCTGCTAGCCTGGGGGACTGATAAACAGCAAGTACTGCTCCTAGCCTGGGGGATGATAACAGCAAGTACTGCTGCTAGCCTGGGGGACTGATAACAGCAAGTACTGCTGCTTTGCCTGGGGGACTGATAACAGCAAGTACTGCTGCTAGCCTGGGGGACTGATAACAGCAAGTACTGCTGCTAGCCTGGGGGACTGATAACAGCAAGTACTGCTGCTAGCCTGGGGGATTGATAACAGCACGTACTGCTGCTAGCCTGGGGGACTGATAACAGCAAGTACTGCTGCTAGCCTGGGGGACTGATAACAGCAAGTACTGCTGCTAGCCTGGGGGACTGATAACCAGCACGTACTGCTTGCTAGCCTGGGGGATTGATAACAGTAAGTACTGCTGCTAGCCTGGGGGACTGATAACAGCAAGTACTGCTGCTAGCCTGGGGGACTGATAACAAGTACTGCTGCTAGCCTGGGGGACTGATAACAAGTACTGCTGCTAGCCTGGGGGACTGATAACAAGTACTGCTGCTAGCCTGGGGGATGGTAACAGACGTACTGCTGCTAGCCTGGGGGACTGATAACAGCAAGTACTGCTGCTAGCCTGGGGGACTGATAACAGCAAGTACTGCTGCTAGCCTGGGGGACTGATAACAGCAAGTACTGCCGCTAGCCTGGGGGACTGATAACAGCAAGTACTGCTGCTAGCCTGGGGGATTGATAACAGCACGTACTGCTGCTAGCCTGGGGGACTGATAACAGCAAGTACTGCTGCTAGCCTGGGGGACTGATAACAGCAAGTACTGCTGTAGCCTGGGGGGACTGATAACAGCAAGTACTGCTGCTAGCCTGGGGGACTGATAACACAGTACTGCTGCTAGCCTGGGGGATTGATAACAGCACGTACTGCTGCTAGCCTGGGGGACTGATAACAGCAAGTACTGCTGCTAGCCTGGGGGACTGATAACAGCAAGTACTGCTGCTAGCCTGGGGGATTGATAACAGCACGTACTGCTGCTAGCCTGGGGGGATTGATAACAGAAGTACTGCTGCTAGCCTGGGGGACTGATAACAGCAAGTACTGCTGCTAGCCTGGGGGACTGATAACAGCAAGTACTGCTGCTAGCCTGGGGGACTGATAACAGCAAGTACTGCTGCTTTGCCTGGGGGACTGATAACAGCAAGTACTGCTGCTAGCCTGGGGGATGATAAACAAGTACTGCTGCTAGCCTGGGGGATGATAACAGCACGTTTCTGCTGCTAGCCTGGGGGACTGATAACAGCAAGTACTGCTGCTAGCCTGGGGGACTGATAAGCAAGTGTGCTGCTAGCCTGGGGGACTGATAACAGCAAGTACTGCCTAGCCTGGGGGACTGATAACAGCAAGTACTGCTGCTAGCCTGGGGATTGATACAGCACGTACTGCTGCTAGCCTGGGGACTGATAACAGCAAGTACTGCTGCTAGCCTGGGGGACTGATAACAGCAAGTACTGCTGCTAGCCTGGGGGACTGATAACAGCAAGTACTGCTGCTAGCCTGGGGGACTGATAACAGCAAGTACTGCTGCTAGCCTGGGGGATTGATAACAGCACGTACTGCTGCTAGCCTGGGGACTGATAACAGCAAGTACTGCTGCTAGCCTAGGGGACTGAAACAGCAAGTACTTCTAGCCTGGGTGACTGATAACACAAGTCTGCTGCTAGTGGGGACTGATAACAGCAAGTGCGTGCTAGCCTGGGGATGATAACACAAGTGCTCCTGCCCAGCTGGGGACTGTAACGGAATACGCGTAGCCTGGGATGATAACAGCAAGTACTGCTGCTACCTGGGGGATTGATTAACAGCAATACTGATGCTGCCTGGGGACTGATCAGCAAGTGCTGCTCTACCTGGGGACACGATCAACAGCAAGTACGGCTGCAGCCTGGGGACTGATAACAGCAAGTACTGCTGCTAGCCGGGGATGATAACAGCAAGTGGTGCTGCTAGCCTGGGGGACTGATAACACAAGTACCTGCTGTTTGCCTGGTGACTGATAACAGCAAGTGCTGCTGTTAGCCTGGGGGATGATACAGCAGTACTGCTGCTAGCTGGGGACTGATAACAGCAAGTATGGTGCTTAGCCTGGGGATGATAACAGCTGTACTGTAGCCTGGGGGACTGGATAACAGCAAGTACTGCTGCTAGCCTGGTGGACTGTTTAACAGCAAGTACTGCTGCTAGCCTGGGGACTGATAACAGCAAGTCTGCTGTAGCCTGGGGATTGATAAGCACGTACTGCTGCTACCTGGGGGACTGATAACAGCAAGTACTGCTCTAGCCTTAGGGAATGATAACAGCAAGTACTGCTGCTAGCCTGGGGATGATAACGCAGTATGTTGCTACACCTGGGGGATTTATAACAGTAAGTACTGCGCAGCCTGGGGGACTGATAACAGCAAGTACTGCTGCTACCTGGGGACCCGATAACCAAGTACTGCTGCTAGCCTGGGGACTGATTAACAGCATCTGCTGCTAGCCTGGGGACTGATAACAGCAAGTACGCTGCTAGCCTGGGGATTTATAACAGCACGTACTGCTGCAGCCGGGGACTGGATTAACAGCAAGTACTGCTGCTACCTGGGGACTGATAACAGCAAGTACTGCTGCTAGCCTGGGGATGAAACAGCAAGTACTGCCGCTACCTGGGGGACTGATAACAGCAGTCACTGCTGCTAGCCTGGGGATTGATAACAGCACGTACTGCTGCTAGCCTGGGGCTGTACAGCAAGTACTGGGTGCTAGCCGGGGACTGATAACAGCAAGTACTGCTGCAGCTGGGGGACTGATAACAGCAAGTACTGTGCTAGCCGGGGGATGATAACAGCAAAGTACTGCTGCTAGCCTGGGGATTGATACAAAGTATGCTGCTAACCTGGGGGACTGTAACAGCAAGTACTGCTGCTACCTAGGGGATGTAACAGCAAGTACTGCTGCTAGCCTGGTGGATGTAACAGCAGTACATGCTAGCTGGGGGTCTGATAACACAAGTGCTGCTGCTAGCCTGGGGACTGATAACAGCAAATACTGTACCAGGGGGATGATAACACAAGTACTGCTGCTAGCCTGGGGACTGTAACAGCAAAGGGTGTGTAGCTGGGTACTGATAACAGCAAGTACTGCTGCTAGCCTGGGGACTGATAACAGCAAGTGTGCTGCTAGCCTGGGGGATGATAACACAAGTCACTGCCTAGCCTGGGGGACTGATAACACAAGTACTGACTGCTAGCTGGGGGACTGATAACAGCAAGTACTGTGCTAGCTGGGGACTGATAACAGCAAGTATGCTGCAGCTGGGGACTGATACACAAGTACTGCTGCACCTGGGATGAAACAGCAATGTGTGCTGCCTGGGGGACTGATAACAGCAAGTACTGTGCTAGCCTGGGGACTGATAACAGCAAGTACTGCTGCTACCAGGGGGACTGATAACAGCAAGTACTGCGCTAGCCGTGGTGGACTGTACAGCAGTATGCTGCTAGCCTGGGGACTGATAACAGCAAGTACTGCTGCTAGCCTGGGGCTGATAACAGCAAGTACTGTGCTAGCCTGGGGATAACAGCAAGTACTGCTGCTAGCCTGGGGATGATAACAGCAAGTACTGTGCTAGCCTGGGGGACTGATAAACAGCAATTACTGGTGTAGCCTCGTGGGACTGATAACAGCAAGTCCTGCTGTAGCCCGGGGACGATACAGCAGTATGCTGCTAGCCTGGGGATGAAACAGCAGTACTGCTGCAGCCTGGGGGACTGATACAGCAAGTACTGTGCTAGCCTGGGGACTGATAACAGCAAGTACTGCTGCTACCTGGGGACTGAAACAGCAAGTACTGTGCTAGCTAGGGGCTGATAACAGCAAGTACTGCTGCTACCTGGGGGATGATAACAGCACGTATGCTGCTAGCCGGGACTGATAACAGCAGTGCTGCTGCTAGCCTGGGATGATAACAGCAAGTGCTGCTGCTACCTGGGGAACTGATAACAGCAAGTCTGCTGCAGCCTGGGGGACTGATAACTGCACAGTACTGCTGCTAGCCTGGGGGATGATAACAGCAAGTCGCTGCTAGCCTGGGGACTGATAACACAAATCTGCTGACCTGGGGACTGATAACAGCAAGTATGCTGCTAGCCTGGGGGATGATAACAGCAAGTACTGCTGCTAGCCTGGGGGACTGATAACACAAGTGCGCTGCTAGCCTGGGGGACTGATAACAGCAAGTATGCTGCTAGCCTGGGGACTGATACAGCAAGTGCTGCTGTAGCCTGGGGACTGATAACAGCAGTCTGCTCTAGCCTGGGGACTGATAACAGCAGACTGGTGCTACCTGGGACTGATAACAGCAAGTACTGCTGCTAGCCTGGGGGAACTGATAACAGCAGTACGCTGACTGGGACTGATACAGCAAGTACTGCTACTAGCCTGGGGGACTGATAACAGCAAGTCACTGCTGCTAGCCTGGGGATTGATAACAGCACGTACTGCTGCTAGCCTGGGGGACTGAAACAGCAAGTACTGCTGCTAGCCTGGGACTGTAACAGCAAGTACTGGGTGCTACCTGGGGATTTATAACACAGTACTGCTGCTAGCCTGGGGACTGATAAACAGTAAGTACTGTGCTAGCGGGGACTGATAACAGCAAGTACTGCTGCTAGCCTGGGGACTGATAACAGCAAGTACCTGCTTAGCCTGGGGGATGATAACAGCAAGTACTGCTGCTAGCCTGGGGGACTGATAACAGCAAGTACTGCTGCTAGCCTGGGGATTGTAACACACAGTATGCTGCTAGCCTGGGGGACTGAAACAGCAGTACTGCGCTAGCCTGGGGGACTGATACACAAGTCTGCTGCTAGCCTGGGGATGATAACAGCAAATACTGCCCTAGTGGGGGACTGATAACACAAGTACTGCTGCTAGCTGGGGGATTGATAACAGCACGTACTGTCTAGCCAGGGGACTGATAACAGCAAGTACGCTGCTAGCCTGGGGGACATGATAACAGCAAGTACTGCTGCTACCGGGGGACTGATAACAGCAATACTGCTTAGCTGGGGGATGTAACCAGCAAATACTGCCGCTAGCCTGGGGGATTGATAACAGACGTTGGTGCTAGCCTGGGGATGATAACAGCAAGTACTGCTGCTAGCCTAGGGACTGATAACAGCCAGTACTGCTGCTAGCCTGGGGGACTGATAACAGAAGTCTGCTGCTAGCTGGGGGACTATAACAGCAAGTGCTGCTGCTAGCCTGGGGATGATAACTAGCAAGTGCTGCTGTAGCCCGGGGGACTGATAACAGCAAGTACTGCTGCTAGCCTGGGGACTGATAACAGCAAGTACTGCTGCTAGCCTGGGGGATTGATAACAGCAAGTACTGCTGCTAGCCTGGGGGACTGATAACAGCAAGTGCTGCTGCTAGCCTGGGGACTGATAACAGCAGTACTGCTGCTAGCCTGGGGGACTGATAACAGCAAGTACTGCTGCTAGCCTGGGGGACTGATAACAGCAAGTGCTGCTGTAGCCTGGGGACTGATAACAGCAAGTACTGCTGGCTAGCCTGGGGGACTGATAACAGCAAGTGCTGCTGCTAGCCTGGGGGACTGATAACAGCAAGTACTGCTGCTAGCCTGGGGGACTGATAACAGCAAGTACTGCTGCTAGCTCTGGGGACTGATAACAGCAAGTACTGCTGCTAGCCTGGGGGACTGATAACAGCAAGTACTGCTGCTAGCCTGGGGGACTGATAACAGCAAGTGCTGCTGCTAGCCTGGGGATTGATACCCGCAAGTAATGCTGCTAGCCTGGGGGACTGATTTAAAAGCAAGTACTGCTGCTAGCCTGGGGACTGATAACAGCAAGTACTGCTGCTAGCCGGGGACTGATAACAGCAGTACTGCTGCAAACCTGGGGGACTGATAACAGCAAGTACTGCTGCTAGCCTGGGGGACTGATAACAGCAAGTACTGCTGCTAGCCTGGGGGACTGATAACAGCAAGTACTGCTGCTAGCCTGGGGGAAATGACAACAGCAAGTACTGCTGCTAGCCTGGGGGACTGATAACAGCAAGTACTGCTGCTAGCCTGGGGGACTGATAACAGCAAGTACTGCTGCTAGCCTGGGGGACTGATAACAGCAAGTACTGCTGCTAGCCTGGGGGACTGATAACAGCAAGTACTGCTGCTAGCCTGGGGGACTGATAAACAGCAAGTACTGCTGCTAGCCTGGGGACTGATAACAGCAAGTACTGTGCTAGCCTGGGGGACTGAAACGCCAGTACTGCTGCTAGCCTGGGGGACTGTAACATGCAGTCTGCTGCAAGGGCCCGGGGGCTGAACGCAAGTAGGCTCTAGCCTGGGGGATGATAAAGGCGCCCGATGGGGGTGAAAAGAGGGGCCTGGGGGAGGAAGTCTGCGGCCGGGGGCTGATAAAAAAGGTAAGTGCGTGGGGGGAACGGCCAAATTGGGGCTGCTGCCTGGGGGAAGAAGGGGCCCTGGGGGGAGAGTATGGTGCCTGGGGGACTGAAACAGCAGTCTGTCGTGGGGCTGAAAAGCTTGGGGCTGAAAGGGAGGGCCCCCCCTTTCGGCAGTTGGCCTAAATTTCCCAATTCCCTAAATGTGGCCCCGGGTTTTTCAGTGGGTTAACCGGAGACCTAAGTGCCATGCCCCCAAAGGGGACCCGGATTTCCGGAACTGGAGGGGGGCCCGAAGTGCCGTGGGCCCTGAGGTTCCCGTGGGGCCTGAATTTCCAGTGGGCCAAAGGGGGGGCCCTGGTGAAATGGGGCCATGTGCCTGGGGCCTAGGCAGTGGGCCTGAAGGGTGGGCCAGGGTGGCCTTGAACAGGGGGGCCAAGTGCCATGAGGCCAGGAGGGCCCTAAGGGGTTGGGGTGGGCCCGAATGCCGTGGGCCTGAAGGTCCAGGGGCCTGAAGGGCTGCGGGGGCCCTGGGGCCCGTGGGGCCCGAAGGCGGGGGAGGCCTGAGGTGGGCGGGGCCCGAAGGGTGGGGGAAGTGGGGCCCCAAGTGCCAATGGGGCCTGAAGGGCGGGGGCCTGAAGGTGCCGGGGCCCAAGGTGAGGGCCCTGAAGGTGCCAGTTGGGGACCTGAGTGTGCAGGTTGGCCCGGGCCTGAAGTGCTGGGCCTGAAGGGCCTGGGCCAATGGGCAAGTGCAGTGGGGGTTTAAACTCCAGGAAAGGCCACCGTTGCCTGAAAGCTTGGGGGCTTAGGGCCCGTCCCATGCAATGCCGGAAAGCTGAAGGTTGTTTTGTGATCCGTGATGCATAATTGGGCCGAAGGGGATGGTTTAACTGAAATAATCAGTGGGGGAAAATGGGGACAAACGCTGGGGCCCTGAAGGAAAGGGGGCCTGAAGGGTTTAGTTCCTAAAAAAGGCCTGAACCTAGTTCCGGGGAGGCCGGGTTGGCCGAAGGGCCGGTGGGTGAAATTTAGTGGATTAATCCCGCTAATTCCCCCTGGGCCGAAGGTTAGACTAGCCCAAGGCAATCCATAGCCTTGGAAATAATAAGGTCATGGGGCCAAATTTTTGGGCCTATGAAAATAGTGAGAAAAAAGGCTGAATATCCCGAAGGTTTTTTAACGAAGTGCAGTGGGCCGAGGTGCCCAGGGTGAGCTGGGCCTGAGCCTTTAAGTTTCGGTCTGGGTTCAGGCCAAGTTGCCCAAGCTGGGGCTGTAAAGAAGACTCCCTGGGAACTGGGGCAGCGAACTGGGGTGCAGTTTTAGACGATTCGCCAGTCACTGGGGCTGATAAGCAATGTTGCGCTACCGGGTTTAACGAGTACCAGTGCCTGAACGATAAAGCAATGTTTTAGCCATTATATAAAAAAACCTAAGGGTTGAAGTTTAATATTTTCATGGGGACTGAAATTTCTTGCGGGAAAATGATTCCCGCGAACCAAATGGTGATGCAAAACAAACCTTAAAGGGGACTGCAAAGAATGCCGGGGGGGGGGGCGCCATGGTGCCGGGGAGTAACGCGCCGCAGTGGGAGTGAGGACTGGTCCATGAAGCAGCCTGAAAGGAAGATAAAAACTGGAGTCCAGGGGGCGAAGATGCTTGCGGGGTTAAGGCTTTAGACTGGGTACCATGCTGAAAGTCAGTAACCTGAGGGCGTAACTGTACAGCAGTGGCACTATTAAGAAATTTCTTGGCTGTACAGAGAATACGCACCTCAAAGTCCTGTACGGGGACTGAGCAGCCCCTGCTGGGGCCCAAAGAGGGTCCAGGGGGAGGAAAAAACACGGTACGGGTGCTCCGGACTGATACCAAAAGGGTAGCTGTACCGGGGAGTACGATTGCCCGGGGGAAAACAAGTCTGCGCTAGCCGGGGACTGATAAAGCAAGTATGCGTACCTGGGGGACTGATAACAATCTGCCCAGCCTGGGGAAACAAAACAAATCGTGCTGCTGGGGGATAAGGTGTGTTTTATGGGGTGGATAAACAGTCTGCTGCAGCCTGGGGAACTAAAAAATGCTGCCCTGGGGACTAACCATAAGCCAAGGGGACGCAGCAAAGCCAGGGGCCTGATAACAGCAAGTGCTGGCTAGCCTGGGGGTAAACAGCGCTGTGCCCTGGGGGACGTTGAACGCTAGCGGGAGAACCGGACTCTCAAGCCCGGGGCTAAAAAACTTCCCGGGGATGCAAAAGGCAAGTTCGTAGCCGGGGGATGAACCATTACACTGCAAGGGGTGTAACAAATTCTGAGCCCGGGGTTAACAAATGCTTAGTCTGTACTGAAAGAATCATGGAAAAATGGCTACTGCTATAGCATAGTGTGGGGGATAAAGCAAGCTAACGCTGCTCGGGGACCTGGGGGACAAAAAAGCAAGTGGCTTGGTGCCTGGGGACTAAAAAAGGCCTTAGCTGCTGAAACTAGTATGTCAGCCTGGGGACTGATAACAGCAAGGTTCGCTTGGGGGATGATAACAAATTTTCTGCTGGGGGCTGAAAAACTTGGTCTAGCCGGGGGAAAAAAGGGGGTCGCTAGGGGGGAAACAGCAAGGCCTGCTCTGGGGGATATAACCAAAAGTTTAAAATGGGGGTGGCGTTGAACCCATCAGTCCACGTCACCAGTGGTGCCAACCGTGATGAACCGTCCACTGTCACCAGTGGTGTTACACCGTGATGAACACGTCCACTGTCACCAGTGGTGCTGCACCGGGGATGAAACAATGTCCACTGTCACCAGTGGTGTTACACCGTGATGAACACAGTCCACTGTCACCAGTGGTGCTACACCGTGATGAACACAGTCCACTGTCACCAGTGGTGCTGCACCGTGATGAACACTGTCCACTGTCACCAGTGGTGTTCACCGTGATGAACACAGTCCACTGTCACCAGTGGTGCTGCACCGTGATGAACACAGTCCACTGTCACCAGTGGTGCTGACACCGTGATGAACACTGTCCACTGTCACCAGTGGTGTTACACCGTGATGAACACTGTCCACTGTCACCAGTGGTGCTACACCGTGATGAACACTGTCCACTGTCACCAGTGGTGTTACACATATCTTACATGGGTTCAAGAGTTTTCTTACTACCGCAGTCGTCCTGGGCCAGGTTTGTCTGGTGCTTGCCTAGTCAACCAGCTGTGATGTTGGCAGCCTCTGACCCAGGCACTTGTGACCAAACTGTTGACCTTAGTTTTTAAAATAATATAATAATAATAATAAATAATAATGGTGCTACACTGTGTGAAAAAAAGTCCACTGTCACAGTGTGCTTACACGGCGTGATGAACGCATGCGTCTTACCATGGTGTCTTCCCATCACGTCTTGATAACACGTCCTGTCACCATGGTTGCTCATCCGCGTTGTCATCACGTCCTGTCACACGCGTTTGGGTTATCATCCCGTGATGACTCTGCGTCTTGGTCATCATGGTCTTACACATGCGTATGAACACTCTGGTCCACTTTGGTCATCATGGTGTTGCACACCGTAGTTTGGACATGTCCACTGGTCATCATGGTGTTGGCACCGTTATGAACCGTCCACGTCACATGGTTTGACACAGCATGTATCACAGTCTATCATGTGTCACCATGGTGTTACACACGTGATTGAACATCACTCACAGTGGTTGTTACATCCTGTCTTACAGGCTGTCTTGTCACCAGTGGTTTACTACCGATCATGCCGTCTTGTCACATTGCGTCTTGCTCCATCATGCCACTGTCACATGGTTTGTCAGCCGTCTGAACTTACTTCATCAGGTCCCTGTGCTCATCAGTCCGTCACATGGGTTTACACACGTTGACTAATCAGCTCATTTCCATCAGTGCGTTTGCTATCATCGTTAAATACTAATCACAGTGGTTTACCATGCGTACATTAATTTTGCTTACTACCGCATCTTGTCCTAGGCACATTGTCTTGATCATATGCCTATCAATACCAGGACATGATGATGTTGAGACGCATGCGACTTACTATTATTTCGCTTACTCATCATGCTCTTTACACATGTGTCTACCACATGCGTCTTACTCTACGTTTTATACAATTTCATATGCGTCTTATATAATGCGTCTTGTCATCAGCTCTTAATATCATGCGTCTGGTCATGTCTAATTGCATCATTACCATCATGGTCTTACTCACCATGCGTCTTACTCATCATGCGTCTTGCTCATCATGCGTCTTGATCATCGTCGTCTCTATCTCTATCATCGGTCTATCTACTTCATCATGGTCTTACTCATTCTTATCATGCGTCTTACTCATCATGCGTCTTGCTCATCACGCGTCTTGGTCATCATGCGTCTTGGTCATCATGCATCTTACTCATGTGTCTTACTCATCATGCGTCTTACTCATCATGCGTCTTGCTCATCATGCGTCTTGTCTATCTATCATGCGTCTTTCATCATGGTCTTACTCATCATGTGTCTTGTCATCATGCGTCTACTCATCATGCGTCTTGCTCATCATGCGTCTTGCTCATCATGCGTCTTGCTCATCATGCGTCTTGCTCATCATGCGTCTTGCTCATCATGCATCTTACTCATGTGTCTTACTCATCATGCGTCTTACTCATCATGCGTCTTACTCATCATGCGTCTTACTCATCATGCGTCTTGCTCATCATGCGTCTTACTCATCATGCGTCTTACTCATGCGTCTTGCTCATCATGCGTCTTGCTCATCATGCGTCTTGTCATCATGCGTCTTACTCATCATGCGTCTTGCTCATCATGCGTTCTTGTCATCATGCGTCTTGCTCATCGCGTCTTGTCATCATGCGTCTTACTCATCAGTGCGTCTTACTCATCATGCGTTTATTTCTCTATCATGCGTCTTGCTCATCATGCGTCTTGTCATCATGCGTCTTACTCATCATGCGTCTTAGCTCATCATGCGTTTTGCTCATCATGCGTCTTACTCATGCGTCTTACTCATCATGCGTCTTACTCATCAAGCGTCTTTCTCATCATGCGTCTTGCTCATCATGCGTCTTACTCATCATGCGTCTTGCTCATCATGCGTCTTGCTCATCATGCGTCTTACTCATCATGCGTCTTGCTCATCATGCGTCTTACTCATCATGCGTCTTGCTCATCATGCGTCTTACTCATCATGCGTCTTACTCATGCGTCTTGCTCATCATGCGTCTTGCTCATCATGCGTCTTACTCATCATGCGTCTTGCTCATCATGCGTCTTACTCATCATGCGTCTTACTCATCATGCGTCTTGCTCATCATGCGTCTTACTCATCATACGTCTTACTCATCATGCGTCTTTCTCATCATGCGTCTTGCTCATCATGCGTCTTGATCATGCGTCTTACTCATCATACGTCTTACTCATCAAGCGTCTTTCTCATCATGCGTCTTGCTCATCATGAGTCTTACTAATCATGAGTCTTACTCATGCGTCTTACTCATCATGCGTCTTACTCATCAAGCGTCTTTCTCATCATGCGTCTTGCTCATCATGCGTCTTGATCATCATGAGTCTTACTAATCATGAGTCTTACTCATGCGTCTTACTCATCATGCGACTTACTCATCATGCATCTTGCTCATCATGCGTCTTACTCATCATGCATCTTGCTCATCATGCGTCTTACTCATCATGCATCTTGCTCATCATGCGTCTTACTCATCATGCGTCTTGCTCATCATGCGTCTTACTCATGCGTCTTATTCATCATGCGTCTTACTCATCATGCGTCTTACTCATGCGTCTTACTCATCATGCGTCTTGCTCATCATGCGTCTTGCTCATCATGCGTCTTACTCATGCGTCTTGCTCATCATGCGTCTTGCTCATCATGCGTCTTGCTCATCATGCGTCTTGCTTATCATGCGTCTTGCTCATCATGCGTCTTGCTCATCATGCGTCTTACTCACCATGCGTCTTACTCACCATGCGTCTTACTCATGCATCTTACTCATCATGCGTCTTGCTCATCATGCGTTTTGCTCATCATGCGTCTTACTCATGCGTCTTGCTCATCATGCGTCTTGCTCATCATGCGTTTTGCTCATGCGTCTTGCTCATCATGCGTATTATTCATCATGCGTATTATTCATCATGCATATTACTAACCATGCGTCTTGCTCATCATGCGTCTTGCTCATCATGCGTATTACTCATAATGCGTCTTACTCATCATGCGTCTTGCTCATCATGCGTCTTACTCATCATGCGTCTTACTCATCATGCGTCTTGCTCATCATGCGTATTACTCATCATGCGTCTTGCTCATCATGAATCTTACTCATCATGCGTCTTGCTCATCATGCGTATTACTCATCATGCGTCTTACTCATGAAAAATGGTATGATGATGCCAACAATATTTAGAACAAGACACTTACGAACACTTCAGAAGATCAGAGGGTAAGTCTCGCCACGGAACGTTTCCTGTAATAACTGTCCTGACCTGTACGTGTCTCTCCTGCCACATCTTACTCATCATGTCTGGCCATATTTACTCTCCTTCACACATTACCTTACACAGGCTGATCTATCAAAATTATGCTAGAACATGTACTTGATGTAAATGAAGACGAATATAGTTCAATACTGTCTATCTTCAACTGCTTCCTCACTCGTCAAGCTGCGGTGCAAAAAGTTATTTAAAACGCCTAATCTTGGGGAAAAAATTTACGAGAGGACTTATTATTTACCACAAGAAGGATTCGAACCTGATGCTCAAACCTCGGCTACAGTATTATGAACAAGTTTCTCTAACGAAATTATTTGTAAGAGCTGAGGGAAAGGACAGATGCTTCTCTATTTACACGCCGTAAGACTGTACTGTGTACTCTGATACAGAGTTCGCAGGTTCGAATCCTGCTGTGGACTGAGAGATAATATTTGTAAATAATTTCGCCCGTTTTGCGAATTGCTTAAGCAAATGTCTGAATTTTTAATAAAATTCCAAAACAAGAATATGACTAAGCAAGTTTTTTTGCAGGGAACAATAGTGGTCAGGAGCGTGGACGAGGCCCACTAATGGAAACAGATAAAGGTCATGTGGAGAAACGCAGCATTTGAAGATAGCGGACTGATGAAGCCACTGATTGGAGAAACGTTTCCACAATAAAGATACTCAAGTGTTGCACAAGTGTCAAACTCATCATCATCATCATCATCATCATCATCATCACACACAGCAGCAGCAGCAGCAGCAGCAGCAGCAGCAGCAGCAGCAGCGGCGTCTCTAATCTAGAGAAGATAAAAAAGAGAAGCGTTGCCGAGTACCTTTCTCCCACCACGACACCTCATCACGATACCTGAAACTTCTTTCTCTCGCCTATATATCATGCTTTCCCCAGGTATCTCTAGCATGAAAAAGAAAATTTCGTACAGCTAACCTTCTCTTTAATAAACTTTACTAAAACTGCACTTAGAGTCTCTTAAGATACAAATCTCTCGGCCTTGTCTTACCTTTGTTGTATTACGTATCTTCCTTGTAGCACAGCTGTAGTCTTCATGTTCCCTGTCTTGATATCCTGCTGATTGGTGGCGGGTTGTAATCACTACTACTGTTACCTTGGATCATCCACACTTCATTGTCCTTGGATTTTTTTAACATTATGTAGAGAGTAATGGCTAAATAAATCCTGGAAATTTCTGCTGCTTACCTCTTCCCCGTTCAATTAGAATTTCCCCGCTTCCCCGGCACGATGATAAGTACAAGGTTGGTATTATAATCGTATTTAATTTAATGATATGATAAATGATGATTTATGTTATTTTCCAGAGAAATACAGAGAGAGAGAGAGAGAGAGAGAGAGAGAGAGAGAGAGAGAGAGAGAGAGAAGAGAGACAGAAACTTATTACTTTTATTCAGTATGTAGCAATTTCAACAACAATGATTTACAGATATTACCAGCAGTGGGTGGATGGTTTTGTGGTGTGTGGTAGGTGTGTGTGGGTAGTGTGTGTGGTAGTGTGTGTGTGTGGTAGTGTGTGTGTGTGGTGTGTGTGTGTGTGTGGTAGTGTGTGGTAGTGTGTGTGTGGTAGTGTGTGTGTGTGGTAGTGTGTGTGTGGTAGTGTGTGTGTGTGGTAGTGTGTGTAGTGGTGTGTGGTGTGTGGTAGTGTGTGTGTGGTAGTGTGTGTGTTGGTTAGTGTGTGGGGTGGTAGTGTGTGGTGTGGTAGTGTGTGTGTGGTAGGTGTGTGGGGTTTAGTGTGTGTGTGTAGTATGTGTGTGTGTGGTAGTGTGTGTGTGTGGTGTGTGTGTGTGTGTAGTGTGTGTGGTAGTGTGTGTGGTAGTGTGTGTGTGGGAGTGTGTGTGTGGTAGTGTGTGTGTGGTAGTGTGTGTGTGGTAGTGTGTTGTGTGGTAGTGTGTGTGTGTGTAGTGTGTGTGTGGTAGTGTGTGTGTGGTAGTGTGTGTGTGGGGGTAGTGGTGTGTGTGGTAGTGTGTGTGGTAGTGTGTGTGGGGTAGTGTGTGTGGTGGTAGTGTGTGTGTGGGGTGTGTTGTGTGTGGTAGTGTGTGTGTGGTAGTGTGTGTGTGGTAGTGTGTGTGTGGTAGTGTGTGTGTATGTGGTAGTGTGTTGTGGTAGTGTGTGGTAGTGTGTTGTGGTAGTGTGTGGTAGTGTGTGGTAGTGTGTGTGTGTAGTGTGTGTGTGGTAGTGTGTGTGTGGTAGTGGTGTGTGTGGTAGTGTGGTGTGTGGTAGGTGTGTGTGTGTGGTAGTGTGTGTGGGGTAGGTGTGTGTGGGTAGTGTGTGTGTGGTAGTGTGTGTGTGGTAGTGTGTGTGGTAGTGTGTGTGTGGTAGTGTGTGTGGTTTAGTGTGTGTGTGGTAGTGGTGTGTGTGGTAGTGTGTGTGTGGTAGTTTTGTGTGGTAGTGTTGTGTGTGGTAGTGTGTGTGTGGTAGTGTGTGTGTGGTAGTGTGGGTGTGGCTAGTGTGTGTGTGGTAGTGTGTGTGTGGTAGTGTGGGTGTGTAGTGTGTGGTAGTGTGTGTGTGGTAGTGTGTGTGTGTGTGGTAGTGTGGGTGTGGTAGTGTGTGTGTGGTAGTGTGTGGTGGTATGTGTGTGGTGTGGTAGTGTGTGTGTTTGGTAGTGTGTGTGTGGTAGTGTGTGTGTGGTTAGCGTGTGTGTGGTAGTGTGTGTGTGGTAGTGTGTGTGTGGTAGTGTGTGTGTGGTAGTGTGTTTGTGGTAGTGTGTTTGTGGTAGTGTGTGTGTGGTAGTGTGTGTTGGTAGGTGTGGTGTGTGGTAGTGGGGTGTGGTAGTGTGGGTGTGGTTAGCGTGTGTGTTGGTAGTCGTGTGTGTGGTGTGTGTGTGTGGTAGTGTGTGGTGTGGTAGTGTGTGTGTGTGTGGTTGTGTGTGTGGTAGTGTTGTGTGTGTGTGTGTGTGTGGTGTGGTGTGTGTGTGTGTGTGTGTGTGTGTGTGTGTGGTGTGTGTGTGTGTGGTGTGTGTGTGTGTGTGTGTGTGGTGTGTGTGAAAGAGATGACACAAGCACCACAGGCACCACCATACAGAGGCACAGCGGTCGTACACAAGGTGGTCTGCTTGTACCTGTCGGTTCGTCGCTCGTGCCAAGGTCACCTCACTTCCTCCCGAGACTGTAAACAGTTTACCGGGTGATGCCTCGTTATTCAAGCACTTCAACCTGACTCTTCCTCCTCCTCTTCCTCTATACACACAATCACCCAAACATTACGTTATTTTACTTCACTTTTCCTGCATCCTCAGCCCACAGGAGCGATGACATCAACCTGTGGCTCCTCCCCCTCCATCAGAGGTGCCTACCATTATTCCATTGGGATATAACGTCAACCTGAGGCTCCTCCCCCTCAACCAGAGCTGCCAATCATTGTTCCAGAGGGAGATGACGTCAACCTGAGGCTCCTCCCCCTCCACCAGAGCTGCCAATCATTGTTCCAGAGGGAGATGACATCATCTTGAGGGTACCGCCTTCCAGCCAGGCCAATTATTATTCCAGGTGGTAATGACGTCAGTCATCATTATTATTCCACAGCTGCATCAGCATCAGGAAAAGCAGAAGAAAAAATAAGATTTTTTCTTTCCACTAATCTGGAGGGACAGTAACCCAAAATAAACCAAAAAACCCACTATATCTGGCTTATTTCCACTCCAGTCCTTTTATCCTCGTTCTCAAAAGGCAAACACTACATTAGCTAACAACCAGGTACATACCTACTTCTAGGTGGACAGGGGCAACAAAATGTTGGGTTTTCCTTAACGTGTAATTTAGAATCCTAGACTTGCAAAGTGTTTGTCCTGCTGATTCTTAAATGACTCTACTGTCGTCGCGCTTACAGCGTCAGACTGTAGTTTGCTCTGTTCTGTTGGAACTGCTTTTAAATAAAAAAATGAATAAAAATTCTTTATATACAATGGAATGCAACTTCGGGAGCTGCTTCTGTCCCAACGATTCATTCCACTGTGTCAGAGTGGACTCCTTTTGCATTTCAAATAGATCGTGTTTGAGTGGATCAAAACCATTTAATATCTTAAAAGTTTGAATGAGACATTCTCGTAGCCTCTGTTACCCAAGAGAGGAAATGTTCATTGGTTTGAGTCTTTCTTCACGTACTTTCCTAGTGATGGTACAAGCTTAGTCACTCTGCTCTGTTCCCTCCCACTTGTCCAGAGGGGGAAGTGTACACTTTATCAGCGGTATGGAGACCAAAACTGGGCTGCTTATTCAAGATGTGGTCTAACAAATGCATTCCAGTTAATATGATGTCTAGCATTTTGTGGATAATGTTTCTAGTTATGAAACTAGCATTCTGTTAGCTCTGCTGCTCATAGACAGGCATTGCTTGCTACTTTTGAGATCATGATTACTCCGAGGTCATTTCCTTGTTTAGATTAGTACGTTGCTAAACAATTTTTACTCATATACAAATAACCCGAACTTAGAAAACAAATTTAATCGAATGTCAACTTTGTATCTGTATTTTTATCCAATTTTGTATCATCAGATAATTTTGGTATTATAGATGTCAGCTCTATCATGAGATCATTAATGAACATTGTGACGAGGACTGGTTCGAGAACCACTCCCTGAGGAACTCCACTCTTTTACATGAAGCCAGTCAGACACCTCTGAGTCTCCAATACTCTGTGCATTGATTTTGTCCAGCAATCTTCGATAGGGTTCCTTGTAGGATGCTATTTGGAAAATACAGATAACTACATATTTGGCTGGCATCACCTCGCGACCTTATTCTGAGAAAACTTCCCCTCATTTCTCTTGTTGCTACTCTTGCAACATTGTATAGCCCTTAATGGCACACAGAGAGAGGTGAAAATATTTAAGCTGAGGATTTTCATCCCCTGTGGCATATATTACATTGTTAAGATCGTTTTGCAGCATATATATATATATATATATATTTTATATTTATATATATATATATATATATATATTAAAATAATAATATATATATATTTTATATATAACAGTAATGTATATTAATGTCGTGCCGAATAGGTAAAACTGGTCAATTATCAAGAACTCTTTTAAAATTAAGTCATTTCTAAAATTTTCTCTTATACCTTTAAAGATATATTTTTTTCATTTTGTTAATATAAAAATTAACAATTTTGTACTAAAAGAACCTTAGAAAACCTACCTAACCTTATTATAACAAGCGCAATTTAATTTAGCGTAATCCAACTATATATATTTAAGATGAGTTTACAATAATTTAATAATAAACAGACACAATGAAATATATTTTTTCGTTAGGTTAAAATGATTTTTGTGAAATTATTGCATACACAAATTTTGCTTGCCTTATTCGGCAAGAAGAGCGTTGCAATTCAAGCCATAATCGCAAGTTTTTTCCTATTTTGGCACTAATATATATTATATATATATATATATATATATATATATATATATATATTATATATATATATAGTGTAAAGAGGTTTTTGTGGTATTTATGGATTTGGAAAAAGGCGTATGATAGGGCGGATAGGGAGGACAATGTTGCAGATGTATGGGACAGGAGGTAGGTTATTGAAAGTAGTGAAGAGTTTTTACAAGGATAGTTAGTCTGAGGTTAGAGTATGTAGAAGAAAAGGAGATTATTTCCCAGTAAAAGTAGGCCTTAGACAGGGATGTGTGATATCACCGTGGTTGTTCAATATATTTATAGATGGGTTGTAAGTGAATGCTCGTGTGTTGGCAAGAGGCGTGGAGTTAAAAGATAAAGAATCAAACACAAAGTGGGAGTTGTCACAGTTGCTCTTTGCTGATGACACTGTGCTTTTGGGAGATTCTGAAGAGAAATTGCAGAGGTTGGTGGATGAATTTGGTAGGGTATGTAAAAGAAAGAAATTAAAAGTGAATATAGGAAAGAGTGAGGTGATGAGGATAAAAAAAATTAGGTATCGAAAGATTGGAGGGAGAGAGTATGGAGGAGGTGAATGTTTTTTTTTTTATATTTGGGAGTGGAAGTGTCAGCAGATGGGTCTATAAAAGATGAGGTGAATCACAGAATTGACGAGGGGAAAAAAGTAAGTGTTGCACTGAGGAGTCTGTGGAGACAAAGAACTTTATCCATGGCAGCAAAGAGGGAAGGTATGAGAGTATAGTTGTTCCAACGCTCTTTTATGGGTGTGAAGCATGGATGGTGAATGTTGCAACGAGGAGAACTCTGGAGACAGTGGAGATGTCACGTCTGAGAGCAATGTGTGGTGTGAATATAATGCAGAGAATCCGTGGTTTGGAAATTAGGAGGAGGTGTGGGCTTACCAAAACTATTATCCAGAGGGCTGACGAGGGGTTGAGGTGGTTTGGACATGTAGAGGGGGCGGAACAAAATAGAATGACTTCGAGAGTGTATAAATCTGTTGTGAAGGGAAGGCGGGGTAGGGGTCGGCCTAGGAAAGGTTGGAGGAAGAGGAAAAAGGAGGTTTTGTGTGCGAGGGACTTGGACTTCCAGAAAGCATGCGTGAACATGTTAGACAGGAGTGAATGGAGACAAATGCATTTTAGGACTTGACGTGCTGTTGGAGTGTAAGGTAACATTTATGAAGGGATTCAGGGAAACCGGCAGGCCGGAGTTGAGTCCTGGCAATGGGAAGTACAATGTCTGCACTCTGAAAGAGGGGTGTTAACGTTGCAGTTTTATAACTGTAATGTAAACACGAATCTGCCATGACAGTGATGGAGTAAATGATGATGAAATTTTTTTCTTCCTCGGGCCACCCTGCCTTAGTGGAAGGCGGCAGAAGTGCTAAAAAACGAAAATTGTAGTACTTTGGTCAGGCATGATTTTTTGTAGCGAATTAGTGCTAATTTCCAGTAAAAAGATTTTTATTTAAAAAAATAACTATTTTACGCATAATATTAGCTTCGACTTGTTTAACTAAATTAATGTTAGGCTGATGGAACGATAGTTGAGGGTGTAAGTCTAGTCAGGCCTCTCAGATACTGGGGTAACATTTCCTAATTTCCAGTCCCGCAGCACCTTACCTCCTTGTAATGATATTAACATTCATTTACAAATGGCAGTTTGTGTGGCTAGCTTGATTTGCTGATATTTAGATTTTCCAGGTGATTTATTATCTCCAGGATAATAATTTCATCAGTGCTTTAGTTTTATCAGAATTCGCTTCTCAAGACATGTTTTGCGGTGTGGGAATCTTGGTGTAGTGTTGAGCTGTGATACACACCCGAGGGTTGCCACCAGTATGGTAGCTTGGAGCATCACCATCCACTGGCACCCACATCACTACCCATAACAGCATCCACTGGCACCCACATCACCACCGTCAACATCCACTGGCACCCACATCACCCACAACATCCACTGGGACCCACGTCACCACCCAGAGCATCCAATTTCACCGGCATCACCACACACAACATCCACTGGCATCTGCATCACCACCCACAACATCCACTGGCACCAGCATCACCACCCACAACATCCACTGGTATCTGCACCACCACCCACAACATCCACTGGCACCTGCATCACCACACATAACATCCACTGGCATCTGCATCACCACCCACAACATCCACTGGTATCTGCATCACCACCCACAACATCCACTGGTATCTGCATCACCACCCACAACATCCACTGGCACCCGCATCACCACCCACAACATCCACTGGTATCTGCATCACCACCCACAACATCCACTGGTATCTGCATCACCACCCACAACATCCACTGGCACCAGCATCACCACCCACAACATCCACTGGTATCTGCACCACCACCCACAACATCCACTGGCATCTGCATCACCACCCACAACATCCACTGGCATCTGCATCACCACCCACAACATCCACTGGTATCTGCATCACCACCCACAACATCCACTGGCACCCGCATCACCACCCACAACATGCACTGGCACCCACATCACCACCCACTACATCCACTGGCACCCACATCACCACCCACAGCATCCAATGGCACCTGCATCACCACACACAGCATCCAATGGCACCTGCATCACCACACACAACATCCACTGGCATCTGCATCACCACCCACAACATCCACTGGCACCCACATCACCACCCACAGCATACAATGGCACCCGCACCACCCAAAACTTCCACTGGCACCTGCATCACCACACACATCCCCTGGAACCCGTATCACCACCCACAACATCCACTGGCACCTGCATCACCACACACAACATCCACTGGAACCTGCATCACCACCCACAACATCCACTGGCACCTGCATCACCGCACACAACATCCACTGGCACCTGCATCACCACACACAACATCCACTGGCACCCGCATCACCACCCACAACATCCACTGGTATCTGCATCACCATCCACAACATCCACTGGTATCTGCATCACCACCCACAACATCCACTGGTATCTGCATCACCACCCACAACAACCACAGGCATCTGCATCACCACCCACAACATCCACTGGCACCCACATCACCACCCACAGCATACAATGGCACCCGCATCACCACCCAAAACATCCACTGGCACCTGCATCACCACACACATCCCCTGGAACCCGTATCACCACCCACAACATCCACTGGCACCTGCATCACCACACACAACATCCACTGGAACCTGCATCACCACCCACAACATCCACTGGCACCTGCATCACCACCCACAACATCCACTGGCACCTGCATCACCACACACAACATCCACTGGCACCCGCATCACCACCCACAACATCCACTGGTATCTGCATCACCACACACAACATCCACTGGCACCTGCATCACCACCCACAACATCCACTGGCACCCACATCACCACCCACAACATCCACTGGTATCTGCATCACCACCCACAACATCCACTGGCACCCACATCACCACCCACAACATCCACTGGCACCCACATCACCCACATCCACTGGCACCCGCATTACCACCCACAACATCCACTGGCACCCACATCACAACCACAACATCCACTGGCACCTGCATCACCACACACAACATCCACTGACACAGGCATCACCACCCACAACATCCACTGCACGCACATCACCCACAACATCCACTGGCACCTGCATCACCACACAACATCCACTGGCACCACATCACCACCCACAACATCCACTGGCATCTGCATCACCACCCACAACATCCACTGGCACCCGCATCACCACACAACATCCACTGGCACTCACATCACCACCCACAACATCCACTGGCATCTGCATAACCACCCACAACATCCACTGGCACCCGCATCACCACCCACAACATCCACTGGCATCTGCATCACCACCCACATCCACTGACACCCACATCCACTGACACCCACATCACCACCCACAGCATCCAATGGCACCTGCATCACCACACACAACATCCACTGGCACCCACATCACCACCCACAACATCCACTGGCACCCACATCACAACCCACAACATCCACTGGCACCTGCATCACCACACACAACATCCACTGGCACCTGCATCATCACCCACAACATCCACTGGCACCCACATCACCACCCACAACATCCACTGGCACCTGCATCACCACCAACAACATCCACTAGCACCCACATCACCACCCACAACATCCACTGACACCCACATCACCACCCACAACATCCACTGGCACCTGCATTACCACAGGCAACATCCACTGGCACCCGCATCACCACCCACAACATCCACTGGCATCTGCATCACCACCCACAACATCCACTGGCACCCGCATCACCACCCATAACATTCACTGGTATCTGCATCACCACCCACATCCACTGGCACCCACATCACCACCCACAGCATCCAATGGCACCTGCATCACCACACACAACATCCACTGGCATCTGCATCACCACCCACAACATCCACTGGCACCCACATCACCACCCACAACATCCACTGGCACCCATATCACCACCCACAACATTCACTGGCACCCACATCACCACCCACAACATCCACTGGCACCTGCATCACCACACACAACATCCACTGGCACCTGCATCATCACCCACAACATCCACTGGCACCCACATCACCACCCACAACATCCACTGGCACCTGCATCACCACACATAACATCCACTGGCATCTGCATCACCACCCACAACATCCACTGGTACCCGCATCACCACCCACAACATCCACTGGTATCTACATCACCACACCACAACATCCACTGGCACCCGCATCACCACCCACAACATGCACTGGCACCCACATCACCACCCACTACATCCACTCTCACCCACATCACCACCCACAGCATCCAATGGCACCTGCATCACCACACACAACATCCACTGGCATCTGCATCACCACCCACAACATCGACTGGCACCCACATCACCATCCACAGCATCCAATGGCACCCGCATCATCACCCAAAACATCCACTGGCACCTGTATCACCACACATATCCCCTGGCACCCGCATCACCACCCACAACATCCACTGGCACCTGCATCACCACCCACAACATCCACTGGCACCTTCATCACCACCCACAACATCCACTGGCACCTGCATCACCACACACAACATCCACTGGCACCCGCATCACCGCCCACAACATCCACTGGTATCTGCATCACCACCCACAACATCCACTGGCACCCATATCACCACCCACAACATCCACTGGCACCTGTATCACCGCCCACAACATCCACTGGCACCTGCATCACCACACACAACATCCACTGGCACCTGCATCACCACCCACAACATCCACTGGCACCTACATCACCACCCACAACATCCACTGGCACCCACATCACCACCCACAACATCCACTGGCACCCGCATCACCACCCACAACATCCACTGGCACCTGCATCACCACTCACAACATCCACTGGCGCCCACATCGCTACCCACAACATCCACTGGCACCTGAATCACCACACACAACATCCACTGGCACCCAGACCACCCACAACATCCACTGGCATCTGCATCACCACCCACAAAATCCACTGGCACCCGCATCACCACAGACAACACCCACTGGTATCTGCATCACCACCCACGTCCACTGACACCCACATCACCACCCACAGCATCCAATGGCACCTGCATCACCACCCACAACATCTACTGGCACCCACATCACCACCCACAACATCCACTGGCACCTACATCACCACCCACAACATCCACTGGCACCTGCATCACCACACACAACATCCACTGGCACCTGCATCATCACCCACAACATCCAATGGCACCCACATCACCTCCCACAACATCCACTGGCACCTGCATCACCACCCACAACATCCACTGGCACCCACATCACCACCCACAACATCCACTGGCACCCACATCACCACCCACAACATCCACTGGCACCTGCATTACCACACACAACATCCACTGGCACCCGCATCACCACCCACAACATCCACTGGCATCTGCATCACCCACAACATCCACTGGCACCCGCATCACCACCCACAACATCCACTGGCACCTGCATCACCACCCACAACATCCACTGGCACCCACATCACCACCCAAAACATCCACTGGCACCTACATCACCACCCACAACATCCACTGGCACCTGCATCACCACACACAACATCCACTGGCACCTGCATCATCACCACAACATCCAATGGCACCCACATCACCTCCCACAACATCCACTGGCACCTGCATCACCACCCACAACATCCACTGGCACCCACATCACCACCCACAACATCCACTGGCACCCACATCACCACCCACAACATCCACTGGCACCTGCATTACCACACACAACATCCACTGGCACCCGCATCACCACCCACAACATCCACTGGCATCTGCATCACCCACAACATCCACTGGCACCCGCATCACCACCCACAACATCCACTGGCACCTGCATCACCACCCACAACATCCACTGGCACCCACATCACCACCCAAAACATCCACTGGCACCCACATCACCACCCACAACATCCACTGGCACCTGCATCACCACACACAACATCCACTGGCACCCACATCACCACCCACAACATCCACTGGCACCCACAACATCCACTGGCACCTGCATCACCACACACAACATCCACTGGCACAGGCATCACCACCCACAACATCCACTGGCACGTGCATCACCACACACAACATCCACTGGCACCCACATCACCACACACAACATCCACTGGCACCCACATCACCAACCACAACATCCACTGGCACCTGCCTCACCACACACAACATCCACTGGCACCCGCATCACCACCCACAACGTCCACTGGCACCCGCATCACCACCCACAACGTCCACTGGTACCCACATCAACACCCACACCAACATGACAACTCACGCTGCCACCCAGGCTGCCACCCACATCACCTGAGACACCCAGGTGAGTCTCAGATCACCTGCACTTAAGATAATTAATGTCGGGAGAATTAATTAGCAACTTAATGAGGTGTTTATAATTTGTCCCACACGTTGATATATTAATTATTCTTATCACGACACCTGCCCTTACCTGGCCAAGTGGGATGGGGATGGGGAGGGGGAGGGGGGAAGAGGAGGAGGAGGAGGAGGAGGAGGAGGAGGAGGAGGAGGAGGAGGAGGAGAAGGGAGGAGGGAGGGGGAGGGGAGGAGGAAAGACGAGTATGAGAGAGGGGAGAGAGGGGTGTGGGGTTTAAAGAGCGATTCTCGTAGTAGCAGTAGCAGTACCGGGCCCGGCAGCGGCAGCAGCGGCGGCAGCGGCGGCGGCAGCGGCGGCAGCGACAGCGGCAGCAGGAGCAGTAGCGACAGCGGCAGCAGGAGCGGCAGAGGCGGAAGCAGGAGCAGCAGCGACAGCGGCGGCGGCGGTGGCAGCAGCAACAGCAGCAGCAACGGCAACGGCAGTGGCAGCAGCAGCAGCAGCAACAGCAGCAGCAACGGCAGTGGCGGCAGCAGCGGCAGCAGCAGCAACAGCAGTGGCGGCAGCAGCGGCAGCAGCGGCAGCAGCGGCAGCAGCGGCAGCAGCGGCAGCAGCGGCAGCAGCGGCAGCAGCGGCAGCAGCAGCAATAATAATAATAATAAATACCAATAGTAATATTATTAAGTAGGTCGTCGTCCAAAGGTTGGGCAAGCGTTGAAGTCTTTGTACCAAGATCCCATGATGTTGCAGTGTCTGACAGATGTGATGAATGGTTTGAAAACCGACAAGTTGAAGAATTGAGACACTTATGCAACACATGGGAATCTTTATTGAAGAAACGTTTCGCCACACAGTGGCTTCATCAGTCCAATACAAAGTAGAAGTGGGTAAGGAGAGTAGAAGTTTGAGTTCCAGGTTGAGGGACTGATTACCTCAAACTTCTACTCTCCTTACCCAGTAATATTATTATTGATCTTTATTTCTACAAGTACCTGATACAACTAATACAGACCTAGTTGAGATCACTGGCATACTATATATACCTGGAGAGGGTTTCAGGGATCAACGCCCCCCTGACCGGTCCATGACCAGGCCTCGCTGTGGATCAGGGCCTGATCAACTACTAGGCTGTTACTGCTGGCCGCACGTAAACCGACGTACGGCTATCCCTTGGGTGGGAGGTTCCGACAGTTCGTGTTCTCCTCTACTGCTGTGCACCAAAGCTCTCCTACCTACGACTGCTTCTCGCTCTCTTTTCCTTGAACACTTCTGATCGCATGCTCATGCCGTTGCTGTTTATACAGATGGTTCTAAATCTTGTGATGGTGTTGGGTTCACGGCAGTGTTCCCTGACGATGTTGTCAGAGGACATTTGCTAGACTCGGCTAGTATTTTTACTGCCGAGTTGTATGCCATCCTCATAGCGCTTCTCCGTATTACGTATGTCTCCTTCGACGTTTGTGATCATTTCAGATTCACTCAGTGCCTTATAAGCCATTAAACAATTTGATTCCCCACATCCTTTAGTCCTTCATATTCAACTATGGTTGCGCCGTGTGACTAACAAAAACAAAGACGTTGTTTTCTGTTAGGTCCCTGAAAACGTTGATGTGCAGGACAATGAACAAGCGGATGCTGCTGCGCGGTCAGCAGTACATGAGCTTCCGGTTTCCTATAGATGTATTCCATTCAGAGATTATTGTCTAGTCACCTCTACCCGTCTTCGAGGCCATTGTCAACAACGGTGGTCGGACATGCACCATAACAAATTGCACTCTATTAAACCCCTTTTAGGTTTGTGGCCATCTTCTTACCACTGTTGCCATACTCGGGAGACTGCACTCTCCCATCTCCGCATTGCCTATACTCGCCTTACCCATGGGTATCTCATAGACCGACGCCCTATTCCTCTTTGTAAGGTTTGTCGGGTCCCTATTTTGGTTCTTCACTTTCTTGTAAATCGCCTGGCTTCACCAGCGAGCTCGTGGGATTTACCTCCAACGACGCCGCCGCCACCCTACAACTCTTACCTTACTTTTCCTTCTTGCAGATGGCCCCGCCTTTCACTTACAATCACTTTTTGACTTTTTGTCAGCAACAGCTTTACTATATGAACTTTGACACAGCCCTTAGCATCCCTTCTACCCCTTTTCTCCCCTCACCTCTGATCCCTTCTCCATCTAGCTGTTTATAGCCTCAGCACTATTTTCTGCCTCGCAACGCTGTATGACCCTAGTTGGTTTAGCGCTTTCTTTGATTTTAATAATATGACAATATCACTCCAGGTTCTTCACTTTAGCTTTTGGCTCTATTTTGTAGTTGGAATTTATTTTATACTCCGATATAGTTTTAATATAGAAAGTCCCTGGTTATGCGGAGCATTTCTGTCAACTTAGGCTAATCTTGTTCCCCAGGATGGCACCCACAACAGTCGATTAACACCTAGGTACTTACTGCTAAGTGAACAGTGACAGCAGGTGTAGGGAAACATGTCCATCGTTTCACCCGTGCCGGGAATCGATCCCGGACACCTCAGGCTAGATTAAGCTAGGATAGACTAGGCTAGGTTAGATACGGGTTAGGTACAGATTAAGATATATTAACGGTTATGCAATACGTACGTATATTTAAAGGCAAATCGATTACGAAAATAAACGCAATGTGTCTGGTAGTGTGTTTCTGCAAACATAGGCATCAAAAATATTTGCACGTTCGTCACTTGTTCTCCCTCCAGCGGGACCTTCCACCATGACTCACTTATCTTACTCCTCCATTTCCGAGAGGAATCTTCTGTCCCACCAGTCAGTCAGTCTCAGTCACGCTCTCTTCTTCCCACATATTCAAAGAATACCTCCTCCCCAGGGGTGTGGAACTAAGACCAACTCCCCAGGGGTGTGCGACTAAGACCAACTCCCCAGGGGCGTGAAACTAAGAACTGCAAACCATTAATCCTTGTCCTTTTCTGCAGTGGAATTTTAAATAAATCCACAATACCTTGTTCCAGTTTTAAACTTGAGTACTGGTTGACAGGGTTGGAATCCAGATTTTGGGCCTCTTGAAGGAGTTGAGCTACAGCTCTGAGCCTCTCCAATGACATGATTATCTATATTTGAGGTAGAGCTCCAGCGTCAGAACCTAGCAAGCTGACAAACTGTGCTTGTAAAGATATTTGACTCAAAACATTCCTAGATGCTGGAACTTTTCTTTTTAAAAAAATTTTCAATATTAAATTTCTTGAGAAAGCTTCATCCAGTGTATATACAGTTATTAAAAGTACAGAGACGAGGCCCTTCCTTACTGTAGTGCAGGTGAGGGGACCCATAGCCTATGAAGAAGTGAATAAAAAAAGGTTTAAAGGACAAATACTGAGATTTCTCCTTGAGACTCTTTCGAATAATGGATTTTGAACGTGTATGAGAGGTTGTTTTCTTGTTCCCTAACCTTAAATTTTAGTGGTTTTTAAAGAGATGGCCTCAAGCTCATGGGCCGCTTAAGAGTTTTGAATCACAGTTACTAGACTTCTTGAGGATATCTTCACACTGTCTCCCCTGGTTTGTTTCAAATTTTATTAGCGATTGACGTTTGTGTTGCAGCTACTGGACTCTTTGAAAGTGTTGGTTTACATCTCCTGGGCCTCTTGAAGGTCTCTTCATAGTGCATCGTTCAACTGATCTCTTCAGGGTGATGAACCACACGTCTTTGTGCTGCTAATGATGCCCTTCTCTCTCCCTCTCTGAAGAATTTGAGGCCAAATTTTAAGGAATGACAGACTGATTTCAAATAACACCTATGTTTCAGAGGGTCGAACTTCAGCTCCTGGATCTCTGGAGTGCTTCGAGGTGCAGCTTCCGAGAATTTTAGGCTTTTGCACCACAAGGTAATGCATGTTACTAGGCTGAGGTTATCGGAGATGACTGATGCCTCTGGCGGATCCCGCAGCCAATATATGTCATTTTATTAACATGTCAAGATTGCTAACTTAAATAGTTTTTAGTTTCTCGGATTCATGTGTGAAACTTTTATTCTACTCCCTGGGAAAGTGGTTCTGGCGCTCAGCTGTGAATACAGAACTGAGGTTTTGTGTTGTGTATTAGTCACTTCTTTGTTCCTGGTTGACATTCCATTGTTGTCGCCGACTTGAGGGCCAATAATTTCTTTTTTATCTTTCTGTATTTGTAGAATTCTTTGGGGGCTTATCTTTGTTATTATGTACACCATGCTTTACAGATTCTTCCTTATTTCATCTCTTTCTCTCTCTTGAACTCACATGTTCTCGGTTACAATTCAATTTAAATTCCCTGTATGAAAAACGTTTTAGCCCTTAAACTCTCAACTAATTATGTTTTCATCCAGTCTGAATTAGTTGTCTCTTATCGTTCTTTTTTTTTTTTTGGTAAATTATTCCTATCGCTATTTTTAACTTTGATATAAAGTATATTCCAAGCCATCTCTAAATTGATCGTATTTACCATTTCGAACCAATTAACATCGCTAATTTCTCGGCCAATCTTAGCAAAGTTTGCCACTCTGTCAATGGCAACCATCACATTGTTTTTAGATCTCAAAGTTTGTGTTCATTTTTTATTAATGTTGTAGTGAGGTACCTCATTTTCCGGCATATAAGACGCACGAGTATGTAAGATATATAAGACGGTGTTTCCAAGTAGTGGTAACGTAACGTTAATAAACAACTGCTAAAGCGTCATCCTGACCTTGAGCATATAAGGCCCAGGTTGATTTTCAAAGTCTCTGTGGGAAAAAACGCGTCTTATATGCCGGAAAATACGATATTTGATATAGATACATAGATATAGATGGATAGAGATGGTATAGATAGGGAGGAGGATTTGGACGGAGATAGGTGAATAAACATGGGGTAGGTGGGTACATAAAGGGTGGGTAGACGGATATGGGTAGGTAGATATGTAAGTAGATGGGGTGTAATACATGAACGTACATAGGAAAGGCAGATAGTAGGATACACCCACGGTTCACGTAATTATAATCTAACTGCCTCTAATTCTCTTCATAGATGAGATTAGGAAATTATAGCAAAAGGCTCTCTCCCCACACTCCAGTCCCTCCATCCCCCCCTCCAAAAAAAAGAATCGGTGTGTCATGATTCCATACCGATGAATATGCGTTTATATTTGTAGGAAAGATGAAAGCAAAAATGATTTACTACTGTTGTGACTAACACAACCACCACCATTGCTTCCATCATCGTCAACTGGTCATCCTGACGCAGTTCCTCCACTAAAGTCTGGAATCCGCTGTCCAGGGTCAACTTCTGCGCTGTATCTAGTTAAATATAGTGTTTACAAAGTGCTTGTCCAGCTGGTTCTTAAATTACTGCATTTTTTATGCAATTTAGGCTTCAGCCGATAGTTAATTGCATCGAACAATAATGGTGTCTGGAAAAATCCCTTTACTCACGTTTCTGTTGTATCTCTTGCCTCGAAGTTTCATTGCAGGGAAGTAGATACTACGTATGTAGGTAGTTAGGTCGTATATACATGGGTGAGTTAGTGGAAAATAAATAAGCAGGAAGGTAGAAAGAAGGGTGGGTAGATATTTATGTGAATAGAAGCTAGATGGATTCATGTGTACGTGAATTGCCAGGTACATGGAAAGTAGGCGAGTAGGTAGTAAGTCATGTGGTTGAGTACATAATTAGTCATGTGAGTAGGGAATTTAGTCAGGTGATTAGCCGGGCATAAAGTATAAATTGCTGAGTTACCGCCCCCGTGACTCAGTCCCATACCAGGCCTCCCAGTTGCTGGCAGTTCAACATACACACCATAACATGCAAAGAGTATGTTACTAATTTATTTTATTATCACACTGGCCGATTCCCACCAAGGCAGGGTGGCCCGAAAAAGAAAAACTTTCACCATCATTCACTCCATCACTGTCTTGCCAAAAGGGTGCTTTACACTACAGTTTTTAAACTGCAACATTAACACCCCTCCTTCAGAGTGCAGGCACTGTACTTCCCATCTCCAGGACTCAAGTCCGGCCTGCCGGTTTCCCTGAACCCCTTCATAAATGTTACTTTGCTCACACCCCAACAGCACGTCAAGTGTTAAAAACCATTTGTCTCCATTCACTCCTATCAAACACGTTCACGCATGCCTGCTGGAAGTCCAAGCCCCTCGCACACAAAACCTCCTTTACCCCCTCCTTCCAACCCTTCCTAGGCCGACCCCTACCCCGCCTTCCTTCCACTACAGACTGATACACTCTTGAAGTCACTCTGTTTCGCTCCATTCTCTCTACATGTCCGAACCACCTCAACAACCCTTCCTCAGCTCTCTGGGCAACAGTTTTGGTAATCCCGCACCTCCTCCTAACTTCCAAACTACGAATTCTCTGCATTATATTCACACCACACATTGCCCTCAAACATGACATCTCCACTGCCTCCAGCCTTCTCCTCGCTGCAACATTCATCACCCATGCTTCACACCCATATAAGAGCGTTGGTAAAACTATACTCTCATACATTCCCCTCTTTGCCTCCAAGGACAAAGTTCTTTGTCTCCACAGACTCCTAAGTGCATCACTCACCTTTTCCCCTCATCAATTCTATGATTCACCTCATCTTTCATAGACCCATCTGCTGACACGTCCACTCCCAAATATCTGAATACATTCACCTCCTCCATACTCTCTCCCTCCAATCTGATATCCAATTTTTCATCACCTAATCTTTTTGTTATCCTCATAACCTTACTCTTTTCTGTATTCACTTTAATTTTCTTCTTTTGCACACGCTACCAAATTCATCCACCAATCTCTGCAACTTCTCTTCAGAATCTCCCAAGGCACAGTGTCATCAGCAAAGAGCAACTGTGACAGCTCCCACTTTATGTGTGATTCTTTATCTTTTAACTCCCACACCTCTTGCCAAGACCCTAGCATTTACTTCTCTTACAACCCCATTTATAAATATATTAAACAACCACGGTGACATCACACATCCTTCTCTAAGGCCTACTTTTACTGGAACTAATTTCCCTCTTTCCTACATACTCTAACTTGAGCCTCACTATCCTCGTAAAAAACTCTTCACTGCTTTCAGTAACCTACCTCCTACACCATACACCTGCAACATCTGCCACATTGCCCCCCTAATCCACCCCTGTCATACGCCTTTCCAAATCCATCAATGCCACAAAGACCTCTTTAGCCTTATCTAAATACTGTTCACTTACATGTTTCACCTGTAAACACCTGGTCCACACACCCCCTACCTTTCCTAAAGCCTCCTTGTTCATCTGCTATCCTATTCTCCGTCTTACTCTTAATTCTTTCAATAATAACTCTAAACCCTACACTTTACCAGGTATACTCAACAGACTTATCCCCCCTATAATTTTTGCACTCTCTTTTGTCCCCTTTGCCTTTATACAAAGGAACTATGCATGCTCTCTGCCAATCCTAGGTACCTTACCCTCTTCCATACATTTATTAAATAATTGCACCAACCACTCCAAAACTATATCCCCACCTGCTTTTAACATTTCTAATCTTTATCCCATCAATCCAGGCTGCCTTACCCCCTTTCATTTTATCTACTGCCTCACGAACTTCCCCCACGCTCACAACTGGCTCTTCCTCACTCCTACAAGATGTTATTCCTCCTTGCCCTATACACGAAATCACAGCTTCCCTATCTTCATCAACATTTAACAATTCCTCAAAATATTCCCTCCATCTTCCCAATACCTCTAACTCTCCATTTAATAACTCTCCTCTCTTATTTTTAACTGACAAATCCATTTGTTCTCTAGGCTTCCTTAACTTGTTAATCTCACTCCAAAACTTTTTCTTATTTTCAACAAAATTTGTTGATAACATCTCACCCACTCTCTCATTTGCTCTCGTTTTACATTGCTTCACCACTCTCTTAACGTCTCTCTTTTTCTCCATATACTCTTCCCTCCTTGCATCACTTCTACTTTGTAAAACTTCTCATATGCTAACTTTTTCTCCCTTACTACTCTCTTTACATCATCATTCCACACAATTGCTCCTCTTCCCTCCCGCACCCACTTTCCTGTAACCACAAACTTCTGCTGAACACTCTAACACTACATTTTTAAACCTACCCCATACCTCTTCGACCCCATTTCCTGTGCTCTCATTAGCCCATCTATCCTCCAATAGCTGTTTATATCTTACCCTAACTGCCTCCTCTTTTAGTTTATAAACCTTCACCTCTCTCTTCCCTGATGCTTCTATTCTCCTTGTATCCCATCTACCTTTTACTATCAGTGTAGCTACAACTAGAAAGTGATCTGATATATCTGTGGCCCCTGTATAAACATGTACATCCTGAAGTCTACTCAACAGTCTTTTATCTACCAATACATAATCCAACAAACTACTGTCATTTCGCCCTACATCATATCTTGTATACTTATTTATCCTCTTTTTCTTAAATATGTATTACCTATAACTAAACCCCTTTCTATACAAAGTTCAATCAAAGGGCTCCCATTATCATTTACACCTGGCACCCCAAACTTACCTACCAACCCTCTCTAAAAGTTTCTCCTACTTTAGCATTCAGATCCCCTACCACAATGACTCTCTCACTTGGTTCAAAGGTTCCTATACATTCACTTAACATCTCCCAAAATCTCTCTCTCCTCTACATTCCTCTCTTCTCCAGGTGCATACACGCTTATTATGACCCACTTTTCGCATCCAACCTTTACTTTAATCCACATAATTCTTGAATTTACACATTCATATTCTCTTTTCTCCTTCCATAACTGATCCTTCAACATTACTGCTACCCCTTCCTTTGCTCTAACTCTCTCAGATACTCCAGATTTAATCCCATTTATTTCCCCCCACCGAAACTCCCCTACCCCCTTCAGCTTTGTTTCGCTTAGGGCCAGGACATCCAACTTCTTTTCATTCATAACATCAGCAATCATCTGTTTCTTGTCATCCGCACTACATCCACGCACATTCAAGCACCCCAGTTTTATAAAGTTTTTCTTCCTCTTTTTTAGTGAATGTCTACAGGAGAAGGGGTTACTAGCCCATTGCTTCCGGCATTTTAGTCGCCTCATACGACACGCATGGCTTACAGAGGAAAGATTCTTTTCCACTTCCCCATGGACAATAGAAGAAATAAGGAAGAACAAGAACTATTTAGAAAAAGGAGAAAAACCTAGATGTATGTATATATATATATATGCATGTGCGTGTCTGTGAAGTGTGACCAAAGTGTAAGTAGGAGTAGCAAGATATCCCTGTTAACTAGCGTGTTTATGAGACATAAAAAGAAACCAGCAATCCTACCATCATGCAAAACCGTTACAGGTTTCTGTTTCACAGTCATCTGGCAGGACGGTAGTACTTCCCTGGGTGGTTGCTGTCTACCAACCTACTACCTATTAGGCGTATATCACACTCCCATATAGGCTGCCTCCCAACCAGCGAACTGGGTGCTATGGGTTTAACGATAGATAGTGTACCCGTCGTTAAATCAGTACCTTAGTTCATTAGCCAATCACAGGCAAGGCTGCCAAAGCTGAAGCAATGTGGTTCACTTGCAGGAAGCACTGGCAGACTTGCCTACCTGCTGGTTGAGTACAGTACACTCTGGTTTCTGCTTTGCTATCTGTCACCGTGGTGTACAATTTTTATTATTCTACCTGTACATATTGTATATATCTGCATATAGTGGGTGAAGGCAAAATATACATTATAGTCTACTGCTGAGTTTGTTTGCTTCAATTCCCATTACGACCAGGTCTCACAGGCCATTCATTACCTGTGTTCGTAATAGCCCGCCTGGTCAGGAACCTCTTGAAGGCTGCCAGTGGAATGTTGATAACTTCCTTATGAACGAAAGTAGTATATCAAAGAGTCTTGATCCCCTTACATTAAATGATTTCTTCCTTCGTGTTCATCGTCTTTTTCCCTACTGGAACGTAGGGCAAAAGACGAGCACTGCACTGTCAAGCCTTTTTCATTCTGCACTCTGTCAAGCCTTTTTCATATGGATTGATTTCAGTGTGCAAGTTTGGGATGTCTCTCCTGAATTTTCCAGGTGTAAATTACGATGCATCTTTCTCGCCTACATGCTAAAGAGTACAGTTCAAGATACTCAATGTTCCCAGTACTTTCGATGTTTGACCGAACTTATACAAGTAGTGAAAGGTTCTTTGTATGTTTTCCAGTTCTGCGACCTCTCCTGCCCTGATGGAGGCCATTAATATACAGCAAGAGAATTATCATTGGCTAGACAGCTCGTTTTGAATGTTCTAGATATTCAACCCATCATTTTTCTGACTTCATGATAACATATTTGAGTGTGAGATCCTATGACATTATCCCTTCAAAGTCCCTTATCCTGAACTTCCGCTCTATAGAATGAACTGAGTTTGAGTTTATCTTGTATTTTGACTATGTCCTTAATTCCTCAATTTTACCAGAGCACAGTAACTGAAATTTGTCCTTGTTGAGCATCATACTGTTGTCACTGGCCCACCAGAAGATACTAGATTTATATCAGCTTGAAGATTAGTTGTGTCCTCGAAAGTGAAATTAATTATTATTGAAGGGGGATTTAGAGTCAATCAGGTTTGAGGCAGAGGTGAGGATAGCTCCAATTCCTCAAATTAAAAGTCTTTACCAGCATCAGGGTACATCCCTTGAAGGGTATGTCGTGGAAAAATTATAAGGGTAAAAATGTTTGGTGGTGTAAAGCGAGGATGTGTGTGTCTGGCGGGTGGCAGCCATGTTTGTTTATGTTTACATCCGGGAACGTGCGCTGGCCGCCATTCCTCCACCCAACTCCCAAATATTTACCGTTTCTCACCATATTAGTCGGGCGTAGCTACCCTTTCCTTCCCGGATTTACACCGTGATTAAGTCGGCCTATTTTCTTGGCTAATAACTTACCCCCCTTGAGTTGGACGTTGTTTTCAAGAGGTATTAATAAGGTTTCACATTAGAATTTGAGGTGTTTCATGAAGTTCCTGGCAGGGTAAATTGAGTGCGCTCTGAAAAAAACGTATTGGTGAATTTGTAGAACTTAGTACAGCTGATGGTAAGGAAGTCCCCAATACTTCAAAACTTTTCCTAGAACTACGCTGTTTGCCTTATAATATTGGTCCATCCTGGCTAAGATTATTTTGTGTACGTGTTCGGTACATTTTTATCCGGAAGTCCCTCTTAACAGGTTTCTTCAGCCTTCCTGTGTATATTTGGCAGTATTTTAGGTTCTGAGGTTCTCTTACGTTCACTTTAATACCTTTGTGACTGGTGTCAGTAGAAAGATTCTCATTTTTTTTTATCTTATAGCTCTGTTTTTTTTATTCTCCTGTTTCTTATCCTCCTCCATATTCTTTACCTCCTTATCCTCCTCCATATTCTTTACCTCCTTATCCTCATTTTCCTATCTTTTACCACAATCGTCTCTTCTTTCTACAATTACCATCACTACTACAACCCTTAACTGTCCTCTCTCCCTCTTCCTCAACCATCACTATATTCACAGAGAACGGCACTCCGTGACAGCGGTCAGGATCTGCACGCTGGTGTGAACCACTGTCACCCACCAAAGAACACGACGACCACGGCAAAACACAAAGACCAGTACACGTACACGCGCACATGTACACGCACACACACAGTTTGAAGTAGGGTGAAACGTGTGAGGTGTCACATCTGCCGCCCCTCTTCACAGAGCAGTAAATGGGTATCTGGATGTCAGTTGACTGCCGTGGGTCGCATCATAGGGAAAGCGTCAAATGTTATAGTAATGAACGAGAACTTGTTCATTAAGTTCAAGAGGGGAGGGACGAGCAGTATTACCACGCCTTTTTCCTAGTTACTTTGTACATACGTTACCAGATTAGACCTTGAGGAACATGTTTAGATTTTATCGCCGAAGCTGCTACTGTAACCCCCTTAGCCATCCTGTGGATGGTAGCCCAAGAATATGTGGATACACAAAAATCTTAGTAACTAGGACCCAAAAGAGTTACAGGAGTACACGTGGACACATGTTTACAAATTAGTTTTAAATGCTGCAAACAAATTTAGAATGTTAATATGTCTGGTATCTCATCGCCATTATAAGATGCCATGACATATTACATAGTTTATTATCTCTCTTTTTCAATAACCGGACAATTAAGCACACAGCATTGAGGACAGTAATCACAGAACTGATCACACGACTTGCATTCAGTTTGATCATCTGTGTGAATATCAAACTGCCAGAAGTACTTGTAACCAAGCTTAAGCCTGGCCACTACATCAGTAACTGCTAACATTGCAAGTTGCTATGTTATATTTGTCAACCTTTATGTTAACAGAGTTATAGATCTGTAGATCTACTCATGCTTTTAACTGCATTCCAATGATATTTAGCACATCCTACCCTGCAGTGCTATATGATCCCTTGAGGGTTTAGCGCTTAATTTTGATAATTATAATAATAATTATAATAAATAATTCAATAAAATCCATATTCAATATTTACTTCTATTATTTCTAATGGTTGACTCAGATAAACTCAACTTTTACTCAGCTTTTTACTTCAGGTTTCTTTTTTTTTTTTTTTGCTAACTTGTCAGCTTTATCATGAAGAGTAATTTAATGTGACGAAATTAATAAGAATTGTGAATAAATTCCCCTATCTCTGATTTTTTAATGTCTATACCTAGTTTCTCCAGTGAGCATGTTTAGTCATGATGTGAGTTAAGAACCTTCAGTGATAAGAATCAATAATAATCGAAGAATCAATCTCTGTGTCACAATAAAACTATAGTGCTATTAGAATGGTAAACAATTAATTTTGCAGTGGACGCCCATTTATTAATTCTTATGCCGAGCTCAACATAATTGCTATAATTCTTATCTAGGGAGGTGGCAGCAAGAACAGCTACAGCCCTGCCAGTAGACTCCTGCATAGATTCGTCTGTGTAAGTTGTGATATATTATCACCAACAATGAAGCAAGAAATTTCTTCCTGAGCAGTTGCCTCTGCATGCGATTTAAGTTAAGCATAACTAACAATGAGTTTCTTGGGAAGGTTTTAAGATGTGCTATTAAATGAACACAACTTCCATGGAGGTGTGAATGCTCTTGTTGTCTACAGTGATACTGTTGGTGCAAGTTATAAAACTTTATATAACTGCATGTTTTCACAATCTATTTAGATCTGTTTATTAACTTTTAGACATTTAGTAAGATTCGTAGTGACAATGTCTTTCATTTCTTAATATTCTAATACCAAGTACAGCGTTAATATCAGTTATCCTATCACTAAGAACATCATGCTCCTTCCTCAAGGAACATGATGTCAAGGATGTCATGATGTCAAGGAACCTTAAGGGAGGTTCCTTGACGCTGGTGAGGGGCTCTTAATCTAGGGAATTGGATCTGTGCTCCGGTTCCCTGAATTGAGCCTGAATACCTTCCACCCCCCCCCCCTATGCGCTGTATAATCCTATGGGTTTAGCGTTCCCCATGATTATAATTATTATATAATTTGTTGTTTTAGGACAGCCAAGAATAACTCTCATCTCCAATAGCCGGAGAGAATTATCTCCAGTTAGCATAAACATGGGCGCAGCATTATCAATTAAGGATCTAATTATGGCTATGTACATCATTCTCTCATCTTACATCAGCACCACAGGTGGGGTTGTACCCACCAGCAGCCCAGAGCATTTAGCCTTTCTTTATATGTCTTATTTGTGGCATGGTGTCTCCTATGTTAAATCTGTAGACTTAACCTACCAAACAGATAGGTGGGGCATTTCAGTTTTTGTCAGTATATTAGTCTTATATGAAGATATGATGAGGCCTATTTGATTATATATCACTTGAGCTTCATTATGAATGGTACACATTTTCTTATGGCCTCTTGTATGGATCATGTCGTCATGAGCACAGCTTATAGCTATATTCTTAGGTAAGGTAGATGTAGCATTGACATCATTGAGGTATTAAATAGCATCGGAATGAGAACTCATCCAGATTTTAGATCAAGAAATGTGGTAAAACTAAAAGAAAGAGCAGTGAGGGAGTCGATAGCACAATTCTGCACACTTTTCCTTTTTATATAACCACATAGATTAGGTGAGTGTTGTTGTCTGATTCTATAGTATAGTCTATTATGATTCTTTCAAATGTTTTACAAAAAACAATACAGCTAGTTAATGAGATTGGTTTACATGTATCAGGCTGTTGTGGCTTAAGAATATATACAATAAGACTACTGGTCCAGGAAATAGGAAGGACACCCCTCTGTGTAACTAATATTATACAGGGACCCGCCTTCAAGTTCTGAGGATATGTTAAGTTTTACCATTCTCTCCAAGGGCTGGTTTTCGACTTTTGTTTAATACAATGACTAACTCATACTCAGTGAAGAGGCAATTACTCTCACAAGATTTTGCCTCATGAAATATATTTCAACCTTTTCTCAGAAGCAAATACTAAGTTTGTTCCATTATGTGACAAGAGATTTTCCTGGCTGGATGTTTTGACTCAGGTATTTATGAAGTCATTAGCTTTTTGAAGAGAAAAATGATGAGAAACATTACCAGTCTCTTCTTTCTAGTTATTTGTTTATACCTTTCAAGGCTACACTCAGAGTGGTAGATGTGTTTAATCCCACTTGCAAATTGTTCTCATTCCTGCTAAGTTCCTGTTCTCTGTTTCGTGCATTTATTAGTGCGGTTTGGAAGCTTTCGAGTAATTCTGGGGTTATTTAATTACGATTTGATTTACTAATCCTTCCAACTACACACATATTAAGTTGTGGATCATTATCAGTACTCATGACGGAGTTTCTCGTCATTTACCATGGAATATTTATGTCCTCATTTTCCATTCCTATGATCTGCAATCAAGTTCTCATTGGTGACAACTAAATCATTAAACTTTTTTAATTCTTGTTCCACTGATCCAAGGTGTTAGTGACGTTGTCTCTATGATCTGCATTAAGAGTAAGTTTGTTCTCATGTATTTATCTCCTTCATAGTTGGTAATACGATCAATATTTACAGTTATGAGTCTTGGAAAGTTTACAAATAGAAGATCAACAACTATAACAGAGTCGTTCATGATATACGACACACTGAATCCCAAACACAGGCCTAGTAAGCAACTATATATAGTAAGTTTAATAGTGCTCACAATTCTAGCATCATGGTTCTTTAGAATGTAGCTAGTTTAGTGCTACTTGTCTTTTTTTTATATATTTTTCTCCAATAATTTTAAGTCTGATATTAATATTTCCAGGAATACGGATAGGCTCACTCTTAATGTGATCTCGTAAAATATTAGCTTGGGATAAATATTGAAGTGTTAATGGAGAATTTGCGTGCAAATGTTGTAATACAATGATATTGTATGTTGACTCGACTCGACTGGCAAGAAAGTTCTTTTCAGCATGAATTACACAACGGATAGCAGACCTTAAGTTATACTATGCATATCCAAGTAACTTTGTGGAGGATCTCCACCTCGTAGTCTATATTCCTGCAAACAGATGACATCAGTATTCTTCACTGCGCTTATGCGATGCAAGTCGGGCAACTGCGCCCTGAAGGAAGCAAAGCTCCAGGAATTAAAAAAAAAAAAATCTCGTGTATTCGTTTATTACATCCTCTTGCATAGTTATGTGATGGGATGAGTGTCACATTCCAGGACTAGTGTGCAGCACATAAGAGTAACAGAGTCGTCCACTCTTTCCTTCATAAACATTTTCCTTAAGTTAACCACTTCCCAGCACTTCGTCAACACATTCCAAGGCAATGTTTGATACCAACATTCATCAGCCTCTCTACCACAAATTATTTTATATTCAACAGAGAATGTGTCACTTGCGGGTTCATTATCGTGGTCAGAGGCACCAAACTCACTATCTGGCTTTACATGATTTGTTACTGTCTGCTTGAAATGGTCAGTCTTTTTTATGCAAGATTGTTATGACTCGAATAATAAGCTTATTTAGGTATAGGTACACATAAATACAGTTACACAAATTATCTTACATAGTAACATATGCAATAAAATCACAGTAAACAGGTGATAATCGCAATACTCAAAATAACCACTGAAAAAATAGTGAAATCCCAAGCGCATTCGTGATATCTCACATTATCAAGCGCCTGTAATTTCACTAATTTTTAACACTGGCTGTTTTGCCAGTTAACAAATTATTCCAATTCCTTTTGCCTATTCCTTTTACCTATCACATTACACATGGTGTACACTACCAATATACTTAATGATCCAAGTCAGACCAAAACGTCGTCATAAGTTTCTTTCTCCTATGTGATGGTTGTGTATTGTTCCAGTCACGATATTGTGACTTTTTATTCATGATGGTATATGTAAACATTTACTGAGGAACATTTGAGTCCTCCCTTTTTATTGCCATGACTTGTGAACATTCTCAACACTAGCGACCATATCATTAAATTCTTGTGTGTCAGTCAGCTGGTAAATCTTGTACTATTATCCCATATAATTAACACATTTACCGCGACCATCCGGTTTAAAGATAAGTTTCTTCTTTTTTATCTTTGATTGATGATATTAAATAAATCTGTAATATATAAAGCTAAATTTAGGGAGATACATCTCTCAGCAGCCCCCATCCTAGTGTCAATACCTCTCTCTCCCTCCCTACTCTTCTCTCATTACTCCTTCCTTCCCATCTCATTACTAGCTCTTCCATCTCATTACTAGTTATTCTATCTCACCCCTCAATTTCCTCGCTTATTTTCTTTATTTTTCATTTGTTTCACCTTAAGATTTTCGTTAAGGAAAAGATACAAATATTTTTTTTAATGAATAGCATTCATTCGTGCAATGTTTTGAGAGCACGTAAATGTTTTGAGAGCACGTAAATGGTTTGAGAGCACGTAAATGTTTTGAGAGCACGTAAATGTTTTGAGAGCACGTAAATGGTTTGAGAGCACGTAAATGTTTTGAGAGCACGTAAATGTTTTGAGAGCACGTAAATGGTTTTGAGAGCACGTAAATGTTTTGAGAGCACGTAAATGGTTTGAGAGCACGTAAATGGTTTTGAGAGCACGTAAATGGTTTGAGAGCACGTAAATGTTTTGAGAGCACGTAAATGGTTTGAGAGCACGTAAATGTTTTGAGAGCACGTAAATGGTTTGAGAGCACGTAAATGTTTTGAGAGCACGTAAATGGTTTGAGAGCATGTAAATGGTTTGAGAGCATGTAAATGTTTTGAGAGCACGTAAATGGTTTGAGAGCACGTAAATGTTTTGAGAGCACGTAAATGTTTTGAGAGCACGTAAATGGTTTGAGAGCACGTAAATGTTTTGAGAGCACGTAAATGGTTTGAGAGCATGTAAATGTTTTGAGAGCACGTAAATGTTTTGGGCATAACTACGCGTATATAACGTAGGGTAACCAGAAAGTTAATGTGACTGATTTTCACTGGGGATTTAAGATTTCCCAGTTTATCTTCCTTACTCCTGTGTAATAGTCGTTCTCTCTCTCTCTCTCTCTCTCTCTCTCTCTCTCTCTCTCTCTCTCTCTCTCTCTCTCTCTCTCTCTCTCTCTCTCTCCTATCTCCCCACTCTCTCTCTCTCTCCCACTCTCTCCCACTCTCTCTCCCACTCTCTCTCTCCCACTCTCTCTCTCCCACTCTCTCTCTCCCACTCTCTCTCTCCCACTCTCTCTCTCCCACTCCCACTCCCACTCCCTCTCTCTCCCACTCCCTCTCTCTCTCCCACTCCTCTCTCTCCCACTCCCTCCTCTCTCCCACTCCCACTCCCTCTCTCCCCCTCTCCTCTCTCCCCCACTCCCTCTCTCTCCCACTCCCTCCTCCCCCCTCTCTCCTCTCTCTCACAGGCACATACGAGGCCAGGAGCTGTGATGACCACTGCAACCACATACAGGTGAGCACAGAGCACATATAGACGAGAACACACACACACACACACACACACACACACACACACACACACACACACACACACACACACACACACACACACACACATACACACACACACAGTGATAACTAAAGTTATTAGTTAAAAAAAAAGTCGAGAGGAAGCCTGAAATCATTAATATTTCAAAGTGCCACACCGTTAGTGGCTAGTAGGCTTTTGTTGCCACACAGATTCAAATATACAAAGATCAAAGTGAGTGTGGAAGCGGATGTTCAAGAATTACCAGCGTTTGGATAACAAGTGAAATGTGGGGCACCATACAGTGAGAGGGAAAACGTTAATAAGCAAAAGGAGAAAGGAAAAATAAAACATATAATAAGGGAAAGTGGCAGAGTAGGCCTGCTGAAGCAGTGACGTCACAACAAGTGGCGTGCCATTATTCAAATAAAGTGAAGTGTATATAATGTGAAGTGTATACTATCATAAGTGAAAGGTTAAATCACGTGAGGAACGCGGGATGTATGAGCATATATGGTTATAAACATCATGGGTGAAGGATCTCCAAAATAGTGATAGAAGGCCTATGTACGACGACTACGTCATCAGCATCTGGCAACCTGTCACCGCACCGCTGCCAGTGCAAGTATTACTCACCTATTGTGGTTGCAAGTTGTCAGATTCTGGTCTCTGCATCACTGTTAGATACTGGTCACTCACTCCTGCAAGCTATTACCAGAATTAGGGTAGAAATAGCATAGATAAGGTGAAGATAGTGTTGACGAGAGTGTAAGGTGCAGAGCAGACTAGCGAGGGGTAACGTAGTATTACTACCGGTAGTTATTAGCAGTATGAATACTTAGGAAGCTAGGAAGTCCTCTCTCAATGTGAGCAAGGAATAGGATAATAACCAGCAGTAACTGATACTTAAATCCAGAAAGGGCACTAAGTGGAGAGAGTAGCATTACTAGGAAAGACAACTGGGACAAAATATGAGCCTACACGACAGAGAGGCATAACAGATCTTTCAACCACAACAACCCCTCCCCTACCCCCCTAACCACCTCTCCCTCACACACACACAAGGGTAGACACTAATAGAAGCTTTAGACCCTAGTACCAATTTCTGCCAAACACACGAACACACACACATACGCACACATATACACACACCTCTACTAGGCGAATACACACACACACACACACACACACACACACACACACACACACACACACACACACACACACACACACACACACACATACACACACACATACACATAAACACCCTTACTAGGCAAGTACACACACACACATACACACACATGCATACACAGGACCCAGACACAGGAGGAAGGGCAAACACACCCCACAGAATCTCCCACCAAAAGACTCCACCCGCGACATTCCCAACGCAACTGAGCAACCTATACTACAACCCACTCACTGTTCCCTCTGCCACCAACCCCCATATCACAAACCTCACCCCAACAGCTGTCCCTTATGGGCATTCTGACCCCACCCCCATCAACACAAACCCCACCTACACCACAGCCCCATATAGGCCCCCACCAAGGCTCTCGCTCCCCAACCCCAATATACTTGCATGACCACAATGATAGAAAAGAAACTAAAGGTTTGGTACACAAACGCGGATGGAATAACGAATAAACATGAGTGGAATGAAAGAATCAGTGAAAAATCCCCAGACATCATAGCAGTCACAGAAACAAAACTCGCTGAGACAATAACAGACACAACTTCCCAACAGGATATCAGATCCTGAGGAAAGATAGAAGGAGTAGAGGGGGAGGAGGGGTTGCACTGCTCATAAAACACCAATGGGGATTTGAGGAAATGGAAGGCATGGACATGATTGGAGAAAGAGACTACATTGTAGGTACAATTCAGTCCGGAGAACATAAAGTAGTCATTGGAGTGATGTAACCCACCACAGAACTGCAGGAGGCCAAGAGAGGAGTACGAAGAAAACAACAGGGTGATGGTGGACACACTGGCTGAGGTGGCAAGAAGAGCTCACTCGAGCAGAGCAAAGTTACTGGTAACGGGCGATTTCAACCACAGGGAGATCGACTGGGAAAACCTGGAGCCACATGGGGGTCCCGAAACATGGAGAGCCAAGATGATGGATGTGGTTCTTGAAAACCTCATGCATCAACATGTCAGGGACACAACCAGAGAGAGAGGGGAGGATGAGCCAGCAAGACTGGATCTTGTGTTCACCCTGAGCAGTTCAGACATTGAGACATCACTTACGAGAGGCCCCTTGGAGCTAGCGATCATGTGGGTCTGAGTTTTGACTATATAGTAGAGTTACAAGTGGAGAAGGTAACAGGAACTGAAGGGGACAGGCCAAACTATAAAAGGGGGGACTACACAGGTATGAGAAACTTCCTGCAGGAGGTTCAGTGGGACAGAGAAATGGTAGGAAAATCAGTAAACGAGATGATGGAATATGTGGCAACAAAGTGCAAGGAGGCAGAGGAAAGTTTTGTTCCTAAGGGAAACAGAAATAATAGGAAGACCAAAACGAGTCCTTGGTTTACCCGAAGGTGTAGGGAGGCAAAACTAAGTGCAACAGAGAATGGAAAAGGTACAGGAGGCATAGGACCCAGGAAAACAAGGAGATTAGTAGAAGAGCCAGAAACGAGTATGCGCAGATAAGGAGGGAGGCCCAGCGACAGTATGAAAACGACATAGCATCGAAAGTCAAATCTGACCCGAAACTGCTGTATAGCCACATTAGGAGGAAGACAACAGTCAAGGACCAGGTGATAAGGCTGAGGAAAGAAGGTGGAGAACTCACAAGAAACGATCAAGAGGTATGTGAGGAGCTCAACACGAGATTTAAGGAAGTATTTACAGTAGAGACAGGAAGGACTCTGGGGGGGACAGACCAGATGGGGACACCAACAAGGAATACACCAACAGTGTTGGACGACATACATACAGATGAGGAGGAGGTGAAGAAACTGCTAAGGGACATCGATACCTCAAAGGCAATGGGACCGGACAACATCTCTCCGTGGGTCCTTAGAGAGGGAGCAGATATGTTGTGCATACCACTTACCACAATCTTCAACACATCCCTGGAAACTGGGCAACTACCTGAGGTATGGAAGACGGCAAATGTAGTTCCCATTTTCAAAAAAGGAGACAGAAAAGAGGCACTAAACTATAGACCTGTGTCATTGACGTGTATAGTATGCAAAATTATGGAGAAGATTATCAGGAGGAGAGTGGTGGAGCACCTGGAACGGAACAGGAGTATAAATGCCAACCAGCACGGATTCACGGAAGGCAAATCCTGTGTCACAAACCTTCTGGAGTTTTATGATAAAATAACAGAAGTAAGACAAGAGAGAGAGGGGTGGGTTGATTGCATCTTCTTGGACTGCAAGAAGGCCTTTGACACAGTTCCTCACAAGAGATTAGTGCAGAAGCTAGAGCATCAGGCGCATATAACAGGAAGGGCACTGCAATGGATCAGAGAATACCTGACAGGGAGGCAACAACGAGTCATGGTACGTAATGATGTATCACAGTGGGCACCTGTGACGAGCGGGGTCCCACAGGGGTCGGTCCTAGGACCAGTGCTATTTTTGGTATATGTGAACGACATGACGGAAGGGTTAGACTCAGAAGTGTCCCTGTTTGCAGATGATGTGAAGTTAATGAGGAGAATTAAATCTGATGAGGACCAGGCAGGACTTTAAAGAGACCTGGACAGACTGGACACCTGGTCCAGCAAATGGCTTCTCGAATTTAATCCTGCCAAATGCAAAGTCATGAAGATAGGGGAAGGGCACAGAAGACCACAGACAGAGTATAGGCTAGGTGGCCAAAGACTGCAAACCTCACTCAAGGAGAAAGATCTTGGGGTGAGTATAACACCGAGCATGTCTCCGGAAGCACACATCAATCAGATAACTGCTGCAGCATATGGGCCCTGGCAAACCTGAGAACAGCATTCCGACACCTTAGTAAGGAATCATTCAAGACACTGTACACCGTGTATGTCAGGCCCATACTGGAGTATGCAGCACCTGTTTGGGAAAAACCCGCACTTGATAAGCACGTCAAGAAAACTGGGGAGGAAAGTACAAAGGTTGCAACAAGGTTAGTTCCAGAGCTAAGGGGAAGTCCTATGAAGAAAGATTAAGGGAAATCGGCCTGACGACACGGAGGACAGGAGGGTCAGGGGAAAACATGATAACGACATATAAAATACTGCGTGGAATAGACAAGGTGGACAAGGACAGGTGTTCCAGGGGGGACACAGAAACAAGAGGCCAAAATTGGAAGTTGAAGACACAAATGACCCAAGAGAGATAGTAGGAAGTATTTCTTCAGTCATAAGAGTTGTAAGAGGCAGTGGAATAGCCTAGAAAATGACGTAGTGGAGGCAGGAACCATACACAGTTTTAGACGAGGTTTGATAAAAGCTCATGGGGGCCTGGGAGAGGGGGCCTAGTAGAAACCCGGGGTGAAGAGGCGGGGCCCCAGGAGCTAGGACCGACCCCTGAAAACCACAAATAGGTGAGTACAAATAGGTGAGTACACACACACACACACAACCACACATGCACCCCACAAGGACCCCATTATCAAGCGGTCACTCTACCCTCAGCCTTCTTTCCCCCTTCCCTTCAAATCCCATCACACACCACACACCTCCCCACTTCTAAGGGTCACTCTTTCCTTCTCTCCCCCTCCCCCCTTAATCCCATCCTTCTCTCTCCCACAAAATGCACAAACACATACACAAGCACATTTTACACTTGACACAAACAGGGACTCCCCTTCCCCTAACTACCTCTCCCCCTCCTGCAGCCACCTACCCCCCCCAAAACCATTAACCCCTCCTCCCAACCAACCTCTCCCCTCCAATTAACCATCCTCCCCCTCCCCCATAACCATCCATCCCCAATCCCCCCAAACCATCTATTCCCCTCCCCCTAACCATCTCTCCCCCTTCCTTCTGTGGTGCAATGGGGCAACCTAGAACTAGGATGAGAACGAAGGGCCAGAAGGACGAAACTGGGAGGGAGGACTGGGAGGCAGACTAAAAAAAGGGGAGGAAGACTGGGGAAAGGAGGCTAGATGAGGTTGCAAGAGAGAGGGAAGAGAGGTTAGCAGCAGAATGCAGAAGGTGGAAGCAACATGCCACAGTAGCAGAAACCAAGATACAGAGATTAGAAGAGGAGCTGAGAAATCTGAAACAGCCTAGAGACAAAGATAATACAGAAGTAGCATCAACCAATATTTACATCAGACACAGACAAAGGGTCTGAAGGGAGCATGGAGGTTTAAACTGTATGCAGAGGTCCTGTCAAACCCACATGGGGCCAAAACAAAGACAGGGAGCACACTAGGACAGAATGAGGGGTTTGGGGAAGGGACTTTGAAGGAACTAGGACATTGCAGGGACCTTACCAGACACTTGTTGGGGGCCAGGAACAGGTGAGCAGGAAGGACAAACCAATGAGCATAGGGGCCACAGCTAGGGAAGGGACTGAAGGAAGGAACACTCCATGGGAAGGAGCTAAAACACCTCAGAGGATGCAATGGGAGTCACAGTGCGAGGTGGAAAGGAGAGATCAGTTTTTGTCTATGGGCTAGACGAAGCTGAAGGGGAAACTTTGATGAAAGAAAGCAGGAGGAGAAAAAAGCGATTGAAGGTATCATGAAGGTGATAAGCGAGGGAGATATGACCCAGCGACAAATTTTCGGAGAATCGGGTGGTTCACAAAGAGAAGGAAACGGCCTCTCAAAGTAATTTTCAAGGCAGAATCAACTCGAACCATGATCCTGCAGGAGAAAGCATGGCTGAGAAGCAAACAGGAGTTCATGAGTGTGTACCTCGATCAAGACAGAACACAGGAGGAAAGGATGATACTGAAAGAGTGCAAAAACGAAAGGAGGAATGGGAGGAAATGAAAAAGGAGAGCAGAATAACCCAGGAACAGGTGGAAGGACAAGCACACACCCCAGAAACACCTGCAGAAGGACTCCAGCCACGACACCCCCAAGGCAACTGAACAATCCAAACCATCACACATGGATCCCTCTGTTCCCACCCCCCACACCACGAACCCTACCCCTACAGCAACCCCCTATGGGAGCTCTTCCTCCACCTCCACTCACAGGCCTCCACCAGGGCTCCTGCTCTCCCAACCCCAGTATTCCCCCAGGCCACAGTTACAGTATTAGAACAGAAGTTGAAGGTTTGGTACACAAATGCGGATGGATTAACGAATAAATATGAGGAGGTTGCATCAAAGAATCAATGAGAAGTCCCCAGACATCATAGCAGTTACAGAAACAAAACTCACGAAGACAATAACAGATTCAATCTTCCCACCAGGATATCAGATCATGAGGAAAGATAGAAGGGGCAGAGGGGGAGGAGGGGTTGCTCTGCTCGTAAAAAACTGATGGAAATTCGAGAAAATGGGAGGCATAGACGAGACAGGTGAAAGGGACTACATAGTAGGTACACTTCAGTCCGGGGAGCACAAGGTGGTCATTGCAGCGATGTATAATCCACCACAGAACTGAAGGAGGCCAAGAGAGGAATATGAAGAGAGCAACAGAGCAATGGTGGACACACTAGCTGAGGTGGTAAGAAGAGCTCCCCAGCAGGGGCAAGTTTGCTGGTTATGGGGGGGATTTCAACCACAGGGAGATTGACTGGGAAAACCTGGGGCCACATGGGGGTCCCCAAAACATGGAGAGCCAAGATGTTGGATTTGTGGGGCTGGAAAACCTCATGCACCAACATGTTAAGGACACTACCAGAGTGAGAGGGGAGGATTTAACCAAAAGATTGGACCTTGTGTTCACCCTGGGCAGTTCAGACATTGAGGACATCACATATGAGAGTCCCCTAGGAGCTAGTAAACCACGTGGTTCTGTGCTTTGAATACATAGTAGAGTTTGCAAGTGGAGAGAGTAACATGAGTTGAATGGGAAAAGCCAGACTATAAAAGAGGGGACTAAAATAGGGGTTTAGGAACTTCCTGCAGGAGGTTCCGTGGGACAGAGAACTGGCAGGTAAGCCAGTTAATGAAAGATGGAATAGTAACAACAAAATGCAAGGGGCAGTGTAAAGGTTTATTCCCAAGGGCAACAGAAACAATGGAAGACCAGAACGAGCCCCTGGTTTACCCCAAAGGCGGAAGGAGGCCAAAACAAAGTGCAATAGAGAAAGGAAAAGTACAGAAGGCAGAGAACACATGAAAATAGGGAGATTAGTTGCAGAGCCAGGAACGAGTATGCACAGGGAAGGAGGGAGGCCCAGCGACAGTATGAAAATAACATAGAATCAAAAATCAAGACTGACCTGAAACTGTTGTATAGCCACATTTAGGAGGAAGACAACAGTCAAAGAACAGGTGATCAGATGAGGACAGAAGTGGAGAACTCACAAGAAATGGGTCAGGAGGTATGTGAGGAGCTAAACAGGAGATTTAAAGAAGTTTTTACAGTAGAGACAGGAAGGGCTCTGGGAAGACAGCACAGAAGGGAACATCAAGAGGGAATATACCAACAAGTGTTGGATGACATACGAACAACCGAGGAGGAGGTGCAGAAGCTAAGTGATCTTGATACCTCAAAGGCGATGGGACCGGACATCTCCCCGTGGATCCTTAGAGAAGGAACAGAGATGCTGTGCGTGCCCCTAACCACAATCTTCAACACATCCCTTGAAACTGGGCAAATACCTGAAAATGGAAGACAGCAAATGCAGTCCCCATATTTAAGAAAGGAAACAGAAATGAGGCACTAAACTACAGACCTGTGTCTCTGACATGTACTGTGTGAAAAGTCATGGAGAAGATTATCAGGAGGAGAGTGGTGGAACACCTGGAATGGAGCAAGATTATAAATGAAAACCAGCATGGGGTCCCTGGAAGGCAAATCCTGTGTCACAAACCTTCTGGAGTTTTATGACAAGGTAACAGAAGTAAGACACGATAGAGGGGTGGGTTGATTGCATTTTCCTAGACTGCAGGAAGGCCTTTGACACAGTTCCCCACAAGAGATTAGTGCAGAAGCTGGAGGATCAGGCGCATATAACAGGGAGGGCACTGCAATGGATCAGGGAATACCTGACAGGGAGGCAACAACGAGTCATGGTACGGAAGAGGTATCACAGTGGGGGGGCCTGTGACGAGCGGGGGGCCCACAGGGGTCAGTTCTAGGACCAGTGCTATTATTGGCATATGCGAACGACATGATGGAAGGAATAGACTCTGAAGTGTCCCTATTCGCAGATGATGTGAAGCTGATGAGAAGAATGAAATCGGGTGAGGATGAGGCAGGACTGCAAAGAGACCTGGACAGGCTGGACATGTGGTCCAGAAACTGGCTTCTCGAATTTATACCCTGCCAAATGCAAAGTCATGAAGATTGGGGAGGGGGCAAAGAAGACCGCAGGCAGAGTATGGCTAGGTGGGCAAAGACTACAGACCCCACTCAGGGAGAAAGACCTTGGGGTGACCATAACACCGAGCACGTCACCGGAGGCACACATCAACCAAATAACTGCTGCAGCATACGGGCGCCTGGAAAAACCCGAGAATAGCGTTTTCCCATACCTTAATAAGGAATCGTTCAAGACAATGTACACTGTCTATGTTAGGCCCATACTGGAGTATGCAGCACCAGTCTGGAACCCACACCTGGTTTAAGCACGTCAAGAAGTTAGAGAAAAAAACAAAGGTTTGCAACAAGGCTAGTCTCAGAGCTCAGGGGGGAAAGTCGTACGAGGAAAGGTTGAGGGAAATCGGACTGACGACACTGGAGGACAGAAGGGTCAGGGGAGACATAACGACATACAAGATACTGCGGGGAATAGACAAGGTGGACAGATATAGGATGTTCCAGAGAGGGGACACAGAAACAAGGGGTCACAACTGGAAGCTGAAGACTTAGACGAGTCACAGGGACGTTAGGAAGTATTTCTTCAGTCATAGAGTCGTCAGGAAGTGGAATAGCCTAGCAAGTGAAGTAGTATAGGCAGGAACCATACATAGTTTTAAGAGGAGGTATGACAAAGCTCAGGAAGCAGAGAGGGAGAGGACCTAGTAGCGATCAGTGAAGAGGCGGGGCCAGGAGCTGAGTCTCGACCCCTGCAACCACAATTAGGTGAGTACACACACACACACACACACACACACACTTCCTTCCCCTCGTCTCGCTCCCCTCACAACACTTGTCGGCATTCCCCTCAAAACAGGAAATCGTGAGATCATTATCCCAGGCGGCTGGTAACTTGAAGACCTGGTGTTCAATTACACGGGGTGTGTCGCAGGGGACACGGCTTGGAACACCACAGGGTGCCAGAAATATTTCCATATTTGAGACTCCAAGGCAGTTCTCCCGCAATACTAAGACTATTAGTAGTACATTGAAACGAAAATTTTGGAAAACGTTTGTTTATATCCACAGATTCATCAGTTGTTTCATGGACTTAATTCTCAGCTGGTCCAGGATCATCAGATGGTCATTAGTAGTTTGTAATTTTCAGCTGGTCCAGGGGCATCATCACCAGCTGGTCCAGAGCCCATACATACGAACGTACGTCAGGTGTGGGTTGCATCCTGGGGATAAAATTGACATAATTTGCCCGAAATGCTCTGCATAATACAAGGGGCTTTATAGTATGTCACTGATGTTAACTTGGCCTGTATACCTTGTACATGTACTTGTAGAAATAAAAATTATTAATTATTATTACATAAATCGCTACACACACACACACGCGCGCGTGTGTGTATGTGTGTGTGTACTCACCTAATTGTGGTTGCAGGGGTCGATACTCAGCTCCTGGCCCCGCCTCTTCACTGAGTGCTACTAGGTCCTCTCTCTCCCTGCTCCATGAGCTTTATCATACCTCGTCTTAAAACTATGTATGGTTCCTGCCTCTATTACATCGCTTGCCAGACTGTTCCACTTCCTAACAAGTCTGTGGCTGTGTGTGTGTGTGTGTGTGTGTGTGTGTGTGTGTGTGTGTGTGTGTGTGTGTGTGTGGTGTGTGTGTGTGTGTGTAACGATTTATGTAATAATAATAATAATAATAATAATAATAATAATAATAATAAATAATAATCTTTATTTCTACAAGTACATGTACAAGGTATACAGGCCAAGCTGACATCAGTGACATACTATAAAGCCCCTTGTATTATGCAGAGCATTTCGGGCAAATTAGGTCAATTTTATCCCCAGGATGCAACCCACACGAGACGACTAACACCCAGGTACCCATTTTACTGATGGGTGAATACTGGACAGTAGGTATCTTAAGGAAACACGCCATAATGTTTTCCAGCCGTACCAGGGATCGTCCCCCGGACCTCAGTGTTTGAGCTGACTGCGCTAGCGATCGACCTACGGGACACCTTTAAGAATATACTTTACATCACTATTTCCTACAATGATTAAGTATAAAATTCCTTAGAGTTCTTTTAACGAGGCTTCTCCAAGAACCATGGCACACGAACACGAACCAAGAACCTTTTTTGTTATCATTTACAACACACACAGGTTACTTGTTCTATCTAGGCTGGAATATTGCTGCACACTAACAGCACCTTTCAAGGCAGGTGAAATTGCTGACCTAGAAAATGTACAGAGAACCTTCACGGCGCGCATAACGGAGATAAAACACCTCAATTATTGGGAGCGCTTGAGGTTCCTGAACCTGTATTCCCTGGAACGCAGGCGGGAGAGATACATGATTATATACACCTGGAAAATCCTAGAGGGACTAGTACCGAACTTGCACACGAAAATCACTCACTACGAAAGCAAAAGACTTGGCAGACGATGCAACATCCCCCCAATGAAAAGCAGGGGTGTCACTACCACGTTAAGAGACCATACAATAAGTGTCAGGGGCCCGAGACTGTTCAACTGCCTCCCAGCATACATAAGGGGGATTACCAACAGACCCCTGGCAGTCTTCAAGCTGGCACTGGACAAACACCTAAAGTCGGTTCCTGACCAGCCGGACTGTGGCTCGTACGTTGGTTTGCGTGCAGCCAACAGTAACAGCCTGGTTGATCAGGCTCTGATCCACCAGGAGGCCTGGTCACAGACCGGGCCGCGGGGAAGTTGAACCCCGGAACTCTCTCCAGGTAAACTCCAGGTAAACACACACACACACACACACACACAGTGAAGAGGCGGGGCCAGGAGCTAGGACTCGACCAATGCAACCTCAACTAGGTGAGTACACACACACCATGACACACACACAATGACACACACACACAATGACACACACACACAATGACACATACACACAATGACACACACACACACACACACCATGACAGACACACACAGACACACAAACACACACACACACACACACACACACACACACACACACACACACACACACACACACACACACACACACACACACACACACACGGACACATAAACAAGGGTTTACAATTGGAATTGAAGACTCAGATGAGTCAAAGGGATGTTAGAAGTATTTCTTCTGTCACAGAGTTCTCAGGAAGTGGAATAGTCTGGGTAGTGATGTAGTGGAGGCAGGATCCACACATAGCTTTAAGAAGAGGTATGATAAAGTTCATGGAGCAGGAAGAGTGACCGAGTAGCGGCCAGTGAAGAGGCGGGGCCAGGATCTGTGAATCGACCCATGCAACCACAACTAGGAGAGTACAACTGAGTACACACACACACACACACACACACACACACACACACACACACACACATATTCCCGTCCGTGGTATGGCCTGAACAAAAAGAAGGGTTATAACAATGATCATAATTTTTAAAGAGGTGGACCGGTAAGCCAGTGGAAGGCCTCGGCCAGATGACCAAAAGCTCCAGCGGCGGGTTATCATTTTGACTAAGACCCGCATCAGGAAACATTTGTCCTGTTTCCTGACCAACCTTACCTAACCTCAGACCGCGAGACTAGTAGCCTCAACAAGAGGTCTGGTCTGAGACCAGGGCATCGATCCTCAGTAACATCACCTGATATACAAGACGTAGCAGGAAAGATTATAGGACACATCCGGTGGTAAACACAGGAGAAATGTAGGGTCGAAGGAAAGGGTAAGTCTGCGTAGACAGGAAGGATATATAGAAGATGGGGAGGAGGAAGGAAGGAAAATTAGAAGACTGGTTAACACCTGGAGAGGTAAGCACACTAAGCTGCTTCATCTCCAGCAGTGAGAGTTCAAACTCTTTTATCACTGACTTGTGGGGGATCTGTACCCAACACACACACACACACACACACACACACACACACACGCATGCACATACAACAGGCCTAGTGTCTAATCGACATGTGCCTAGGACCAAATGGTAACTAACACACTAACTTGATGTGACGAAAAAAAAAAATAATTATAAACTCGGAAGTAAAAAAGAGTAATCTTACATCTTTAAATTCAAAAATTATAGTGCAATGTTTATTAATTTATTACACGAGCGAGGTCATTAAGAGTCGAGAGTACTTTAAGAAGTTTGGTCTGATTACTGTTACCTGAGTACTGGCTGCTAGACCTGGTCATGGACCAGCAAGCGGGGACGTCCATCCTAGAAACATTCTCCAGGTATCTCCTGGTATCTCCTGGAATCTCCAAGTATAGTGCCATTTAGTTTTTCTCTCGGTGTGTAAGAGCTTTATCTAGTCATGCATGGTGAAGCTCTACATAGAGCGCAACTATGTCCTAATAACACCGTATTTTCCAACTTCTTTCATCTATTCTGTCGTTGATGTATACAGCAAGGTACACGTTAAGAAAGTTACCATACCACACTCCACACTCCACCTCAACACTCCACCTTCACACTCCACCTTCACACTCCACCTTCACACTCCACCTTCACACTCCACCTCACACTCCACCTTCACACTCCCCCTTCACACTCCACCTCCACACTCCACCTCCCCACTCCCACCTTCACACCCACCCTTTACACTCCACCTTCACACTCCACCTTCCACTCCACCTTCACACTCCACCTTCACACTCCACCTTCACACTCCACCTTCACACTCCACCTTCACACTCCACCTTCAAATTCCAACTTCAACTCCACCTTCACACTCCCCCTTCACACTCCACCTTCACACTCCACCTTCAAAACTCCAAACCTTCACACTCCACCTTCACACTCCACCTTCACACTCCACCTTCACACTCCACCTTCACACTCCACCTTCACACTCCACCTTCACACTCCACCTTCACACTCCACCTTTACACTCCACCTCCACACTCCACCTTCACACTCCAACTTCAAACTCCACCTTCACACTCCACCTTCACACTCAACCTTCACACTCCACCTTCACACTCCACCTTCAAAACTCCACTTCACACTCCAACTTCACACTCCAACTTCAAAAATCCAACTTCAAACTCCAACTTTTAAACTCCACCTTCACACTCCACCTCCACACTCCACCTTCACACTCCACCTTCACACTCCACCTTCACACTCCAACTTTACACTTTCCCCCTTTACACTCCAACTTCACACTCCACCTCCACAATCCACCTCCACAACCAAACCCCCACAATCCACCTCCACACTCCACTTCACACTCCACCTTCACACTCCACCTTCACACTCCAACTTCACACTCCACCATCACACTCCACATCCACACTCCACCTCCACACTCCACCTCCACGCTCCACCTCCACGCTCCACCCCCACGCTCCACCCCCAAGCTCCACCTCCACGCTCCACCTCCACGCTCCACCTCCACGCTCCACCTCCACCTCCAAATTCCACCTTCACACTTCACCTTCACACTCCACCTTCACACTCCACCTCCACACTCCTCCTCCACACTCCTCCTCCACACTCCACCTCCACGCTCCACCTCCAAACTCCACCTTCACACTTCACCTTCACAAATCCACCTCCACACTCCACCTCCACACTCCATCACCACACTCCACCTCCACACTCCACCTCCACACTCCACCTCCACACTCCACCTCCACACTCCACCTCCACACTCCACCTCCACACTCCACCTCCACACTCCTCCTCCACACTGCGCCTCCCCACTGCGCCTCCACACTCCGCCTCCACACCCCCTTCACACTCCACCTCAACACTCCACCCCACACTCCACCTCCACACCCCACCTTCACACTTCACCTTCACACTCCAACTCCACACTCCCACCTTCACACTCCACCTCACACACCACCTCCACACTCCACCTCCAACTCCACCTCCACACTCCACCTCCACACTCCACCTCCACACTACACCCCCACACTACACCTTCACACTACACCTCCACACTCCACCTCCCCCACTCCACCTTCGCACTCCACCTTCACACTACACCTTCACACTACACCTCCACACTCCACCTCCACACCCACTCCACACTCCACCTCCACACTCCACCTCCACACTCCACCTTCACCTCCACCTCCACACCCACCTTCACACTTCACCTCCACACTCCACCTTCAAAACTCCACCTCCACACTTCACCTCCACACTTCACCTCCACACTTACCTCCACACTCCACCTACACACTTCAAACCCTTTACACTCCACTTCACACTCCACCTTCACACTCCACCTTCACACTCCACTTTCACACTACACCTCCACACTTTCACCTCCACACTCCACCTCCAAACTTCACCTCCAACTTCACCTCCACACTCCACCTACACACTTCACCTCCACACTCCACCTTCACACTCCACCTTCACACTCCACCTTCACACTTCACCTCCACTCCACCCTCCCACTCCACCTCCACACTCCACCTTTACACTTCACCCCCACACTCCCTTCACACTCCACCTCCCCCACTCCAACTCAACACTCCACCTTCACACTCCACCTTCACACTCCACCTTCACACTCCACCTTCACACTTCACCTCCACACTCCACCTCCACACTCCACCTTCACACTTCACCCCACACTCCACCTTCACACTCCACCTCCACACTCCACCTCCACACTCCCCCCCTCCACCTCCACACTCCACCTCCACACTCCACCTTCACACTCCACCTCCACACTCCACCTCCACACTCCACCTCCACACTCCACCTTCAACACTCCACCTCCACACTTCACCTTCACACTCCACCTTTAAAACTCCACCTCCACACTCCACCTCCACACTCCACCTCCACACTTCACACACCACCTCCCCACATCACCTCCACACACCTCCTCCACACTCCACACACCCCTCCACTTCCACATACCAACCTCAACACTCCACACACCCCCTCCACACTCCACACACCACCTCCACACTCCACACACCCCCTCCACACTCCACACACCACCTCCACACTCCACACACACCCTCCACACTCCACACACACCACCCACACTCCACACACACCACCCACCCTCCACACACACCACCCACACTCCACACACACCCTCCACACTCCACACACCAACTCCACACACCAACTTCACACACCAACTTCACACACCACCTCCACACTCCACACACCCCCTCCACACACCAAACCCCCAACACCCACCTCCACACACCCCTCCACACTCCACACACAACCTCTACACCCCACCTCCACATACCACCTCCACACTCCACCACCCCACTCCACCCCAACACTTCACACACCACTTCCACACTCACACTACACACACCACCTCCACACACACACTCCAAACCCTTCACACTACACACTCCACTTCCCACAACCACCTCCACACCCACACACCCCCTCCACACCCCACCTCCACACACCACCCCACAAACCCCTCTCCCCACACCACCTCCACACTTCACACACCAACTCCACACGACACACTACACCTCCACACTACACCTCCACACTAACACCTCCATACTACACCTTCACACTCCACCTCCACACTCAACCCTTTACACTCCCCCCTTCACACTTCACCTCCACACTCCACCTTCACACTCCACCTCCCACACTCGACCTTCACACTCCACCTCCACACTCCACCTTCACACTTCACCTGCCACTTCACCCCCACACCCCCACCTTCACACTCCACCTCCACACTCCACCTTCACACCCAACCTTCACACTCCACCTTCACACTCCACCTCCACACTTCACCTCCACACTCCACCTCCACAACCACCTCCACACACCACCTCCCACTCCACACACCACCTCCACACTCCACCTCCACACTCCACCCCCACACTTCACCTTCACACTCCACCTTCACACTCCACCTCCACACTCCACCTTCACACTCCACCTTCACAACTCCCACCTTCACACTCCACCTCCACACTCCACCTCCACACTCCACCTCCACACACCACCTCCACACTGCACACACACCCTCCACACTCCACACACCCTCTCCACACTCCACAACTTTCCCCCTTCACCCTCCACCCTCACACTCCACCCTCACACTTCACCTTCACACTCCACCTCCACACTCCACCTCCACACTCCACCTCCACACTCCACCATCGCCAAAACACCTTCGCACTCCACCCTTCACACTCCACCTCCACACTTCACCTTCACACTCCAAACCCCCACACTCCACCTCCACACACCACCTCCACACTCATGTCGCCCCCCACACCCCTTCCACACTCATGTCACCCACACACCACCTCCACACTCATGTCCCCCCACACACCACCTCCACATGTCACCCACACACCACCTCCACATGTCACCCACACACCACCTCCACATGTCACCCACACACCACCTCCACATGTCACCCACACACCACCTCCACATGTCACCCACACACCACCACATGTCACTCACACACCACCTCCACACTCATGTCACCCACACACCACCCCACATGTCACCCACACACCACTCCACATTCACCCACACACCACCTCCACATGTCACCCACACACCACCTCCACATGTCACCCCCCACACCACCTCCACATGTCACCCACACACCACCTCCACACTCCACCCACACACCACCTTCACACTCATGTCACCCACACACCACCTCCACATGTCACCCCACACACCACCTCCACACACCACACCTCAAGAAACACACTAACGTCGCGTCCTACAACTCTGAAACGCTTACCTCCGGTGATGTTCGACAAACCTGCTTCTCTCTCCGTATTATCTATTCTTATATGCTAATTGACAATCTTCAAAATCCTCGCCTCCTCACAGAAAAACAAAACTGTAGTGAAGGCTAAACCACCTGTGCCTTGGAAACCTTTCATTTTTTTTCCTTTCTGACAGAGCTGCTGATTTTGTCTTACGAACACTTAAGATTTTAAATAAATCTTACAAGCTTCCACTTACATTCGGTATATACATCTTTTCTTCTTAATAGTTTTTAATCGTATAATAATTTCTTCCCGACCCACGCTTCCAGGTCCGAGACCGTGCCGTGGACAAGATAGTCCCCACTAATGGATAAGCCACAGGTCTTTTTTTTCCCTCGTGTCTGCCTGGGATGGTAAGGTCAAAGGTCACCTTGAGAGCCTGCATACCATGCTCTCATCTTCTAGGTCGTCCCGGGTCATGAGTTCTGTCAGCCCTTCTCACATTAACAATTATTCATGCTTCCATGCATTCCCATTAAGTAAAAATTGCATTTCACATACATACTTAACAATTCACAAACGGGCGAAATCTTTTAACAAACATTATCTCTCAGTCCACAAGCAGGATTCGAACCGTCACACTCTGGACTGAGAGATAATGTTTGATAAGTATTACATATTTAGAACATCGTCAATACCAATTCGTCCTCAGATTCGAACCTGCATTTTTTATCGAATTGTCCGTCGTTCATTTTTTGTACGTTCGAAATATTTTAGATCCTTAAACAATTATTATTCTCGGTTAATTTCGGTTAGGTCAACTGAGGTTAGGAAACTGTATACTAACTTATATTTATCTATAAACACCCGTTTGTAACGAAATTAAAATAAAAATCTAACTTTTGGCAGCATTTCAAAACATCATACATATGTTTTTCACGAATGAAAATAAACATGGAGGATGCTTCCAGAATATTTTCACAGTGGCAAGACCTTCATATTCCTGCCACACACCAACACACTCGCAACATTCATTTAAATTTTCTGATAGCTTCGATATTCTTTTAAGTTGTTAATCATATTTTTCTTCATCTTAAGTTTTCGTTAATGACTTGAGAACGCCTCACTCGATCGGCTTCAAAATCTCAACGCTAAAGGACGTTCGGGTGTTCTTGGATCGGTGTGGTAGACGCAAATGCGATTTTAGTTTCCATGAGTTAACTTAAGAAAGTCTCTCCTGGTCGGCATCAGTTTGTCAACACTGGTGTGTACTACTCAAAGCTGGGATTGTAACTCTCAGGTCGGTACATCCTGCCAGCTTGTCAGTCTGAATGAAAAATGTGAAAATTGGGCGTTTAGATCAAAATTGCGTTTTTGGATCAATATATTGTTTGGATCAAAACAGCGCGTTTGGATGAAATTATTGTTTGGATCAAAATAATGTGTTTGAATCAGAGGAGGAAACATATTTTTATGAGGCTGTGTAAATCCTAATTTTCCTATTTTAAAAATCACACTGTAATATCGGTGTCCCTGCAGTATTTGTAGATGAATGGTTCAGAGAACCGACATGTTGGTTCTCTGAACCATTCATCTACAAATCTGTCAGACACTGCAACTTCTTGGGATCTTAATACTTAGGAATTCTTCGCTTGCCTAATTCTTGAGCACGACCTACTTCGACATTGAACAAATGTGACACGACCTATGACTGCTGCACCTCTCCTGCCATACGGTTTATAAGCTGCGTCTCCGCTGATATGCCGTATTCTATTCAAGATTGATGGACTGAACACATCGACTCAAGGTTGAGGGACTGATTACCTCATTCTCCTCCTGTTCTTCAAGTTTCTCCTACGTATGGACTGATGAAGCCACTGTGTGGCGAAACGTTTCCTCAATAAAGATACCCAAGAGTTGCACATGTGTCTAATTTATCAACATCGTCCCTGCAGTAGCTTGTGAATGCCCTTACCTACCGGCTTCAAACCTTCAATGCTAATTAATGCACTTTAATCAGAAGAAGATTAGGATAGTTACTGAGCTTTGCAGGTGCCAATTTACACAGTTTTATTTAATCACTGAGATTTCTTAAAAAATAAAAAATAACAAAATTATATATACGTGATAAATACACAAGAGTACACAGTAATTTTTAATATCTACTTTCAGCAGCAAAATAATGAATTATATAAAGAGTATAAACAAATTCAACGATTAACTGCAAGAATTTGAGCAAGGAAGCAACACAGTTGTCACCCACCACACTTGACGACAAACAAGTTTCATTCCTATAGGAATGTTGGTTCTCTAGTGCAGTGAAAGCACTAGAGAACCAACAGAGGACTTAAGAAGGGCCTGGCTTGTATGGGTCAGCAGGACTGCTGCAGTGTTCCTCCATTATGTTCTACAGAACAGAAAAGGCACAATACCATGACTGGAACAATACACAAATAACCCGCATATATGGGAAAGAAACCTATGACGACGTTTCGGTCCCACTTGGACCACTATCTAGTTAATGGTATAAGTTGGACCGAAACGCCGTCGTAAGTTCCTTTTCATGTGCGGATTATCTGTATATTATGTTCTAAAAATGAGAGCAGCTAGGAACTACAGCGAAGAACTAATACGTAAACTACAAAACTGTGACTGGTCGGGAAAAACAAGTAAAAGATTTCAGAAGAGTGGCGAAGTACCAAAAGGATGGTGAGGCCCATGATAAAAGCCAGTTTGTGGTGAACCGTTGTACCAATGTAGACTCCTCTGCAATCATTGTCTTGCTCGCCAAGTTGCGCACATGTTAATGACGCGGTGGTAGAATTAAGAACTGTATTTACCACTAACGCTGATAATATTACTCCAATAAAAGAAATTAGGATCACAAAAACCAGAAGCGACGTCTGGATAACCGAAGGGAAACTAGAGTATATTAAATTTGGAAGTAATTTGCCAGGAAGGTTCAAGGTGTTGCAGCTCCGTAACTATTGGAAGATATGGAAGAAACTGCAGAGAGATGTAAATTTGGCAAACAAAAGGCACTGCATTTCTAAAATTAAAGAAAAAACGTTAAAAATAATAAAGAAAAAAGCTTTGGAAACCACTAAAAGCCCTGGGATATAGTAAGAAACCATGGATCGTTCTAACCTAGTGTTAAATTTGGATAGAGGCATGACAAGAAGCAAATACAGCGGCAAATTGTTTCAATTTCTACGACACAACTATTACCGTAGCATTAGTCAGTAAATTGTTTCAAATCACTCTACTAAATTGTTACAGCACCATTAGTCAGTATATTGCCAGTTGCATCAGATTCAACACAGACTCAGATGACTTGAAAACGTTCTACAGTCATAAGGGCGATATCTCCCCAAGAAATTTTTAACTATCAGGCGCGTCTGATAAATTTAAACAAGAGGAATCGAGTGGGCTAAATCCAAGCCAAAGTACCAGACCTGATAACATTCCAGTAATATTACTAAACGATAATTTCTCTGAACTCAGTGTACCAACAGTCCAAAAAATAAATTTATCCATCGCCTCAAGTACTGTGTTGGATGAGCTCAATTCCGCCAGTTACTACTATTTTCAAGAAAATAATGTATGTAAGCAATTATAAGCCTGTTAGCAAACCTTCTCCTATATCTAAAATCCTGGAGTGAGCAGTGTATTACCGGGTACTTAAATATCTGAATAACCTGACATACTACACAATTACCATTCAAGTTAAGGGAGATCACATGTGTCGACTACTTCCTTAATTGAATGGATTGTATACGAACAGGAATGTCGAGAGGAAACTTTACAGCCGTGCTTGTCTTACGCTTATAAAAGGCTTTTGATACGGTAAACCATTATATAACTCGACTCACGAAATCGTAATGAGACGATTGCAAACAAACCATACCACGGGCGGGGAAGCCACAATAATCCCCGCCCGTGGTATGGTTTGTTTGCAATCGTGTCATTACGATTTCGTGAGTCATGTTGACGGCTTTGAGGGGACTTGAGCTAGAGTTCGTAACGGCCACGCTAGCTGGAGATTCGTCTGAAAAAACTTGCATTTGTGGTCACAGTGGTGCCTATGCTAACCTTCCTATGGTGTAGAAATATGCCTAGTTGGACAAATCTTATTGTGGCTAGCTGGTCCAGTGGCTAACGCGACGGTCTGGGGTTTTGAGACTCTCTGATCGCGGGTTCTATCCCCACCCGTGGTATGGTTTAACCATTATATACTGTGTAAGAGTCCACAAAGAATCTGTAGACTGGTCAAAGCCTTGCCTAAGAAACAGGAGACAAATTGTTGAATGTCAGTGAATTCAGAGAAACTGCTTTAGCAATACTGCTGACCTCCCGAAGATGAGTCCGGGAGGTAATACTGTATTTTCACTTTTTTTTTTTGCATTGTGTTGTGTCACTTTCCAGCGGTTATTATACTTTTATATTTAAATGTATATGGCAAATTTCTAGTGTCGCATATTTACACAACAAAATATTTCGCGCTGCATTATCCATGACATTAATGAAGACAGATTATTCCCTCGTGGGTGTAACTCACACTGGCTCAGTTGACCAAGTCTTGAGTAATGTAGGTGTTGCTCTCAGTTGCGTAATTACCAGTGTTGTTGATGAGCCTTACTGACATTCACGACATGCCTATCCTTTGTATTTACTGTGTGTGTGTGTGTGTGTGTGTGTGTGTGTGTGGTGTGTGTGTGTTGTGTGTGTGTGTGTGTGTGTGGGGTGTTGTGTGTGTGTTTGTGTGTGTTTGTGTGTGTGTGTGTTTGTTCGCTACTAGGTCCACTCTCTCCCTGCTTCATGAGCTTTATCATACCTCTTCTTGAAGCTGCGTGTGCGTGTGTTTACTCACTTATATTCATTTATACGTGGCTGCAGGGGTCGATTCACGTCCTCACCTCGCCTCTTCATTGGTCGCTATCTCCCGGCTTCAAGAGCCTTATCGTACTTTCTAAAGCAATGGATGGATCCTGCCTCCACTACTTCACTCTCCATGTTGTTTCACTTCCTGACAATTCTAAGACTGAAGAAATGCTTTCTAACATCCATATGACTCATCTGAGCTGTCAAACTTCGTTGTGCTCTCTTGTTTCTGTATCCCATCTCATTCTGCCCCTGTTTTCCTTGTCAATTCCTCTCACCATTTTGTACATCGTTATCATATCTTTCCTAATCCTCCTGTCTTTGCATTGTCAGGTTGAGTTCCCTTAACCTCTCCTCATAGGACAAACCCTTTAGCTCCGGGACTAGTCTTGTTGTAAACCTCTGCACTTTCTCCAATTTCTTGGCGTGTTTGACCAGGTGTTGGTTCCATACTCGAACTGCGTACTTCAGATCGGTGTACAGGATCCTGAATGACTCCTTACTGAGATATCGAAAAGTTATTCTTAGATTTGCCAGACGCGCATGTGCTGCTGCAGTTTTTTGGTTGATGTGCGCCTCAGGGATGTGCTCGGTATGATACTCACCCAAAGATCCTTCTCCTTCAGTGAAGTTTGCAGTCTTTGCCCCCCCCCCCTGTGCCTGTATCCCGTCTGCGGTCTTCTTTGTCCTTCCCCAAGCTTATAACTTTGCACTTGCTGGGGTTAGCCTCAAAGAGTCGTTTGTCGGACAAGGCCTTGCGGTCCTGGCTCTCGCTCGCTTGTATTTTCCTCAGTTTCACGTCGTCTGCCATGTCATTCACGTGGAACCCTTCTCGTCACATTCCATTCCTGAAGCCGTGCTGGTTATCATGTATGAACCCACTCCTTTCTAGGTGCTCCACCACTCTTCTGATAATCTCCATGACTTTATATACTACGCATGTTAACGACACTGGTCTGTAGTTTAAGAGGCGCGTAAGTTTCCTTGTCTCCTAATATCATGTTTATTTTTTCCACTATAATCTACCTTGTCCATAATTACTATCGCATTTGGTTTGTCTGCTTTCGTAAGGTGAAGTCCAGGATCTTTCCTTAATTCATGGTATAACTTAACAAATCTTTGAGGCCTGAGCGAAGCTCAGGCCTCTGCAAAATCAGACAAAGCAAATGCGATAGTAATTATGGACAAGGTAAATTGTAGAGGAAAAATTATATTTTCTTAGAAGACAGAGAAACTGATGTGCCCTTTAATGCTGTCTGTCCGTCGCCCTGTTTCGACAGATTTGTTGAAGAATGTTGCTAGCGACATACGGTGCCTCGGCTTCCTCTCTCAGGAGCCACAGAGATATTATCTGGTCCCACCACCTTCGTGGTATCTAGCTCACATAGCAGCCGCTGGTGCACTCTTCCGCTTCGGCTTGCTTATAGCCATCCTGTCTCCTGTGTGTGTGTGTGTGTGTGTGTGGTGTGTGTGTGTGTGTGTGGGGGGTTGGGGGCAGGGTGGTAGGGGTCGAGTTCTAGCTCCTGGCCCACCTCTGAACTCGCCTCTTGCCAGATTTACTTCCTTGCAGCCTAGTGGGCCATATCGTACCTGCTCTTAAGCTGCTGCATATATATGGAAGTTGCCTACGCCACTTCACCGAAATCATTCCACCTTCCGAAACTGACACAGCTGCATGTGTTAGTTACCGATTGTCCAAGGCACTTGTCATTAAGACACTGGCCTGTTTTTGTTAATGTATATGTGTGTGTGTTCGTTCATGTGAGTTCGCATATCTGTTTGTGTATAGTTTTGTGTTTGAGAGCCAGATTGGGCCAGGTGGATCAAATAGCCAAATCCATGGTTCTTTACGAAAGAACGTGTTTCTCTCATGCTTTAATATACATAGACTAGCTTAGCGACCTAGCATGCCCTCCATAAATTAATGTATACAATGCAGGTGAGTTATTACCCTAGATATTTGGTCAGCCTGGATGGTTGTTCTTTAAGTTAGGTAAGGTTTGTCAGGAAACAGGACGTGTGTGTGTGTGTGTGTGGGGTTGGGGGTTTTTTTAGTTTGTGGTGTGGGGGTGTGTTTGTTGGGTGATTCTCACCTTTGTACTCACCCCCTTTTTGGTTCAGGGTCATCAAACCCTCCCCCCTCTTCAAAATGTTTTATGGTCTCTCGCCCCCCTCTCATTTTTTGCTTTCCAACCCCGCCTTAAACCCATGTAAGGTTCCCCCCCCCACTACTTCACTTTCTAGGCTATTCCACGGCTTGACTACTCTATGACTGAAGAAATACTTCCTAACATCCCTTTGATTCATCTGAGTCTTCAACTTCCAATTGTGACCTCTTGTGTCTGTGTCCCATCTCTGGAACATCCTGTCTTTGTCCACCTTGTCTATTCCGCGCAGTATTTTGTATGTCGTTATCATGTCTCCCCTGACCCTCCTGGCCTCCAGTGTCGTCAGGCCAATTTCCCTCAACCTTTCTTCGTAGGACAATCCCCGTAGCTCTGGGACTAGTCTTGTTGCAAACCTTTGCACTTTCTCTAATTTCTTGACGTGCTTGACTAGGTGTGGATTCCAAACTGGTGCTGCATACTCCAGTACGGGCATGACGTAAATGGTATACAGAGTCTTGAACGACTCCTTACTGAGGTATCGGAACGCTATCCGTAGGTTTGCCAGGCGCCCGTATGCTGCAGCAGTTATCTGATTGATGTGCGCCTCAGGAGATATGCTCGGTGTTATACTCACCCCCAGATCTTTTTCCTTGAGTGAGGTTTGCAGACTTTGGCCATCTAAACTATACTGTGTCTGCGGTCTTCTCTGCCCTTCCCCAATCTTCATGACTTTGCATTTGGCGGGGTTAAACTCAAGGAGCCAGTTGCTGGACCAGGCTTGTAGCCTGTCCAGGTCTCTTTGTAGTCCTGCCTGATCCTCATCCATTTATTCTTCTCATTAACTTCACATCGTCCGCAAACAAGGACACTTCTGAGTCTATCCCTTCCGTTATGTCATTCACATATACCAAGAACAGCACAGGTCCAAGGACTGACCCCTGTGGAACCCCGCTTGTCACAGACGCCCACTTTGACACCTCGTCACGTACCATGACTCGTTGTTGCCTCCCTGTAAGGTATTCTCTTATCCATTGCAGTGCCTTTCCTGTTATGTGTGCCTGATCCTCTAGCTTTTGCAGTAACCTCTTGTGAGGAACTGTGTCGAAGGCCTTCTTGCAGTCCAAAAAAATGCAGTCGATCCACCCCTCTCTCTCTTGTCTTACTTCTGTCACCTTGTCATAAAACTCTAATAGGTTTGTGACACAGGATTTTCCCTCCCTGAAACCATGCTGGTTGTCAATTATACACTTGATTCTTTCCAGGTGCTCCACCACTCTCCTCCTGATGATCTTCTCAATGACCTTGCATACTATACACGTTAGTGATACAGGTCTGTAGTTTAGTGCCTCATGTCTGTCTCCCTTTTTAAAAATTGGGACTACATTTGCCATCTTCCATACCTCGGGGAGTTGCCCAGTTTCAAATGATGCGTTGAAGATCGTTGTCAATGGTACACACAATGTCTCTGCTCCCTCTTTAAGGACCCACGGAGAGATTTGTCTGGTCCCACCGCCTTTGAGGTGTCAAGTTCGCATAGCAGCTTCTTCACCTCCTCCTTGGTTATATGTACCTCATCCAGCACTTGCTGGTGCACCCCCCTGCTCTGATTTCCTGGAGTCCTACTGGTTTCCACTTAAATACTTCTTTAAATCTTGTGTTGAGCTCCTCACATACCTCCCGGTCGTTTCTTGTGAATTCCCCATCACCCTTCCTCAGTCTGATTACCTGGTCCTTGACTGTTGTTTTCCTCCTGATGTGGCTGTACAACAGCTTCGGGTCAGTCTTGACTTTCGATGCTATGTCATTTTCGTATTGCCGCTGAGCCTCTCTCCTTATCTGTGCATATTCGTTTCTGGCTCTTCGGCTAATCTCTTTATTTTCCTGAGTTCTCTGTCTTCTGTACCTTTTCCATTCTCTAGTACACCTAGTTTTTGCCTCCCTACACCTTTGGGTGAACCAAGGACTCGTTCTGTTCTTCCCATTATTTCTGTTTCCCTTGGGAACAAACCTCTCCTCTGCCTCCTTGCATTTTGTTGCCACATAGTCCATCATTTCTTGTACTGGTTTTCCTGTCAGTTCCCTCTCCCACAGAATGTCTTGAAGGAAGTTCCTCAAGTCTGAGTAGTTCCCCCTTTTGTAGTTTGGTTTTCCCACCCTATTCCTGCTGCTCTCTCCACTTGGAGCTCAACTATGTAGTCGAAGCACAGAACCACATGATCACTAGCTCCCAGGGGCCTTTCATACATGATATCCTCGATGTCAGAACTACTCAAGGTGAATACAAGGTCCAGTCTTGCTGGTTCATCCTCTCCTCTCTCTCTGGTAGTGTCTCTAACATGTTGATGCATGAGGTTTTCCAGTACCACATCCATCATCTTGGCTCTCCATGTTTCGGGACCCGCATGGGGCTCCAGGTTTTCCCAGTCAATCTCCTTGTGATTGAAATCACCCATAACTAGTAACTTTGCTCCCCCCATGTGTGCTCTCCTAGCCACCTCGGCTAGTGTGTCGACCATTGCTCTGTTGCTCTCATCGTATTCTTCTCTTGGCCTCCTGCAGTTCTGTGGTGGGTTGTACATTACTGCAATTATCACCTTATGTCCCTCAGACTGGATTGTTCCTACTAAGTAGTCCCTTTCGCCCGTGCCATCCATTCCTTCCATTTTCTCAAACCCCCACTGGTTTTTAATGAGCAGTGCAACTCCTCCTCCCCCTCTCCTCCCTCTGTCTTTCCTGAGGATTTGATATCCGGTTGGAAAGATTGAATCTGTTATTATTCTGGTGAGTTTTGTTTCTGTGAGTGCTATTATGTCTGGGGATGTCTCCTTGATTCTTTCGTGCCACTCCTCATACTTATTTGTTATTCCATCTGCATTTGTATACCACACCTTCAACTTCTTTTCTAAGATTGTGGTCTGGGAGGTGTATTGGGGTTGGGGAAGTGGGAGACCTGATAAGGAACTATGGGTGGTTGCTGTGGGGGTGGAGTTTGTAATGCAGTGGGTGGGGGCATTGGATGTGGCATGGGTGTTTTGGTTTAGAGTGGTTGCACTGGGGTTGACCTGGTTGGGAGGCTTCTATAGGAAGTTGTGAGGGAGGCTGTATTTGATCTTCTTCCTGTGTCTGGGATCTCCTGTCTGTCTTCTCCATCCCCTCTCTTTCCTCCTTTCGCCTTTGTACCATCTCTCTCTGTTTCTGCCTTTCTGCTTGTGTTCTGTCGCGGTCGAGATACACCTTCCTGTATGCCGGCATGTCCCTTAATCGTGCTTTCTCCTGCAGGATCCTGTTCCGAGTCGATTCTGCCTTGAAGGTCACTTTCACTGGCCGGGTTCTTTTTTTTACATACCCCCCTATTCTCCAAAAATTTTCCAGCTGGGTCATGTCGTCTTCTATTCCTTTCATGATTCTTTCAATTGCTTTTTTTTCCCCCTTGTTTTCTGGCTTCATATGTTTCCCCTTCAACTTCCTGGAGCCCATACACAAAGACTGACCTCACCCTTTCATTCTCCCACTGCATATCCCTGTGTATCCTCTCATTCAATTTGATTTCCTCCATTGCAGCTTTCATTTCTTCAGTTTCACTAGCTAATGTACTTGGGCTCAGTGGCCTATCATTTTCCCTTCTCGGCTTTCCCTGGGCTCTGCTGTGGTCTGTTAGGGCCTCCACATATAGCTTAGGTCTTTCATTTACTACATTCTCCACTGATTGAGCTTATACATGCTGTTTTGCTCCTTCTTTCCCTACAGTCCCCTTATTTGTGACTGAGGTAGCAGTCTCTGTTGTCAATCCCAAAATGTTCTTTAGTTCTTAGGCTGTTTCAGATTTTTCAGTTCCTCTTCTAAACTCTGTATCCTGGCCTCTGCTGCTTTGACTTGCACCTCCCACTTCCTGCTTTCCATGTCTATCCTCTCTTCCATTCTCATGCTAAGTTCTTCTAGTTTCTTTTCCCATTCATGTTCCCTTTTTGTGAGCTCTGCTGCCCAATCTTCCTTTGCAGTTTCCTCCTCCTGTCCCTTGGTTTTTCTTGTTGCTCTCTGGCAACCCATTTTTGTTTTATCCTGATTGCCTCAGAGTGGGAAACCTATGTAATTCTGTATGTTAGGTTAGTATTGTGTATGTCAGAGTGTGGGGGGGGGAGGTAGAGGAGGAACTGTGGCTATGTGGGAGATTAGTGGGAAGGGGGAGTGGGAAGGAGAGTGAAGCAAGTGGGTGAGTGGGAGAGGGAGAGGGGGAAGGAGGGAGAGGTGGGAAGGGGAAGGGTGAAAGAGGGAGGGGAGGGATCAGGTGAAGGAGTGAGATGTCGGTGGGGGAGGGGGGGGAGTGTATGTGTGAGTCTGGCAATGTGTGTGTGTGGGGGGGGTGGGGGGGGTGTGGATGTGTGTGGATGTGTGTGGGGGTGTGTGGATGTGTGTGGATGTGTGTGGATGTGGGGGTGTGTGGGGGGGTGTGGGTGTATGGGTGTTCGTGCGCACACTATGCTACGCTACTCTTTTGAAGATCATAAACATTTTTTCACAATCAAT
>NC_069435.1:12120342-12137842 GCF_026875155.1 Cherax quadricarinatus | reverse complement strand
AGTAATTGTCTGAGAGGTATCTGTCTCTTCTCCGTTGCAGGACATTATATTCAGAGCTCTGAGACTCTCCCAGCAGTTTACATGATTTACTGACTTTATGTGAGCAGTAAAAAGTCTCTGTATATTTGCTAGCTCGGATATATCTTCTTCCTTGAGCGATGTGATTATTTTTGTTAATTTCATGAGGAGGCGCAAAGCCAGTTAAGGGACTCACGGTGCTTGGGTTATGGACAAGGTTCCTTCAGTTTCTTAGTTCAACAACCCTTCGTATATAAGTATTTAAGGGAACATTCATCTGCCTTGAAGAATGCCGGGACAGAGCATCCATCTGCCTTGAAGAATACCAGGACAGAGGAGCATCCATCTGCCTTGAAGAACGCCAGGACAGAGGAGCATTCATCTGCCTTGTAGGATGCGAGGATACGGGAGCGTTTATTTACCTTGACCTTGAAGGATGTGAAGGCAGAGAAACGTTCATTTACCTTAATGTCAGTGGTATGTAGCCGTTACTGTGTCACGGCTTAAGAATCTAAAGGTCATTGACGCTGACCTCTAGTTTCAAACTCCACGGCTCACGCCACAGGGCGTATCAGAGTCAACGTGTAGGCGTGTACGATACGCTTACGACACGATACACATTTATACCAAACATACCAACTACGTTTGGAAACCCAAACCACAAAACATCAAAGAATGCGGAGTCATAAGCAGGCATCTACCTTGACTGCTAGTTATGAAACTTTTCTTTGACCTCATGTCTGTATCACTTCACGCTACCTGGGGAGTCTACCTGGAGGTTGTTCCGGGTGTCAACGCCCCCGCAGTTCAGTCCTTCGCCAGGTCTTACAGTAGAAATCAATAAATGGTTATAAACAAGGCATCCCTGAGTAATTAATTGCAATCAACAGTTCCTACATAATTTTCACAAGTGATCCAGAAGAGAGACTAACATCAATAAATTCAAAATTCCTGGACGATACGAATTTAGGCAAAAAAAAAAAAAAAAAAAAAAAGGGGTTTTCTCTAAGCAAGCATATTCAGAAAGGACCTGGATAAGATATTTGGAAAAGGAGAATGTGAATATAAATAATGAATATAAAGAACTTCATGTTGGATGCAGCAAAAAGACTATTTTGAAATCTTGCTGACGAGATACAAGAAACAGGAGACAATGTTAGGTTTTACAACTGAACGGTACGAGTCCCAGTACACTTTTGTCTTTGTAAATAGTCGATAATGATGATAGAAGTTTACAGTAAACAATTTCTAATCCGAAAAACTAAAAATAATAACAGTCACATTAAAAAGCACATGCCAGACCCCACCTTGAACATCTTGTTCAGTTTGAATTCCTAAACTGGTGAACAGATGAAGATAAACTGCAAACGGTGCAGAAATGACCACCAAATTTGGTATCTTCATTAAGCATCTATGACAAACAAGGACTAAGTATCTACGCTGTTCTTGAAGAAACGAGAGACATCGAGATCTCGTTGAAACTTTTAAGATACTAAATATGTTGGACTTACTCAAGGAAAACCGTGGTATGAAACTGACGTAAAACATCACAGACCTAAACCAATTTTTTTCTAACAAAATCACAGAGCACCGGAACAGGTTGTTTTCCGAAGTTTTAAGCACAAAAGAAAAATAAAAGTTGTTTATTAAGGATCAGTAACACAAACATTTTACATCGGATTCGACTCCATAAACACCCAACAGTGTGCTTTTCAGTGGTTTCTGAAATCCAGACTAAAGCTGGTTGAAAGAGAATAATAACGGAGGTAGTGGTAGGACCTGCGATTACTAGTTATAGTGGAGGAGGTAGTAATTGTAGTGGTAATATTAATGTTAGTAATTGTAGTGGCAGTAGAAGTGGTAAAAAGTTGTAGAAGGAGCGGTAGTAAAAGTAGCATCAAGTCCAAACACTACTTTTTCTATTCATGTACAATATACAAGTCTAGATATAAAGCTAGCTAACTGTAGTTCACTCCGTAGCAGATAAGCTCGATATGCACCTTATAGTCTGCTATATGTTTTCCTAATGGACTCCTATATACTTACACTCTCTCTCTCTCTCTCTCTCTCTCTCTCTCTCTCTCTCTCTCTTTAACCTAACTTTCCTTCTACACACTGAGTTTCGTGAGTGGTGTTCTCCCGGGTTGTTCTTCCAGCAATACCAAACACTGAAACACAGTCATGCATTAAACATGGAATAAATTATCGCTAAAGGCAGTAAAGTATATCTTAATGTAATATTCGTGCTGGTAGCAACAACGGTGATGGTAACAACGGTGCTGGTAGCAACAACGGTGATGGTAACATCGGTGTTGGTAGCAACAACGGTGCTGGTAACAACAACGCTACTGGTAGCAAGAACGGTTCAGCACTTTCCACTCTGATGTAATTGCTGAGGACGGCTAATCATTAACAGCATTTCTGCTCTAACGTCGTGGTTTAAAACGTAAAAATCATTAGACATATTTCTGTTCTGACCTCATGGTGTAGGAGAGTCAATCATTAGGCATATTTACGATCTGACGTCATGGTTTTGGACAGCCAGTCATGGTATTAGCCAGCCAGTCATTAGCACATTTGTACCATGACGCCATCACTAGGATCAGCTTGGCTCATCAACGATATTTAAATTGTCTTCAGGCACACCATAACAGACATACAGCCAGTGGCGGACCAAAATTTTTGGGACCCTGAAGCTTGAACTGTTATGGGGGCCCCTTCGCAACCCTTTCTCATGCAGTAGACCAAAAAATTTTAACAACGTGGACTGAAGTCGCTTCTGGGGGCCCCTCTGGGATTAGGGGCCCTGAAGCTTAAGCTTCATTAGTTTCATAGTAGATCCGCCCTGCATACAGACACGGCTGTCTGCCAGATACTCAGCGCAACAATACCACGACCAAAACAATATAAACAAGTGAAAAATAGGAATTTCGACAAGATGTTCTGGGTAAGAGGTGAGACAATTAGGTGGGTGGAAATAGTTGGTTTTGAGAAGGATCTGCCTAGTACGGGCCAGTAGGCCTACTGCAGTGTTCCTCGATTCTTATGTTCCTAGGTTCTAACGACAGGTTAACTTTCCCTTACACAGGAGAAAGGTAACTGTCTCAAGGTTAGTCTAGCTTCGTGTTACGCTGCCTGACTCGAGGGTGTAGTTACACATTGCTTCCTTCCGACACCACTTGTCAACTTTCCCTTTTATATATCGCTCATAACACCAGGCCTCATCCGATCGGCTACACATTTTCGAAACTGGTATTTGCTAACTTGGTCAAGATTCGAAAAATAATTAACATGTGCGAGTGTTAATTTACTACAATTCACGCAGAGTAGGACTATGTAATGTCCCGCTGTTGGTGAAACATTGGCTGTATAAATGTTCTCCTAGCGTAGAGTGTCCTTCAAATACCATCTGGCTTACATCACTTGCCTATCTGGCTCATTTACGTTGCTTAGGAGTGATGGTTAATTGAATTAATAATGTATCAAAGATGCCCTCGTAGTACTGGGTTCTGATAGCATATAAAAAACCTTGTGATATCAAGATCTCTTTAGAAATAAAGTGTTTTAAGCAGCAGTTAAGGTATCCAGCATAAGGGGCCTATGCACACACTTTGGCTGAGTCAGTGTACTTGTGCACTTGTATTAGTATTATTATTAACACATGCGCCATCTCCCACCAAGGCAGGGTGGCCCGAAAAAGAAAAGCTTTATCATAATTCACTCCATCACTGTCTTGCCAGAGGCATGCTTACACTACAGTTATAAAACTGTAACATTAACACCCCTCCTTCAGAGTGCAGACACTGCATTTCCCATCTCCAGGACTCAAGTCCGGCCTGCCGGTTTCCCTGAATCCCCTCATAAAAATTAACCTGCTCACACTCCAACGATTTGTCTTCATTCACTTTTGTCAAACACGCTCACGCATGCTTGCTGGGAGCCCAAGCCCCTCGCACACAAAACCTCCTTTACCACCCCCTCCAACCTTTCCAAGGTCGACCCCTATCCCGCCTTCCCTCCGCTACAGATTTATACTCTAGAAGTCATTCTATTTTGTTACAGCCTTTCTACATGTCTGAACAACCTCAACAACTTCTCCTCAGCCCTCTGATAATAGTTTTGGTAATCCTGCACCTCCTCCTAATTTCCAGACTACAAATTCTCTGCATTATATTCACACTACACATTGCGCTCTGCAGACATGACATCTCCGCTGCCTCCAGCCTTCTCCTTGTTGCAACATTTACCACCCATATAAGAGCGTTGGTATAACTATACTCTCACACATTCCCCTTTTTGCTTCCATGGACTTGTAATTGCAAGGAAATCGATTCGGTTCTCCTTTCACAGTTTGTTGCTGTTATGATACACTGAGATTATATATACACTCAATAGGGGTCCTATTTGCTCCCAGAACAACCTGAATTCTTTATGGATTCAACAAGGCACTAGAAACATTCCTTAGAGATTCTGGTTCATATTGGCATAACATCACGTAGTTGCTGCAGAAATGTCAACAGCATAGTCATGCTGCGAATCTCCCATTCCACCACATCCCGAAAGTTTACATCAGATTTTGACCCTACCATCCGCATGTAGCAGCAGAACTAGAGATTCGTCAGATCAGGAGCAGCTTTTACAACCTTCAACTGTCCAGTTTAGGTGAGCCTGTACCCACAGTTTCCTGTTCATAGCTGACAGGAGTGAAACTCGGTGTCTTCTTCTTCTGTAGTTACCTATCCACTTTAAGTTTCTGTGTGTTGTGTGTTCAGAGATGCTCTTCTGATACCCAATGTTGAATTGTGTTTTTGAGCTACTCTCACCTTCCTGTCAGCTTGTATCAATCTGGCCATTCTCCTCTGACCTCTCTCATTACAAAGGATTTTTTTTCCCACAGAACTGCCTGTCACTGGATGTTTAGTGCTTTTCACATCACTCTCTGTAAACTCTAGAGACTGTAGTGTGTGAAAATCCCAGGAGATCAATAGTTTCTGAGACACCATCATTCCACTGTCACTTAGTCACTTAGATCATATTTCTCTCTTATTCTAATGTTCAGTCTGAATAACAACTGAACCTCTTGACCATGTCATAATGTAGTTAGGCAATTAGGTGCTGCCACGTGATAGGCTAATTAGATATTGCATTAACGAGCAGATGTACTGGTGTCCTTAATAAAGTGGCCGCTGAGAGAGAGAGAGCGGGACGGGTGTTGAAGAGAGAAAGAAGGGGAAGACTGGGGAGGGTGAGAGAGGCCAGGAGAGAGAAAAGGCCATACCATTCCCACCACTGCAGGGAATAGCCACAAGGGCATAAAAGCAGTGAGAAGAGTTGCTGGCATATCTTCGTGCTGGGGAAGGTACATGGAAGTATGCAGTTGAGGGCTGGTCGTGGTCAACTGCCTCACTCACTCTTGTCTCCCGTGCTCCTGATCTGACGTAAATGGTCACGGATGCAGACTCTACTAGCAACGGAATTGTCTTATTGAGATAGCTCGACACTGCTGGTAGGTCCTGTGTCGCCAGAGTAGCAATGTTTTGCTCGACGAGAGAGAGAGAGAGAGAGAGAGAGAGAGAGAGAGAGAGAGAGAGAGAGAGAGAGAGAGAGAGAGAGAGAGAGAGAGGAGGCCAGGTGTGTCTTCATTATTTTATCAGTTATTCTCCGTTTCTTAGACGTAATATAGATTTGTACATGTTCAGCCTTATATCACCACTAAAACTTTGTGGTGGTGGTAGTAGTGGGTTGTGGGGTGGTAGTGGGTTGTGGGGTGGTAGTTGGGGTAGTGGATTGTAGGTGGTAGTGGGTGGGGTAGTGGGTTGTGGGTGGTGGTAGTGGGGTGGGGTTGTGGGTGGTGGTAGTGGGGTGGGATAGTGGGTTGTGGGATGGTGTGGTAGTGGGTGGTGGTAACGGTTGTAGATGCTGGTTTGTAGCGGCTGCAGGTGGTGGTGGCGGCGGTGGTTGCGGTGGTGGTGGCGGCGGCTGCAGGTGTGGTAGTGGTGGTGGCGGCGGCTGAGGTTTGGTGGGGTGGTGGTGGTGGTGGTGGTGGTGGTGGCGGCGGCTGCAGGTGGTGGTTGGTGGCGGCGGCTGCAGGTGGTGGTGGTGGTGGTGGTGGCGGCGGCTGCAGGTGGTGGTGGTGGGCGGCTGCAGGGGGGGGTGGTTGGGGTGGTGGGGTAATGGGGTTGTGGATGGCTGTGGTAATGGTTGTATATGGTGGTGGTTGTGGTGGTAGTAGGTGGTGGGAGTGATGGTTTTGGTGGTTGTGTTGTAGTAGGTGGTGGAGTGATGGTTGTGGTGGTAGTAGGTGGTGGGAGTGATGGTTGTGGTGGTAGTAGGTGGTGGGAGTGATGGTTGTGGTGGTAGTAGGTGGTGGGAGTGATGGTTGTGGTGGTAGTAGGTGGTGGGAGTGATGGTTGTGGTGGTAGTAGGTTCTTGGATGTCGGTGTTCGTACCTCCGTCCCGTACCCTGGGAGTAGTTTTTTATAATCGTACTGCCTTCTTACGTTCCACATTCCTTCAGGATAGTCGAGCTACAGCCGCCCCTGCAGGTCAGTTGGCTGACTTAACTGTAGTCAGGGGCAAAGAGTCAAGTGCCTGTCCTAGACAGCTGGGTGGCTGACAGCTCTTGGTGTCAACACAGTTCTTGCGCTAACTTGCTAAAACACCATATAGATCAGGGTAGCCACACAATATTACGCTTTACAATTTTTATATTAATAAAAACACTACTATGTCAGTTCTGCCAAAAGCGCGTATCATATACGGTCCCTAAGTATACAGTTGGGTTTTTCTTTTGCCCGGGGTCTCATTGCTATGTGGAGAAGAGTATTAGATGAAGTAAATACCATCAGGGAGGTATGAAGAACACAACATACAAACTCTTCTCTGGAAGCCCTTGTTTCGAGCGTAACTATGTTGGCAGGCAAAGGCTGCTGGACCTCTCACAAGATATCAGGTAATGCGATGAAGTAAAAGAGACGACTCCACTGGATCTGTGATCCTGTAAGTACACAGAACACGTGATGCAGAAATTTCACTGCGGGTACCAGCCGTTTAATCCACCGGGCGTATGACCCAGCGACTTCACAGGGTGTACGAACTAGTGATTCCACAGGGGATGGTGGTCATATCTCAAGTGTCTCCCACGGACAATCAAGAGGCTAAGAGAATTTAGCTAAGTGAAACAAGTGCGCTAAGAGACTGAATGCTGAAGGTAGATTAATTCAACAGAGTCAAAAGACAATAAGGTAAAGAGAGACAAGGCCCAAAGCCGTCCTCGAGCTACACAAGATACTACAGGAGGCACAGGAGCAGGTGCCATAGAAATCACACAGAAAAAAAATATGCTTCATAATATTCCACACGAAATTAGGAACCCTCACCATTGCTGCTCTCGTCAGCAATGGCGAGGGTTCAGATACCCAAAGAAGGATCGAAACTTCATCTTTTTCACAATTACATTACACACTTTGTGATACCATTTTGATATAGACTAGTATACTGTAAACCATCCATGGCAACTTCATACAACTTACATGTTGCACTTTTTATTTATATTATTTTATTATTGTAGGCTAGAGTCATTTTCATCAGGGTGAATTAGTGCGTGTGTGGACAACTGGTTTTTGACTTAGGTGATCAAGTTGAGTTTCCCTAGAAAGTGTTAAACTAAAGTAAACTAAATATGTTGCAATACATATACTGTAGCATTTTCGACACGTACTTTGAATTTATCTGGAAACTTTTTCGTGGGTAAATGCCCCTGTGGATGGTCCTAGATCAGGACTCCAGGTGAACGACCTGATCACTAAACTGTTGGTGCTAGCTGCAAACAGCGTAATGTATGGACCACAGTCCGGCTGATCAGGAAATGATGTTAAGAACTAATCAAGTTCCTTTTGAAGGCAGCTCGGAGTTTATTGGTAATCTCCATTATGGACATGGAGAGACTCTTGAAAAGTCTTTGTCTCTCTATGCTTCGTGTATTCAAGTCACCCTTGCTTTTCCAGGGAAGTATTTTGTACCATCTGCGAAGCCTCTTGTTTTCATATCGAGTGATTTCTGTGTACAGGATCGGTACCAGTTCAACAATTTTTAGAGTCTTTCTTGCCTACGTTCCAAGGGTATAGTTTGAGAAATTTCAAGCATTTCCAGTAATCCAGATGCTTGACTGAATATGTTCGAGTAATGGAGTTTCTCTGTAATGGAATTACTGTGTTAAAACACAGTAATATTTCAGTGACTTGAGTATCATTATTGGTTTGGTATCTCTTGTCCTGAGGGTTTAGATATCTAGAATATCATTTTCCATGCGACTGCGAGTGACACTTGAAGGTGAGATCTTTTGACATTATCATCTTTGGCTTTATTGAGTGATTCGAGTTTCATACTCTGTTCCAGACTATTTTCTCAAATTTTCCATAGCGAATAACTGAAATTTGTCCTCAGTGAACATTATATTGCTACTGCAAGACTTGGTTTATATCAGTTTGGAAATTTGCTGAGTCTGCATTAGCTGCCACAGTCACACAAATTTTAGTATTTTTTGCAAAGGATGATACAGTGCTGTGATATATATCTTGGTCAATGTCAGACACGAGAATGATAATGAGAAATGGTGCGAGTACTGGGCCTTGAGAAACGGAACTTTCCTCTGTAGCAGCCTCTGATTTTACCCCTTTCACTATTACTCTTTAGGTTCTAGTTGTTAAGAAGTTAAATATCCACATGACTACTCTTCCAGTTCTTTTATGCATGCATTTTATGCACTATATGATGCTTACATCTGAAGGCTTTTCCAAAATCTGTGTACACTACATCTTCATTTTGTTATATTCCGTTACATCCAAGACAATGTAGTGTTTCAGCATTTGCGAGAAGCACGAGCAACCTATTCTAAATTCATGTTGCTCTGAGTTATGTAGTTCTTGTGATTCCATGTGATTAGGAATCCTGCTTCTTAAAGCTCCTTCATTTTTTTTACATTTGACATCAGCTCCATCAATCCATAATTTTTGCAATTGTTGACAGAAACTGTCATTAGTTTCAATAATTGTGGGATTGCTCTTATGTTCAGGCTCTCCACAGAATATTTAAGGGACGAGATAGTGATTTCTTGCAATTCTGGGTGAATATGGATTTCCACTATCAATGGCTTCTTCGAAGTCGACTGATATTAGGATTGCATCAAAGATTATGAGCACGTCGGCATGGTACTGAAGCTCATATATGAATATCTCATTAGGATAGTAAATCCTAAAACTTCTCACTAAACACAGAATCAAATAGTTACATCAGTATTTCACTGTTGTATTTCTTGTCATCAGTATAAGATTCGTCTCCTTTAAGCAAGAGCCCAATACTAGTGTGGTTGTTACCCTGGATTACGAACACGAGGAATATATTTAGATTTCTTCCGTTTTAATATTGGTTGTATGCTCGCTCTCTCATCTCTCCAGTATTTCACTTCACTTTTGAGAAAAAAATTAGATTTTTTGAGAATTTCAGTGATTCTTCGCCTTCGTTTGTAGAGGACGAGCCTCTAACTTACTTCTTTTTTCTTAATGATACGTATATGAAGCACACTTCTAATGCCAGTAAACTCATCCTCTCGAGACACTGGTTCAAAATAATTTCACTTACGTTAACTTCCCAGTACATTTCAATAAGTCATAATTTATTTCAACCCAGTTTATCTATTTATTGACTTCGATACCCTCACGTCCTGAACCAGATCCTCACTGTACAATAACAAGGCACAATACTGCGGTATTTGTGTGCAGATCCTCGTTATTTGTGAATAGAATATCAAGGATATTTTCTAGTCTAGTGAGTTCCACTATCTGCTGGCTTCAGGCGAATTTATAAGTGTTTATGTTGTAGTTTGACTACAGTTTTGTAGCGTCAGGTAACTGTGAAAATTAGACTAATATACAGATCCTTTCCCCTTGTGACCTAGTTGGCTGACTTCTTGGCTGACTGTCTAGCAGATTGCCAGCTGCGTGGCTGGTAAGTTGACTGGCCGGTTTCCTTGCTGGCTGGCCAGCTGGCTGGGTAACTGGCTGAGTGGCTGGGTGGCCGGCTAGCCGGCATCTCCTGTATAACGTTACTTAATATTTACGAGTTGAAAAACAAGAACACGATTTTAAGCAGAGAACACTAATGACCATAAAATGTATGATTACAATATAAATTTGTCCAGGATGAGCTTGTAATGGAAGGTGTAAATACGCCGGAGTATAATAAACGAGGGAGCAAGAGGAACACCACCCACGGAGGAGGACCGAGATAACCAGGAAGAGGAAAACATGGAGAAGAGTACGAGGATTAAGAGTAAAAGATGATAAAGAAGGGCAAGAGGAGGTGGATGAGAATTACGAGTGACGTTGAGCATATCTAACCAGGATATCACGATGTAATTTTAAGGTCAATATATTATTCCTTCATGAAATAACACTTCATGCTGTTCACTAACTGATGATTCATGTGTTGTGTACAGTCACTAGTCTAGCTGTGTTTGCAGGGTTCGATTCTAAGCTCGTGGCACCACCTACTGTGTGTGTGTGTGTGTGTGTGTGTGTGTGTGTGTGTGTGTGTGTGTGTGTGTGTGTACTCACCTATTTGTGGTTTCAGGGGTTTATTCACAGCTCCTGGCCCCGCCTCTTCACTTATCGCTACTAGGTCCTCTCTCTCCCTGCTCCATGAATTTTATCAAACCTCGTCTTAAAACTATGTATGGTTCCTGTCTCCACTACATCATTTGCCAGACTATTTTACTTTCCGACAACTCTATGGCTAAAGAAATACTTCATAATATCCCTTCGACTCATATGAGTCTTCAACTTTCAACTGTGACACCTTGTTTCTGTGTCCCATCTCTGGAACATCCTATCTCTGTCCACCTTGTCAATTTCTCGCAGTATTTTGTATGTCGTTATCAATGTCGTCAGGCCGATTTCCTTTAACCTTTCTTCATAAGACATTCCCTTAGCTCTGGAACTAGTCTTGTTGCAAACCTTTGTACTTTCTCTAATTTCTTGACGTTCTTGACCAGGTGAGGGTTCCAAACTGGTGGTGCATAATCAAGTATGGGCCTGGCGTACACGGTATACAAAGTCTTGAACGATTCCTTACTGAGTTATCGGAACCCTATGCTCAGGTTTGCCAGATACCCATATGCTGCAGTAGTTATCTGGTTGGTGTGCTCCTCAGGAGATGTGCTCGGTATTATATTCACCCCAAGATTCTTTTTCTTGAGTGAGGTTTGCAGTCTTTGGCCACCTAGACTATACTCTGTCTGCTGTCTTCTTTGCCCTTCCCCGATCTGTGTGTGTGTGTGTGTGTGTGTGTGTGTGTGTGTGTGTGTGTGTGTGTGTGTGTGTGTGTGTGTGTGTGTGTGTGTGTGTGTGTGCGCGAGCGCACGTACTCGCATAATTGTACCACTGTATTGCGAGTGTGGGGGTCGAGGCGCCGTCTCTGGCCTCTGCCTTTCAACCTACAATCGACAGATAATTATTCTAGTCTGTTGGTCTCCTGTTATATTTGCTCTTGAATCTTTGTGTATAAAACTGACTTCCACCACGTCATCTTGCGCCCCTCCCACTTCTTTTGTACAACGCTGATACTTAAAAAATACTTCTTAATATCTCAACTTATCATGTGTTTATCTTCCCTTTACGCCAAACTCTCTCTCCCTATACACATTGTGCACAGTGGATAGGGATATTGCGATAATGTCTTTCATCAGTTCTTTCTTCTCCAAGGTTCGGTTTCTTTATTCTCTCCTCACTGTGAATTCAAATAAAATCAGTACCCGATCAGCCGGGCAGTGGTTTGTACGTTGGATTGGGCGCAGCCAGCAGCAACAGTCTGGTTACTCAGGCCCTGATGCACTTGGAGTCCTTGTCAAAGACTGAATCGTGGGGGCGTTAACCCTGGGAACGACCTCCAGGTATACTTCAGGTAGGTAGCAGCTCAGGATCTAGTCTGCTTGTGAATCTTTGCTCTTGCTGGAACTTCTGTATGTACTTGGTAAGGTGTGATTCCATTCTGTGCTGCCATGATAAATTCAAGATGGCTCTTAATATCTCAACTTATCATGTGTTTATCTTCCCTTTACGCCAAACTCTCTCTCCCTATACACATTGTGCACAGTGGATAGGGATATTGCGATAATGTCTTTCATCAGTTCTTTCTTCTCCAAGGTTCGGTTTCTTTATTCTCTCCTCACTGTGAATTCAAATAAAATCAGTACCCGATCAGCCGGGCAGTGGTTTGTACGTTGGATTGGGCGCAGCCAGCAGCAACAGTCTGGTTACTCAGGCCCTGATGCACTTGGAGTCCTTGTCAAAGACTGAATCGTGGGGGCGTTAACCCTGGGAACGACCTCCAGGTATACTTCAGGTAGGTAGCAGCTCAGGATCTAGTCTGCTTGTGAATCTTTGCTCTTGCTGGAACTTCTGTATGTACTTGGTAAGGTGTGATTCCATTCTGTGCTGCCATGATAAATTCAAGATGGCTCTGACGTTTGTCCTGTATTGTGTTCTGAGAGAGACTTTGTTTAAGTTTCTAAAAAGAAGTTTTAAGAATTGACAGCACTGTCAGTGAGGCTGATGTGATGCGGCTGATGTTTGCCTTAAGTGAGAAGGTCGATGTGAGTCACAACACTTGTTAATTTTTTCATTACTCAGTTCATACTCTGTATTTTTTATGACCCTGCAATTTATACTCTGCATTTTTTATCACCCTGCATTAGCTGAGGTTGAATTCCAGTAGTCACTTATTTGACCATGTCTGTAATATGCCAGTAAAGATAATATCGTGTTTTCCCGTTTACAGATGTAAAAATAATGAGGAGTGTAAAACCTGAGGTGAACAAAGAAGGCTGTTAACGGACCTGGATAGACTGCAGGACTGGCCAGACAAGACGCTAATGAAATTCATCCCAGTAAATGCAAAGTTTTGAAAATACTGGAAGGGAAATGAAGTCCAGAAACTGAGTAAGTGGGTGAAACGTCAGGGTGAGAGAGAACGTAACTAGTGAAGTTAAACAAGAATCAGTGTTAGGCCCCAAGGTCTTTCTCCTGGAGTGAAGACTGTAGAGACTACACTGGAGTGTGCAAATTGTGCATAGTACCGAGCCTATCGCCTGTGGCGATAGGCTCGGTACTCTGCAGTAAAATAAACGTATGCTTGACAATTAAGAAATCTCAGTCATGGCATTATATGCCTCATTCGAGGTTTTTGAACCAGAGGTTTGGCATCTTGGGGGAGGAAGAAGGATAGGTATGGATATGTGAAACCCATCATTGAGTATGCAGCCTCACCTAATGAACCATGTGAAAAAAATTAAAGAATAAAAATGCATTAGTTTGAAACGAGACTAGATCCAGAGTGAAGGGGAATGAATTACAAGAGATTGTATAGAAAATGTACTTACGACATTAGAAGATTGAGGAATCAGGGTAGATAAGGTTACGGAACATAAAATGCTAAAGAATAATTGAAACTTTTCGAGATGCTAAAATCACACAAGGATACAGTGGGAGAGGAGGGGGAAGAAAGACACACATGATTTACAGAGATGTCGGGAAGCCTTTCTTTAGCCTCAGGGTGGTCAGGAAGTGGGATGATTTGAAAACAAAAGTGGTGGAAGTTCGTTTCCTACATAGCCTTTAAGAAGAGCCATAACAAAGCCCACGAGACTTGGGAAGAGTAAACTTACAAAGTGGCAAGCTAAGAGGCAGAGCCAGGAGCAGAGAATCGAACCCTGCAGTCACAAATAAGCGAATACACACTTCACTCTCTCTTTCCACTCCACCGTCTAATCCAGTCTTAAACAACTCACCAAGCTCCATCATTGAATAGCCAACAATAGGCTGTTAGAGGAACAATTGACCATCTTAAATGTAATCACTGCCATTCATCAGCCACATCTGTTCATCAAGTCACCCCCTCAATCAGCATCAATAGATGACTCGAGGTCCTCAGACCCGACTGCAACCACACCATCATCTCCTAAGTGCATATTTTTCCTGCGATTAATCATATTTTGAGTTAGCCATCTGGGATCCAATTGCTTCTCGCTTCTCGTACATAACAGTGGAGGTGCTGGAGGCTTGGTCGACGTAGCTACAAAGATGTTAAAGTATTGATGTGTGGTGTGATCTAGATGCAGTGGTATGTCTAGAGGGCCTCACAGGTGTTATCTTTGATGTGATCCAAATGCAGTGGAACTGGCCTTGAGTGTGAGGTGAGATACGATATTTATCCTACTTTTAAATAATACTATTTCCTTATTTAATCGACCCGACTTAAGAGAAAAATAAAACACCACAGAGCAAGTAATGGCAGTCTTCCAGGCAATGTAAGTCATTTGTCCTGCTGTTAGTACTTTCCTCGGCTCTCCACTTGGGATCAACACCATCAGTGAAATTCTAGGGGTAAATTGCTGACTTTAAAAGGATGGAAACTAGGATCAGAAACTTCGATGCCTTCTATCTCCTCACTAGAAACCTCTCCTTCACTAGGCTAGCCTATTTTTAGCGATACTCTTTCTTTGAAAGCCTCAAACCGACCGAGATCGATATTCTAAAGACAATGTTGGGAATAATATTAACCTTTCTCTTACCAATTAGAATAGCTGCAAGTTACACTACTACTAATATTGGAAATATGTATGTCATCTCAGACAACCTTATCTACTTTCTTATTCTCCTCCTCCAATAGATCCAGTTAACTAGTGAAGCAAATTCTACCACAACAAGCAAGTAGCTAAGCAGGAAAGGAAGACTCCAGCCCTGACAAAAAAAAAAAAAAAAGTTGAAATATAGCTGGGACAGCCCCATCATAGAAAAACCTTCTGCACCAATGATGAATAGGGGAAATTTTCCCCAAAAGAGAGAGCCTGCCTCTTAGCTGTGAGTATGAATCACTCTGGGAACTTTCTCCTAACAGTTCCTATTTCTACGACTGGCACATCTCGACTCATAGACACTATACATTACAGTGGTTCTCTTTGTTGTCCCAGTTGATTGTGAGAACAAGTGTATCTGAGGCAAAGTGGTAGCTGACCAATATGGTCTGCATGATCTGAATGGTACAAGTTCCAAAAATGACACATAAACCCCAGCCAAATGAAAACTAATATTCATTGTCCAATAATTCAAATGAACCTACCAGCCATCCAGATGGGCTCACGCTGTATATCTGGAACAACAACAAATTGCTTATGCACAAGTGTATATGTGCATCTTGTGCCAATGCTTACATACTATTCAGTGTTAGTCAGCAGGATGGTGCTGCTGATCGTAGGGAAGAACAAAAGTTCAATAAGTGTAGAAACTTTGAAAGTGAAAGCTGTTTCACTTCATTGTGATCAAACCTTAATAACTCCTGGGGAAAAAAAAGAGCTAGAAGTTTCCTGAAGGAACCAGGTTCCAATCTCATCAAAACTTGCAGAGACAGAAGGGCTGCCACCTTCCTCTTCCAGCGGGGAGTGTGACGATCCAGTGAGGAAATGACTGTTGCAAAACTTGCTAGTGTTCAGCCTCTGAGGACCTTCAAGTGATTCACAACCTAAATTTAATTTCCATTAATAAATATTAACAGGGTATCTGTAAAGTTATCAGAAAAACTGTCATAAATAAATTCATTAAAGAAAGTGGTATTATTATTATAATAAAGAAGCCCTAAACCACAAGGGCTATACAGCGCTGCAGGGCAAAGAAGGAAGCGAGGGTATCGGGCGGCAAAAGGGGGAAGGGATGATTAGCAGGTTGCAGAAAACAGCGGAGCAGGGGATAGTGCCAGGGTAGAGGATAGCAAGAGATTGAGGTAGAAAGGGCTGAGGGGAGTGCTAAAGGTATTATCATCAGAGTTTGTGGAGTAAGTCAGTTGTCAAAAAGTCAATGAGTGAGTCCCGATGAAAGGAGGATCCATCAGCAAGAAGGGAAGGTAAAGAGAGAGCAGCAGAGCGAAAACGACGTTGGAGGTAAATTCAGCGTGCTCGCTGATAAAGTGGGCAGTCTAACAGAATGTGGCTGACCGATACTGGAACCTGACAGTTCTCACAGAGAGAAGCAGGGCGCCTCTCCATGAGATATCCATGAGTAAGACGAGTGTGGCCAATGCAAAGGCGGGAGAGAGTAGTCTTCCAACCTCGACACTGATAAGAAGACGGCCAGTAACCTATACTCGGTTTAATAGAACGAACTTTGTTATTGAGCAGAGCAGACCAACGTTGTTGCCAACGGGTGTGAAGGTGGGTAGCTATAACAGCAAAATAGTCCATGAATGGAACACGGTTTTACAAAGGGGCGTTCCTGTTTTACGAATTTACTAACTTTTTTCACTAAGGTGTTTGAGGAGGTAGTTCATGGTAATGAATATGATATTGTGTATATGGACTTCAGTAAGGCTTTCGATAGAGTTCCACACCAGAGGCTATTGAGGAAACTTAGGGCACACGGAATAGGAGAATTTTTTTCCTGGGTAGAGGCATGGCTGACAAATAGACAGCAGAGAGTTAGCATAAATGGGGAGAAATCAGAATGGGGGCACGTCACAAGCAGTGTTCCTCAGGGGTCAGTGTTGGGCCCGTTGTTCACAATTTACATAAACGACATAGATGAGGAATAAATAGCGACATAAGCAAATTCGCTGATGACATCAAAATAGGCCGTCCAATTCATTCTAATGAGGACACTGGAGCACTCCAGGATGATTTGAATAGACTGACGCAATGGTCGGAGAAGTGGCAGATGCAGTTTAATATTGACAAATGCAAAGTTCTAAATGTTGGACAGTTAAATAACCAAGCCACATATAAACTAAATGTAGATCTTAACACTACCGATTGCGAAAAGGATTTAGGAGTTCTGGTTAGCAGTAACCTAAAACCAAGACAACAGTGCATTAGTGTTCGCAATAAAGCTAACAGAATTCTTGGCTTCATATCTAGAAGTATAAATAACAGAAGTCCTCAGGTTGTTCAATTCTATATATCCTTGGTTAGGCCTCATTTAGACTATGCTGCTCAGTTCTGGTCACCGTATTACAGAATGGATATAAATGCTCTGGAAAACGTACAAAGGAGGATGACAAAGATGATCCCATGTGTGATGAATGGTTTGAAAAACCGACAAGTTGAAGATTGAGACACTTATGCAGCATATGGGAATCTTTGTATTGGACTGATGAAGCCACTGTGTGGCGAAACGTTTCCTGAATAAAGATTCCCATATGCTGCATAAGTGTCTCAAAACTTCATCATGATCCCATGTTCAAGAAATCTTCCTATTGAAAGGGTAGACTGAGGGCCCTGGAATCTGCACTTCTTTGAAAGGCGTAGAATTAAGGGGGATATGATGAGGTGTAATAAATGGAAAACAGGAATAAATAAAGGGGATGTAAATAGTGTGCTGAAAATTTCAGCCAAGACAGGACTCGCAGCAGTTTCAAGTTGGAAAGTTCAGATTTTAAAGGG
>NC_069435.1:12110519-12119842 GCF_026875155.1 Cherax quadricarinatus | reverse complement strand
TATACCACTACGCCAGACACACTTACCTTAACCTGACCTTCACACTCCGAAACCCTTGACCTGACCTTCACACACTCCAAAGACACCTTGACCTGATCTTCACACACTCCAGAAGACACCTGACCTGACCTCACACACTCCAGAAGACACACCTTGACCTGACCTTCACACACTCCAGAAGACACCTTGACCTGACCTTCACACACTCCAGAAGACACCTTGACCTGACCTTCACACACTCCAGAAGACATGTTGACCTGACCTTCACATTCTCTTAACCACATCCTAATTTCTGTTTTTTTTCAATTTCTTTTTCAATCGCGAACTGATAATGATCCATGATGAACCGAAATGTCACCTTGTTTCCGTATCCAGTTCATGAGATAGTTGTGAATTGTGTATTGTTATTTCTACTCTACTCACTTTGTTCCTTTCAGCTTTGCATTCACGGGGAAGCGTTAAAACAGTAGGAGTCATACAGCACCTAGGGATATGGGAGGTAATCTGCGTCGATCCAAAAAAAGTATGGATATATTCATTTCGTTGGATCAAGAGCTCCTCACCGGGGCTAGAGGGTAGAGTGTTAACTTCCAGTTCTTGGCCTTCGTTGCACTGCCCTTTTGGGATTAGTTATATGTTAGTATGATGCCATAACCGCCAACAATGTAGAGTCGTTCCATTAAACGAATCTGCCTGGACTTCGTACCCATTTCTGCAACACTGCAAGCTCCTGAAGATGTTGACTGTAACAATAAAGGTCTTGACCTAGCATTCAACGCCCTCGTGGTTGTTTTACATGTTAGTATAAATAAAGGTATGTAGCTGGCCTCTATTACACGTGTTCGAAACGATCATTATCCTCACGCTGAAGGACATGTCTCTCACCCCTCTGAACTTACGAGTCTCCTCTGATCTTTGGTCTTTTAGTCATACAAGTTCAAGTTCTCATAACCTATCATCGTATTCAGATTACTGTATACAGTAGTCTGAATGCCTTTTCAATAACAGTCCGCAAATGAAACCTTATGATAACGTTTCGATCCCTCCTGAAACATTGTTAGGTTACAACTTAAGTTGTTCTCTTAAGTTCCACGGTATTGTGGTTTTTTTAATCTTTATCTGAATCCCTCTTCGCTCAAATTCCTGAATGTTATTTTGCCTATGTCAACTTCCGGTGAGCAGTTAGAAGTTCAGTATACTTCATTTACAGAGTGCTAGAACCAGCTGGTTGTTGAGAACCTGTCTTATACCATTTATAATATTATCAAAGACCATCATTACCAACTTGCTACCGTAGAAACCAGTTCTCATGTTACAGAATTCATTTTTACAAATCATTTTATTTCACATTCCACAATCCATATGGGTAACTCATTACGTGCATTGGCCATGTCAGCAAATTTAGACGAAAGAGGAAATATTCCAACTATTTATGCCAAAAGAGATGGTGGGCTTTAAGTAAGGCGAGTGACAGAGGCTCCAGCCCCTGGTCACTATTATGAAGTAATCAGCTGTTGATCTGACTGGCTACACAACCAGTCTGTGTAGTCACATTAGCTGAAATTCTATTGTAGAATTTTTTTATAATGTATTTGTGTAAATATTTTGTTATAGTTGTGTGAGTGTTACACAAATGACTCGCACATAGGAAAAGAAACTTATAACGACGTTTCGGTCCGGGTTATGTGTGTGTTATTCCAGTCACGGAATTGTGCCTTTTTATTCTTCGTGTGTCAGTGTAGGAAGCAGTGGCGTATCACACTGTAAAGTTATGGAAGTGTACCTAACAAACTTAAAGAAGTTTAATCTTACACTTTCCATATGGAAAAGACCCGGGCCGGAAGTACCGGTGAATCTCTAATGAATGAATCCAATCTGAATGTGATAACAGACAAGGACACCTACCTGGAATAAACAGTGTTATTCGTTGTAATTAACTGTGATTAATGTTCTAATTAAAAACTGTAGTTATGTGATTAATATTTTTTAAATAGTTATTATTTTTCAATTGGCAAGGCGACTGTTTTGTTTTAAGGAGGCATGGGAGGTGTGCAAGGCCTACGAGATGTGCAAGGCCTACGGGATGTGCAAGGCCTACGGGATGTGCAAGGCCTACGGATGTACAAGGCCTACGAGATGTGCAAGGCCTACGGGATGTGCAAGGCCTACGAGATGTGCAAGGCCTACGAGGTGTGCGAGGCCTATGGGTCTCAATTGCGGATGCCTTACAGATTCAGGTCGTCACTCTGCCTCACTTTAAAAGCCACGTTTTTACCTGGTGTACGGTTGTCATACAGACCGGGGAGGGGGGAGGGTATAGAAGCGATGGGAATAGGGAATTAAAGAGAATAATATAATGAATATATAGACGGAGACAGTGAATATACTATTTCACTCAAATACAGATTTATTATTAACTTATTGTATAGTAATATATTTGGGAACAGGAGAACTGGATTAGATATTAAGATAAATGGGGATTGTATATAGCTGAGACAGGGGAATTTAGCTGACAAAAGTGAATATAACTTATAAGTTCGCAGAACAGTTCACCTCAAGAACTCAAGTCAGCCTCTAGCCACAGGTCCCAAGACCCACTCAGGCGACAGCTCTCTCTCTCTCCAGAGCTCTTTGTTCCCACCTAGAGCACAGCATCAAGTCTCCCACAGAAACTCCAGCTCCCTCGCTCAGAGCTTTGCACACCGGCAAGGGCTCTGCCTGAATTCCTTTCCCTTAACTCCAGGTTTCGGGGGTCACCCTCTATGAGGATGTAAAGCACACCACGTGCGCTTTACACAAAGGATCGAGGTCCCACTCCATAATGTCACCTCGATCAAAAGACGTGTGACGCTCACACTTCCCTGCCAAGGCAAGGAGTGTGAGCAATTATCACTGGATGGTTAGGTCAATCTGTCACCTGATATGTGAAACAATACCCTCCTACATCGTAAGGTAACAGTGAGTCAATGGGCGGAGTGGTTTAGAATCAGGATACAATAGTGTGCATATTAATTGGGACCGGAGTAAATTTTGTGATTATCTCACATGTCTTAGTCTCTGGCTTAATTAATGTAGTTTGTGTTCTTTTTTAGAAGATTTTGCTACCGACTTCTGACAACCATCCACCTGTGTTACCCTACTACTCTCGTTAGCGCTACAACAGCTGTTGTTCTGTAAGGCTATTCCTGCCAGCGTGTTCCGTGAATGTAGTTTCGCCAAATTCTTCCCTTCAGTTCATGATTACTGCTGAAATTCATGACAGATGTTACACCTAGGAAGCGTGTAAGTATTGTAGCTCTTAGAAAACATGCTGATTTGAGTAGCAGACAGATCGACAAAAATTTGAGCCTAACAAATTCAATTGTTGATCAGATCTTGATGAGAGTTGATGACACTGATGTATGCGGAAGAGAACGCAAGACAACACCTCACAATGACAAGGTTATCATAAGAAATAACGTGAAGGATATCAAGAAAACCAACAAAGATCTACAGAGAGATTTAACTTCAGTTGACGTAAATGTTGAATCTTCAACTGTTCGACGAAAGCTCCTTGAAGTTGGCAGAATTGCCAGAAAGCCATTTGTGGGAAACAATCAGCTGCAGCATTAGGGTTAAAAACAGCCGTTATTACCGGGATACCTCAGGGATATGTTTAAAAGACAACATTCAAAATAAAGTTGCTAGTAATGGCAAATCAACTGATCAACAAAGATAGTAGAGGGCAACGAGTGACTAGCTCCCTTAAGGTTTACTATACAAATAGTAGGAGTCTAAGAAATAAGATAGATGAGCTAAGATTACTTGCAAGTGTAGGTACTACAGATATTATTGGTATAACAGAGACCTGGTTCAACCTGAAAGAATGCAACATACAGGGTTATAAACTATTCCACACTGATAGGGCCAACAAGAAGGGCGGTGGAGTGGCGATGTATGTCAGAGAAAATTTAAATTGCTGTCTTAGACATGATATAAGATTAGAAACATCGAACACAGAATCTGTTTGGCTACAGTTTCTCGAGGGACGTGACAAATTAATTTTGGGTGTGATTTATAGGCCCCCAAACCTTGATAGGGAGTGCAGTAAGCTCTTATGGGACGAAATTCATAAAGCATCTAGATATGAAAATGTTGTGAATGGGAGATTTTAACTTTAGACAAATTGATTGGAACAACATGACAGGAAATCTTGAGTCTAGTGACTTTCTTGATACGGTTCAGGATTGCTTTTTAGAACAGGTTGTGACAGAACCAACTAGAGAAAACAATCTGCTTGACTTGGTTCTTGCCAACAAAGATTCACTAATTAATAATCTTGAGGTTAATGATGAGCTTGGGGAAAGTGATCACAAATCACTTAGTTTCAATATATCATGGAATTATACAGATAACTGCAATCAAATCTCTGTCCCAGATTTTCGCTTGGCCGACTTCATGGGACTGAAAAATTACCTGGGTGGGCTAAATTGGGATGTCCTGACTATGGGACAGGTAGGTGATCTTGGTTGCCAATATGACTTTTTCAGAGCATAGTTCTAGATGCCCAGACAACTTTTATTCCGAGTAGGGAAATTAGATCTAACAAAAATGATCCCAAATGGATGAACAATAGATTAAAACATCTCATTGGTCAAAAGAGAGGCATATATAGGCGTATCAAGAGAGGGGATGGGCAGTTAAGAAATCAATATATTCAATTAAAGAGAGAAATAAAGAAAGGAATAAGAAAAGCAAAGAGGGATTATGAGGCTAAGGTCGCAAGGGATTCAAAGACTAACCCAAAAGGGTTCTTTCGGGTATACAGAAGTAAGATTAGGGACAAGATGGCCCACTTAAGAGTAACTCTGGTCAGATCACTGACAGTGATAAGGATATGTGTGAAATTCTCAATACCTAATTCCTCTCAGTTTTCACCCAGGAAAATACTAGCGATATTCCTGAAATAATAGATTATGTAGAACAGGATAATAAACTATGTACGATTGCGGTAACTAGTGTCATGGTCGTCAGACAAATAGAGAAACTAAAACCTAACAAATCCCCAGGCCCTGATGAACTGTTTGCAAGGGTGTTAGAGGAATGTAAAGAGGAAGTTAGCATACCTTTGGCTAATCTTTTTAACTTATCACTACAAACTGGGTCACCATATGGAGAAGACTCGGGCCGGAAGTACCGGCGAACCTCTAATGAATGAATGAAGTGCCTGATAGTGGAAAATGGCAAATGTAATACCTATTTACAAGGCAGGTGACAGGCCCTTGGCTTCGAACTATAGACCAATAAGCCTTACCTCCATAGTGAGAAAATTTATGGAATCAATAATTGCCGAAGCAATTCGTAGCCATCTTCACAGGCACAAATTGATTAATGAATCTCAACACGGTTTTACAAAGGGGCATTACTGTCTTACGAATTTACTAACTTTATTCACTAAAGTGTTTGAAGAGGTAGATCATGGTAATGAATATGATGTTGTGCATATGGACTCCAATAAGGCTTTCGATAGAGTTCCACATCAGAGGCTATTGAGGAAACTTAAGGCACACGGAATAGGAGGAGAAATTTTTTCTTGAGTAGAGGCATGGCTGACAAATAGGCAGCAGAGAGTTTGCATAAATGGAGAGAAATTAGAATGGGGAAAGCGTCACAAGTGGTGTTCCTCAGGGGTCAGTGTTGAGCCCGTTGTTGTTCACAATTTACATAACCGACATAGATGAGGGAATAAATAGCGACATAAGCAAATTTGCTGATGACACCAAAATAGGCCGTCCAATTCATTCTAATGAGGACACTAGAGCACTCCAGGATGATTTGAATAGACTGATGCAATGGTCGGAGAAGTGGCAGATGCAGTTTAATATTGATAAATGCAAAGTTCTAAATGTTGGACAGTTAAATAACCATGCCACATATAAGCTAAAGAATGTAGATCTTAATACTAGTGATTGCGAAAAGGATTTAGGAGTTCTGGTTAGAAGTAATCTAAAACCAAGACAACAGTGCATTAGTGTTCGCAATAAAGCTAACAGAATTCTTGGCTTCATATCTAGAAGTATAAATAATAGAAGTCCTCAGGTTGTTCAACTATATAACCTTGGTTAGGCCTCATTTAGACTATGCTGCTCAGTTCTGGTCACCGTATTATAAAATGGATATAAATGCTCTGGAAAACGTACAGAGGAGGATGGCAAAGATGATCCCATGTATCAGAAATCTTCCATATGAGGATAGACTGAGGGCCCTGAATCTGCACTCTCTCGAAAGGCGTAGAATTAGGGGAGCATATGATCGAGGTGTATAAATGAAAAACAGAAATAAATTAAGGGGATGTAAACAGCGTGCTGAAAATTTCCAGCCAAGACAGGACTCGCAGCAATGGTTTCAAGTTGGAAAAATTCAGATTCAGGAAGGATATAGGAGAGCACTGGTTTGGTAATAGAGTTGTGGATGAGTGGAACAAACTCCCGAGTACAGTTATTGAGGCTAAAACGTTGTGTAGTTTTAAAAATAGGTTAGATAAATACACGAGTGGGTGTGAGTTGGACCTGACTAGCTTGTGCTGCTGGGTCTGGTGCCGTGCTCCTCCTTGAGTGGTGACCAGACTGGGTGGGCCATTGGGCTATTCCGGGGGGGGGGGGCATGGGCCTGCTCTGCATGGGTCAGTAGGCCTGTTGCAGTGTTCCTTCTTATTGATTGCTGCTATGAAGAAAAAACGGTTGCGGTAGGCATTCGATTATATGGAATGGACTACAGATGGATGAAGAAAAGTTATATTTTCGGATGAGGCGCATTTTGAAGTACATGGGTACAGTGGTACTGAGACGGAGCAAAGACGAACCTCTTCAGAATGGACACATTCAACAAGCGTCAAAACACCCGTCTAAAATGATGTTTCGGGGCAGAGTTACCGCTAAAGGCCCTGGACGGCTTATTGTTGAGAGTACCATGAACAGTCACAAATACAAGGCAATCCTGTCAATTCATTTGCTTCCCATTGTAGACAGACTTTCCTGATGGAGAAGGCATTTTCCAGCAGGATCTTGCTCCATGCACCACTTCCAGAAAAATGCTGACATTCTTCGAAAAGACTTGACCAAGCGTTCTAAACTAGACTGGACACTCTCCTGACTTCAACCTGCAGGATCATGAAACAGGATTGTTCAGCTATGGAGAAGCTAATTGTTGCTGTTATTAGGGCCTGGTACCATGACGAAGAATTTGTCACAATGTGTTAAACATTGGTCGATTCTATGCCAAAAGCGTATAGCAATGCTTATAAAAGTAAAGGGTAGTTATATATCTAATTAAATCAATTATGTGCCATATCATTGTCGTGTATTTTTCAAATAAACATTAATTTTCTAAATAAATGCCTTAATTCATCACTGTTCCAATTAACATGCACACCACTGTAATCACTGCTGTTTCACTACTGTGGTCAGTTGCTGGAGTGTGTTTTTATGAAGATAATTTGATGTTTCTGTAGAGTTAACCTGGGATGCAGTGAGCCACAAGCATGTTCCTGTTGAAGCTTCTCGCCCAGTGTATGATCATGTCATGTGACGCAGAAGACAGGAGGGCCACTGCAGTAGGAAGTGCCTCTGGTAAGCAGGTCCAAGGTCTAACTTACACCCACCCGCCCATACCGGGCTGGAGTTTTGAGACTATGACCGCGGGTTCAATCCCGGCCGGGGGTATGGTTCACCCTTGTATCTGTTCAATCTGTTTATAAAACTATCCGAGATTTTCGCTTCAACGATGCTTCTAGAGAGTCTGTTCCACTCATCTATAACTCTATTGACAAGCCAGTGCTTTCCTGTATCATTTCTAAATATTTTTTTTTTTCAATTTGAATCCACTGCTGAGAATTCCATCTTGGTTAAATATTTTAACAATATATTTATATCCCCATTATCTGTTCCCGTCTTCCATACGCATACTTCACTCGTATCCCTCCTCTAACTTTATACCTTTCCAGAGTGGTGAGTTTTTTAGTATAGGGGATCACCAAGCAACAAGATATTTGGAACTGGAGTAGATTTTTAAGACAGTATTATATTTTTTATTGCCACTCCTTGAACTATGGGAAAGTTGTACCAGGTAGCTTATATACAAGTACAGTAACAAGGATCTTGTTCTCAATTACTGCAATCAAAACTTCAGCTACATCATTTGTGGTGTTAAGTAACTCTGTTCAAATGAGCTGTTCCTTGACGTGCAAAGTCACTACCCATCCCCATTGTTCCTTGCTCTTTCGGTCGAATTTAAGTTGTACCCAGGTATCCATATTTCGTTGTTAAAGTGGTATCCTGTGTGGGTCTCTGTGAAGGCAGTTGCAAACATTACATTTGACTTCGCGAGAAGTCCACTAATAAAGGGTATTTTCTTGTTAGTAGATGGTTTAAGGGAGTGAATATTTGCAGAAATAAATGTGTTGTATTGCTTGTTTGTTGGGGGACTTTTTTGACACACACACACACACACACACACACACACACACACTAAACTGAGGCTTCACCAGTAAGATTAATGGACCGGGCAGTGACGGGTGAGTATCGACGCCAGTGTCCCACATTGTTATCTTAAAGACCTGCCATTGTTAATAGTCTTGAGCAGACGTGCGTGACAAGAGAAAGAGATTGAAAGAGAGAGAGACAGTTAAAGAAGGGCAAGTAAAGATAAAGACAAAGGACAAATAAAGGCAAATACAAAGAGAGATAAAGAGATAACGAGAAATAACGAAGAGAGAGAGTTCTGGCAGACACGCTGTAACTACACATTGAGACACAGGTGGCAGTTATGTGTTGTAACGCTAATATGGCATCCACAAGTGCTTGTTAGAGAATGAGATGGTGATAAGTTGCGAGGAAGACCTAGAGATACGTGGTGATAATCCTCTGGGGAAAGAGTGGTAAATAAAGGGTTAAGTCTGATGATTCTCTGGGAAAAGAACGCTTGATAACGTATTAAACGTAATGCTATGCTTGCAAAATGAGTCGCTAACGGGAATACTGAAAACTCTCTCTAACACACACACACACACACACACACACACACACACACACACACGAATCCACAAAGCAATTCTTCAGATGAATAATGAAGTGGGAGTAGGGAAGCAAGAGAAAATGAGAGAAAGTGAGAGAGAGAGAGAGAGAGAGAGAGAGAGAGAGAGAGAGAGAGAGAGAGAGAGAGAGAGAGAGAGAGAGAGCAGCCTTTCCCTCCTGGCCGGTGCGAGAAGGCCACCTTGGTCAGGTTAGCGACTGATGGATGTACCGCTAGCGGCAGCAAGTCAGGCCACCCGTCTCCCAACCTTCACT